>VDFB02086081.1:372060676-372229230 GCA_007258455.2 Sequoia sempervirens
CAGATTTTCTATATCTTGGTCGCGCATATTTCCCAGTAAGCTAAGCGCACATATTAGTATTTTATTTTATCAATATATTTTGGAAATAATAGTGATCAGTCGAGAGACGGTCTGGCAGATGGCAGTGGAGAAATCAATCAAGCAGGAGTGGATCATTACATTAAGCTCATAGATGCACTTTTGGAGAAAGGTATTTCTAACTTAAATTCATTGGACCTTGTTACATATATATTGCTACAAGCTTGAAAGCAGGAAATGATCTAAGTTTTATGTTTCTGGATTAGGAATCGAGCCATATGTGACGCTTTATCACTGGGATCTTCCCCAAGCACTGGAAGATGCCTACAATGGCTGGCTTGACTCCAAAATTGTGTAACTTTCCATTACTTCCAACCTTTTAAATTTTTTTATATCGTTACAAAACCTGAATCTTAGATTGAAACCTCTTAGATCCTCTATAATCCTTAAAACTATTCCACACTCAATGTAAAAATAACCTTAACCTTTAGGTTCATTTAAACTAATTAATCGAAGGTCTCTAGGACAAGTACTAGACATTCATGGAATGCTATCTTTGATTGTGCAGGACGGATTATGTGAAATTTGCAGAAACATGCTTTGAGAAATTCGGTGACAAAGTAAAGAATTGGATGACATTCAACGAGCCCCACACCTTCGCCATTCAGGGATACGATGTGGGTCTGCAAGCACCGGGAAGATGCTCCATTCTCCTCCGTAGCTTTTGCACTGCAGGAAATTCTGCTACCGAGCCTTACATTGTCGGCCACCATGTTCTTCTTTCTCATGCCAAAACTGTGGAAATATACAGAAGCAAGTATAAGGTGCGCGTATTAACAGCACTAAAATTTAATAATTCTATTAGATATATATGATTAATTAATTAAAAATTTGCAGGCAAAGCAAGGTGGAAGAATTGGGATTGCTTTCGATGTGATGTGGTATGAGCCCGCTTCCAATTCTTCAGAGGACATAGCCGCAACACAGAGAGCCCAGGATTTCCAGTTTGGCTGGTAACTCTAAATGGATAACAACTATGAGAAAATAATATAAAATAAAAAGTTGTATGATTGTTGATATACTCAATGAATATATACAGGTTTATGGACCCAATCTTTTTTGGCTCATATCCGACATCTATGAGAGAAAGGGTAGGAGATCGGCTGCCAAAATTCTCTGCTGAAGAATCAAATCTGGTAAAAGGATCGTTGGATTTTGTGGGTATCAACCATTATACACCGTATTATGCCAGTAGCAACAAAACAAATATCATTGGAGTCCTCCTCAATGATTCTGTCGCAGATTCTGGAGCTGTCACCCTCCGTTAGTTCTTTTCATAACCATACTTCTTCTTTTGCTCTTCCTTTTTATAATTTTATGCATATGTTAAAGCAGGTTTTAAAATCTTATTTAGATAAAGACAAAAAATAACTATTATAAAAGATGATCTTATTAAACAATGACCTTATTAAGATATCATGATATTAGTCGAACAAAAAATATCTAAATTAAAATAGTTTTGTGAAAAGAAATTTGAATTTTAAAATACCAAAGATTTCGTCAGTTCTATTTGAATTACTTTCCTTAACCTCTCTAATAAAACAAAAGATAGAATATCTATTTCTCCATCATCTGTCAGAGACAACAGGTCGAATGATTATCTCCATCAGCTCAGAGAGAGACAACGGGTGGGATAAGCATGTTTCCACCGGCTAGGAGAGACACAATGGGTGGGGTAAGTATATCTCCACCGCCTTAGGGAGAGACGAGGTGGATTAATCAAGTGGCCCAGATTCTCTCGTTGAATAATGAGAAAAGCGAACATGCTAAAATAATCAAAATCCACTAAATTTTGGAAAGCATGAGCTGTAAAAGTAGTGGGGTTGGTGGATTCGAGCATAATCTCATGTCAATCAGCCTTCACGGGAGATCACAATGACTTTTTATTTCACAAGAAAGTTGTTTATTTCAATGAGAACACAGAACTAATGGAGACAGGCTTGACTTCATTCTTTTTGGCTGTTATGCACTGGTTATTCATTCTGACAAAATCTAACTTTGTTTTTATGCTACTGCAGCATTCAGAGGAGCAACAGCCATTGGTGACAGGGTGGGTATTGCTTTATTCAATTAAAAACATTTCCACCATGATATGTTCGTTGTCAAATTTTCTTAAAAAAATTGTCCAGATCGCTGATAATTATTATCTCAGGCATCTTCGATATGGCTATACATTGTCCCTACGGGATTGAGAAGTCTCATGAATTACATCAAACAACGTTATGGCAATCCCCCTGTCATCATCACTGAAAACGGTCAGTCATACTATTTGTCATACAATTTTTTCTCGTCTCTCCCAACATATTAATTTTTTCTGGATTAGATTGTGTGAAAGTTTTTGCATCAACATTTCAAATCACATGATCCATTATCAATATTTCTAAATTTAACTGATCAATATATATATATTTTTTCAATTCGTGTCTCCTGATACTTTGCAGGAATGGACGACCCAAATAACATTCTTATACCTTTGCCTGTGGCCTTGAAAGATACAAAGAGGATAGGCTATCACCGAGACTATCTTTCAAACCTTTCTGCTGCCATCAAGTAAAACTCAAACCTTGATAAAATATATGTTTATAAGCTCCTTATTGCAATTTGGCTGAAGTTCATTTCTCCACCAATCTTGACTGTGGATTTTCTTAATAAAAAATCTCAGGCAGGATGGATGTGATGTGCGTGGATATTTTGCATGGTCACTGCTGGACAATTGGGAGTGGGGAGCAGGTTACACATCCAGATTTGGGCTCTACTTTGTTGACTACAATGATAATCTCAAGAGATATCCCAAGGCTTCTGTCAACTGGTTCAAAAACTTCTTAACATCATAAAACATTTTCTTCCTCCACTCTATTCATTGTAAACGTTAACAGGTGGATTTCATACGAGGAAACAGGCTTATATTTTGTTTGGAATCAAGATTGAGATTAATTTAATTGAGCACTTAATTTTTATGCGGGTTGTTTAAACTCTTGTACAAAGGAATTAGCTTTTAGGTAAGTGCATGAATGGTCTTATTTGGCACTTCCTCCAAGTTTAGGTATAATTTTTTTAATGGGTTATTAAATTGTATGCAATTAAATTAATGATTTATTTCTTTATTTTTGACTGCTAAGTGTTTTGTTTTAATGTAAAGATGAATGTGCTTTATTAAAAAATATTATTTTTATTTTTTATTTAATCAAAACTTTTGGATTTTATTGGTATACAAATTTATATTGAAAATAAAGAGGGTGGAATAGTTCTTATAATTTTACTATTCTTATATGAAGAATATATATTTTCTAACTTGTACATATTTGCTAAGATTTGTATGAGAGTTTATATATGTTTAATTTGTCATTTTAGGAAGCACAAGTTTCAATAATAATTATTGGTGAGGTGGTTGTATTGATTTTTGTTATAGTTTGATGAAAAGATTGTTAAGATGCTTTGGATGGGTAGGGGAGAGGAACTGGTAGTTGAGCATCCTAACTTGAGCTTCTCAAAATCTTACATGAAAATTTCAAATCACTCCCAATTTTTTGCAATGGCGACTGCTTATAACTAAGGTTTCAAATATGATGCCACATCAGCATGTTTTTTGTTGAGGTGTCTAAAAAGGCCCAAAAAAAGAGAGACCGATAGTTGTGCACTAAGTCATGTTTTATTGGTGAACTGATGTGGCATCACATGATTTGTTGCTTTTTAGATCTAGGGTAGTCATCATCAACACTAACAACTTTAAAGTCACAACTATTGGTCCAATATTGTTAAAAATATTGGACACCCCTCTTGTAACAAAAAAAAGAATAGGGTTTCAAAAACTATAGGTGAGGCAATTGTATTTACTTTTATTACGGTTTGATGGAAAATTTTGTCAAGATGCTTTGAGGTGCTTTATGCTATTAATATTGGTGGTCATTTTTTTTTATAGTATTTTTGTATAGGTTTTTTGGGCCTTAACAATGTATATATATTCAAGATTGTAGAATAGAAAAACAATATAGCTCAAATATTTCATATTTTTTATGCTCAATTTATGAAATCTTTTACTCTAAAATTTGGGTATTCAAGAGTCATTTGATTAGATGACACATCATAAATATCATTAGTCTATAAGTGTTTTGTGTGTTTCATCTCTTAGCCAAATGAATTTTATACTTACTTTATGATCATTAAATTGCTAAAAAAATTCTATTGTTACTTAATATGGTTGTGTTTAAGGTATATTGATATTGTTTCATTTGTACATTAAAAATATTATGAATAATTTGGCTATGTTTCAGAATTGGTTTGGTGGTTGATATTAATTGTTTTATATAGATAGTTAGTGTAATTATTGGTGTGTATTTTCTATCTAAAAGGCATAGGCAAGGGATAAATTGAGAGTTTGAGAATATTAAACATGAAATTTAAGTTAAATTTGTAGAGAAAAATATAGTTGGCATAGGTGTGATTCATTGATGGATTATTTTAAATTATAGAAATAAGCCCATTTTTTAGTGAGTAATACAAATTTCAAGGAAGAGCTATAATTTTTGGCTAAGTGGTTGTGTATTTTAAGTGCATTGTGAAGTGAGGTGATTCCATCCCACCAATACCTAGGCCTCAAATAACACCCTTGTATTACGTATGTGGACCTCATGTATTGCATGGTAGATTGAGGAATCCCCTAGTTGAGCTTTGTTCAAAAATAGAATAGGAACCTATCATTTGTTTGTCTAGATGATGTACTTGTAAGTTGGTAACATTGAAAAAATACTCACCATGTACCTTAGAGATGGGATAATGGGCTATGGGTACGATCCTAATCCTCCATAACTAGTGCTTTAAAACATTGGGCTAACACTATTTATAAACAAAATGTTGAAAATTAAGATGTCTCAATCATTTTATTTCCTAGAATTATATTTATTTAATATATAATTAATTAATGCCTATGTTCTATTTTCTTTCTCATCCTATTTTCTCATCTAGTGAGAGTTGTCATCATGTTGGAAAGGGACATGGAAGGTGACAAGGTTGCATTTTTTCCCACATGGGAAAGTAGGCATCCTACTTTATGGTAGATATTCTTTGCCATGTATCAACATCTTAAAATATGTGTAAGTCATTATTATTGTATGATGGATTACCACATGACAAGTTGGAAAAATGTTGCAAAGCATCTTGCATGGGGAATATGGGCACCCAAGTTGAGTTATGATAGGTTGTAAGAGAATCAAATATTATTAGTTAGTTAAATGTAAGATTATCGTATAGTTGTAATTGTAGTTAGTTATAGATTCTATGACAGTTGTAAGAAGTTTAAGAGCATCTGTCACACGTATTTTTATAAAAAATGGAATACCCAAGTTTGGAGGGTTGTAAGAGGTGAAAGATAATCTTATACAAGTCTCATTTGCAGGCAAAGAGGTGTTGGAAATTGTGCCATGTGTATTTGGATGCCCACCTTTTGTGTCTTCCTCTAGAAGCTTCCTTCATACTTGTAATTCTCTATATATTGAATAAATGGAGAGTAGATTTTATGATTCATTTTGCAAAACTATTGTTATGTTGTCGGAATTACTCTAGAAATAAATACTATAAGCTCCTAGAAGAAAATTGTTATGCAAATTTCATTGGAGTACTTCTCAATGATTCTCTTGCCGCTAGTTCTTTTCATAACCATAGTTCTTCTTTTCTCTTTCTTTTTATAATTTCATGCATATCTTAAGCAAGGTTTCTAAAAAAAATAGGTATATAAATTAGTGTAGATATCTTGAATATATCTATTTAAAAATTAGATATTAATTTAGAGTTATTTTATTTATAATATATATAAAGACATAAATTTTATTCTTTTATTATATTTATTATTAAATATTAATATTTTGACGTGCAAATAATTGTCAAACTTAAAACAACATATAATAATTATTATAAACACATTTACAACATTACCTTTTATCTCTTGTTATAATTATAAAATATCTATACATGCTCATAAATTATAATATTCAAATTAATTGAAAAAAAGCCAAAACTAAAATTTAAAAAAGAGTATATGATGTGCTAACATCTCTGATTTAAATAAAGAAAAAAAAAATGACCATTATAAGAGATAATCTTATTAAACAGTGACCCTATCAGTTGAAAAAAGAAGAAGTCTAAATTAAATTCATTTTCTGAAAAACATTTAAAATATCAAAGATTTTGTGAGTTCTATTTGACTTAACTCTAAGGAACAACAGATAGAATATCTATTTCTCCATCATCTGAGAGACAGCAGGTCGAATAATTATCTCCATCAGCTCAGAGAGAGACAACGGGTGAGATAAGTATGTCTCCACCGGCTGGGAGAGAGACATTGGGTGGGGTAAGTATATCTCCTACTTTGATTTTTTCGTTGCTGCAGCATTCAGAGGAGCAACAGCCATTGGTGACAGGGTGATTGTTTCTTTATTCAATTAAAAACATTTTAGTATGATATGTTCATTGCGATTTATTTTTCAAATTATTTACATCGTTATAATTATTTTCAGGCATCTTCGACATGGTTATATATTGTTCTTATGGGATTGAGGAGCCTCGTGAATTACTGTTAAAAATGGTAGAATTCATACAAATAATTAGATCAAATTATTTGCACAGAAAAATAAAAGCATAATAATATATTGATTTGTTTTAGTGAATTTACAATGTTTATTGCAAATGTTTATAAAGCATTGCATTCTCATGAATAACTATCTAAATTTCCTTACAGAAATAACTCCTTAAAACTAACAATTAATAATTAACCGATTTATTAAATGTAAAATTTATTTTCCTAACAACCCCCCTTTAAAGTTTACATAATAGAAAAACAAAAACATCAAGAATAATAGCCCGAATGGGTAGTAGAGTTGGCTTGGGCAGTGGGTTTGCTCCCCATTGGTCTTGGGTTCGACTTTGCTCCTGGGTTTAAGAGGTGGGACTTCTTGCGGGCAGGGGATCTCACTCACAAGGGACTAGTCTCGCCCTAGCTCACCTCAGGTACCCAAGGTAAGGGTTGTTGGGCTGCTGGGATGGGTCACAGGGACACCTTGTAGTTTTAAAAAAAAAACATCAAGAATAATGAAAGAGTGTAAACCTTAAATTCCTAACTTATCCTCCCCCCATTAAAGTTTACATTACAAAAAAAAAAACCAAAATATTGTATCAACATCAACCTAAACTTCTTAGTCTAGGCAAATGGTTTGATTAGCCAACTTTGCATCAACATCAACCCAAACTCCTTTGTCTAGAAAAATGTCTTGAGCATCAATCCAAACTCCTCATGTCTAGATAAATGTTTCGATTATCCAACTTTGTGTCAACATCAATCCAAACTCCTCATGACTGAATAAATGTTTTGATTGTCCAACATTTACCTATGAATCGAGACACACTACTATTCACAAGAAAATCACCAACCAACTGTGAATCGAGACTCACTCCATTATCCACAGTAACACTCCTCCATTTGTAGATCGAGACTTACTCAATTATCCAGAAATACACATCTGCAAAACTATGGGTCGAGACACACTCAATTATCCATAAATCGTTTGTGGATTCAATTATCCACAAACCAACAACACAACTCGCCAAGTTTGTGGATTCAATTATCCACAGACCAACAAATCACTGCATGCCCCATCTTGCTCCTAAAAAGACTGCAAAAGAAACAAATGCTTCTCATATAAGAATCATTCCTAAATGAGAAACTAGCTTAGGATGAAAGATGTCCCCTACCTCCATTTCCTCTGACCTTCAATTTTTATAACTTTTAACTCTCAGCTACGATTTCTACACAATCCTTTAGTCTTTGCTTCTTATTTAGGGAATTTGTTGGTACTTCCTTTATGCTGTCATCAACTATAATCCCTTTGTATTTAGCCATATGAACTCCTAAAGCATCTCTTATATGTTTTGATAGGTAAGGCTTATCTTTATGATTAAATTCCTTATAAGGACCCACTTCTCAATGCAGCCATGATTAGGCCGAACTATCTTCCATTCTGGATAAATTGCCATGAAAACATTGATGAATTCCTTGTCTAAAAAACGAACACAATCCTCATATTCGTAGGTCGGCATGTGCAACATATCATTTGGAATTTTAACTTCACTACTTGTGGGTACTAAATCCTTCATTGTCTTGACATCTGCATCGAAGAGGTTCACTTTCTTGATCCCATTGTCCCAGAGAAGTTGTACAACTGTGTCTGTGGAAAGAGGGTGTGTGGATAGCGTGACCCAGTTCATTCCCAACCCTTGCACAAAAGCAACATTCCAAAATAAAAAATAAAAATGCCAATCACTCCTCTGCATGTAGCATAGGATTCACATTTATTTCCCTTGGCATAATTTTTATCATAAAACAAACCTCTCTCTATGGCGTGGCTTGTCTTCTTGTACCCAATACCAAAATAAACTTAATGCATTTTTGCAAAAAAACTCTGCATTACTCGAAACAACTGAAACCATTCATTATGCACTTTAAAGCCTCCTGGAAAAAGAGTACAAAGACAATGAAAGAAATGCAATCCAATAAACATAAAACTTCAAAATAAAAGAGGATTCTCGATATAGCTCTACCAGTTCCTCATGACTGCGCAGATGTCCGATGGCAACCAGATCCATGCGCTCACTTATAGATTTCCTTCATTGGCCATCGTTGAACAGGCAAACAGGTTAACACTGCTTGAGTCTGCATAGTTATCACCATATTTCACAGGCAGAGAATATGTGAGCGTTCTGATACCGTGTTAAAAATGGTAGAACTCACACAAATAATTAGATCAAATTATTTGCACAGAAAAATAAAAGCATAATAATTATATTGATTTGTTCTAGTGAATTTATAATGTTTATTGCAAATGTTTATAAAGTATTGCATTTCTCTAAATAACCATTCAAATTTTCTTACGGGAATAACTCCGATCTATTAAATGTAAACTTTATTTTCCTAACAATTACATCAAACAATGTTAAGGCAATCTTCTTGTTATCATCATTGAAAACGATCGGTCATATTATTTTTTGTCACTGTTATTTTTGGAGTAGATTGTGTGAGAGTTTTTACATAACATTTCGGATCACACTCTATGACCCATCATCAAAATAATAGAAAATTCTCTAAATTCAACTAATTAATATTATTTTCTTTTTCACTTCATGTTCTGAAGGAATGGACGACCCAAATAACATTCTTTTACCTTTGCCTATGACCTTGAAAGATACAAAGAGGATAGGTTATCACCGAGTCTATCTTTCAAACCTTTCTGCTACCATCAAGTAAAACTCAAACCTATGTTTATAAACTCCTTGTTGCAATTTGGCTGTGGTTCATTTCTCCATCAATCTTGACTGTGGATTTTCTTATAAAAATTCTCAGGCATGATGTATGTGATGTGCGTGGATATTTTGAATGGTCACTGCTGGGCAATTGGGAGTGGGAGCAGGTTACACATCCAGATTAGGCCTCTACTTTGTGGACTACAACGATAATCTGAGGAGATATCCAAGGCTTCCGTCAACTGGTTCGAAGACTTCTTAACATCATAGAACATTTTCTTCCTCCACTCTATTCATTGTAAATGTTAACAGGTGGATTTCATATGAGGAACCAGGCTTATATTTTGTTTGCAATCAAGGTTGAAATTAATTTAATTGAACACTTAATTTATATGCGGGAATTAGCCTTTAGCTAAGTGCATGAATGATCTTGTCAGCACGAAATTCAAAGTTTAGATATGATTTTTTTATGGGTTATTAAATTGTGTGCTTTTAAATTAATTATTTTTTATTTATTTTTCGTTGTTAAATGTTTTATTTTAATGTAAGGATGCATGTTTTATTTTTTAAAAATATATTAAAAAGATTATTGCTTTTATTTTTATTGAATCATTTTTTTTGGATTTTATTGGTATGTGAATATATATTGAAAAAAAATTGGAATAGTGCTTGTGCTTTTTATTAGAAACTAGAAAGATCTAGGAGATAGAAAACAAGCACATGAACAATGTAATATTGTATTAGCTTAGTATTAACAATGAGCTCAAACCCTCATTATATAGGATGAGGATGATCAAACTCATGCCACAAGAATAGGCAATCACATGCCATGGATTGAAGAGCAGACTCCTCATCCTGCAGTGGTGGCGAGTTGCACATGCCATGGATTAAGGACATAACTCTTCATCTTGTAGTGGTGGCAAGTTGCTCTCCTCTTTGCAAGGGAGAGGTGTTGAGAGGGATTGGACACCTCTCAAGACAACTCAACATCCTTGACACCTCATGGGAAATGAGTCACTTGGTTCAACTCCAACACCTAACTAGGCTTAAGTTAGCCTAACTAGAGTAGAATACACTAACACCCCCCCTTAAGCATAACTTAGGTGGGTATAGAATAAATGGGTCCTAGGTACTAGCCAGATGAGGCACCCATGAACAAAATTTTCTCATAAGGTGGAGTAAAAGAGAAAACCCATGTGGGGAAAAAATCCTCTCCAAAAAGAGAAACAAAATGCATGAAAAATAAAACAAGTGAAGAAGGATGACTTATATCATGACTCCCCTAGGACAACTTATGTCACATGTACGTACAATAAGTTTCCCCACAATAGGAGATACAAAGAGAGACTTGGAAACCCCCCATAAGACATGTTGTAGTGCACATAGATGCTCGATGAAGTATGCCGAAGAGAATCCATGAACATTGAACCACATTTATCCATTTAGGAAGAAGGCGAACTATAGAAGTGTGCAAATAATCTTCCCATTCCTGATAGGAACATACAAAAACAAGTATAAAGGTCTCTAAATTATGCACAAGATCCAAAGATGTAGATGATGCCCATAATGTCTTTGTAGAATGCTTAATGATCTCCAAGCCAAATTTGATGTGTGATGAAGATTCGAGAATAGGGACCACATGGATCATAGATGTATGGTGATAACTAGAACCATAAGAATTTGATGTTGTCACTATAGAAGTTGAAGTAGGCAAGGCATGAGCAAGAATATCTGAAGAAGAAAAGGTTGATGCAACTTCAATGAAGTTAACATTGGAAAGAAGATGAATGTCCTCAATAGTGTCATCCAAATCAACAAAATGTGATTCTATGAAAAGACACAAAATTCCGAGTAGATATACATCCTAAAGTGGTGGATCTGGAAAAATGATAGCAGTAGGTTGTTTTGTAGTCTTACAAAGCAATGAAAAGATAGTGTGAGAGAAATGAGGATAAAATTTATCCCCATGTTGAGTGCTCCCACAATATGTACATTTGACTATGCAACATGTAGACATGATCTAAATGTGCAAAAGATCAAATGCAAAAAGTCCCCCTGAAACTGTTGAAAGAGAGACCCCCCCAGATTTTGGGACTTTATAAATTAGTCCATTTTACAAAATAAATTTGACCAATGCATGGATAATGAAAAACCATTCACTTTTACAAAAAATGGTACTCAATTTCGAGCTACCGAGCAAAAGTTATTAAATAGTTAATTCCTTGCAAAAATGGCCTAATTTAATTAACTACACTTGAAAAGCAAAAAATAAACCTATCCGAAAGGTGAATATGCCCTTCCAACTACTTGTTGGAATTGGGGTGAAGTGTAGATTACAAATGGTTTTATTGTGAGGGGGTATTGGCCTCCTACCGACCCGGGCCTCACCCTTCATCTTCAATGGATGAATACAAGTAATCATTGCCTTAATTGGTGAGAAAGCCTTCAAATCACAATTTCAATGCTAAGGAGAGACTTCAATTATAGAAATATTCCATGGAAGAAAGCACAAAAAACTAATCGACTGTTAGTGATGGAGAGGCATGGGAATCATGCATAGAATATCCATAGGTTTGCAAAAAAAATTTGGATTGCGTGACAAAGATTCCTAGCTACATGTGAATGGGGGTGATCTAAGTTAAAATGCACCCTTTATATTTCCATGTGGCCTGCTCCAAACAGTGGTTGTGCCTCCAAATGGTGGTTGCATGTGCTTAAAGGTCTCTATTCAACCCTCACCACATGAAGACGAAGTCCTTCCATCAAATCTTCCAAATTTGCTACATGAGCTCTCTTGTAACAACATGAAAATGTGCTTGAAGAGGGCATAAGAATAGGGTGAAAAGAGGGCATGTGAACAAGCAACAAATGATGGGTCTCTTAGTGGTTTCTAAACACCTATGACTAGCTTCCAAAAGAAGTTTGCTTGCATAATGCAAATTGTTCCATTATTTTGCCTGCCTTGTTGCACGTCATCCTGCAAATTTAGCCAGAATTCATCAATTCAAGTCATTGAATGGTCGCGTGAGCTCTCAAGACTAACAATAGAAATGTGGAACCTCAAACTCTTCATGCAAATTGATAACACCCAGTAATGGAGATCTAACTAAATACAACAAATTGGTTCACTGATTGACCTGAAACTATCTCCTCCTAAGCTTTGATACCATATTAGAAACTAGAAAGATCTAGGAGATAGAAAACAAGCACATGAATAATGTAATATTGTAACAACCCTCTACTTTGTTATGTTTTCTTTGACAACTCAGATACTTTGTTAGACCATATTTTATATATGTTATGGATATTCTATCGTTGACAGTGGAGCGATGATTGACTATATTGATGTGATGATACATTATATGCATGGTGATTATGTTTGACATGCTTTATGTTTGCATAGATGTTTAGTTGAGATGATATTGCTATATATGCTCATTGTAGTTTAAATGATATTTTATCTCGTCAATTGATGTGACATTGTATTGGTGAAGAGAACGGTATTACATCACTCGCTTGCGAGTGCCCTATGATTTCCATGACTCTCTCTTCACGGTGTGTATGATTTATTATCTGGATACATGTACGACATATGCTTTGTTTGCAAGTTTGTAGGTACAAGACAACGGCTTCGCCTAGATTCACAGGTCTAAGCGTGTCCACTACCCAACAGTAATGTTGAATGGGAGATAGTAACGGGTTAACCTAGTCAAACCTTTACCCTAGTACAGTGTGTCGTCAATCCATGTATTAGTCGTATTCTTTATCCATGCTTGTTTTGTTATTTTATTTATCATGCAAATTTTAATTGTGAGGATTAAATTATATGTTATGATTACGTATTTAATTAATTTGTATTATTGATGTGGAGACTTTATAATAGATTAATTAATTAATTTAATTTATGTTATAAAGTAATTTTAGTTATTAGATTAAATGTGAATTAAAATAAATAAGTTATTTAAATGTGGTTTGAAATAAATAAAATAATTTTAATTTCAAATGCATGTTATTGGGAAAAGATCTTGGAAATATCTTGGTTATTGAAGAGAAGATATTTGTTGTGTTAACTGGAAGTTAGAAGGTTTTGTTTTCTAATTGTTTTAAAATTGATTTCTAGAGAGATTGATTGAAAATTTGGAAAAAAAAGGAAGTTGTTTTCACGGGAAAAAAAGAGAGGATTTGGAAATGGTAGAATTGTTTTGAGGTATGAGGAAATTGTTAATCTTAGAGGCTCTCTGATAATTTTAGGAATCTAGTTTTGTTGTATTCTTGGTTTTGGATTATTTATGTTCTCTAGGAAGTGGCAATTCTTCTAGAGGAAGCTTTGGGAATTAAAGATTAAAGGGAAGCTCGACATCAAACTTCGAATCGACAGATCTTCTGGAACAGGTTCTTTATTTGCTTTGTTAATTTTAATTTGAAAGAGATAGTTAAATTATTATTGTATTGCAAATTGGAAAATTTTAGAAGAGGATTTCTTTTATTTTAGAAGCTTTTGTTTTTTAAAGAAATTCTCGTGATCGTTAGAGCCTCTATAGAAAATAATTTAGATCCTTTGTTTAAATTGAGTATTTGAAATAGATTTATACAAAAGGAAATTATAGTGGAATTATAGAACCTCTGTTGAATTTAAATCAAAACTTAGAAAACCTCTTTCTGGAAAATTGAATTTAATCTTCTCTGTAGAAAATGATAAATTACTGTGAAAGATTTAGATCTCTATAGGGAATGATTTTTTTTAACACAATAGAAAATTCAAAAAAGGAAATTCAAGATTTAGAAAACCTCTATAAATTTGTCTACTTATTTACCTGTAGAAAATTTAATTTTAAAATTTGCCTATGAGCAATGGTTATTGTTTTGATTATATATATAAACATTTATATTAGAATAATATATGCTTATAATTTTAGAATTTCCTGTAGAAAATTAATTTAAAAAAAATGGATTTGGCTGAATCACCGTACAACAAATTGGGAAAGGCTGTGATAAAAAAAAATGATTTTTTTATTGTTTTGATGGCTAGGGATATACCCACAGCGGCGCACATAAGGGGTGCGCTGTTGTGAGCAATGCTCCCCACATGCATGTGGCGGAAGCATTGCCCATAGGCAACACAACCTCCCTATGGGAGGCTCGGTGCTACCAACGCAGCAAGCTTGCCTCTTTCCGTGAACCTGCGATTTCATTTATTATTGTTTTTTTTAATATATATAATTTATATATAATATATGTTATATATAATATATATTATATATTATATATATATATATATATTTTGTATGGTAGTAAATGCAATTTATTGTTATATATTAAATAATATATTATATATATATTTAAATATATTTATGTAAAATTGATGTTATTACAAAATATGTTTTTTAGAAGGCAAGTAGATGATTTTTAATTGAATGTTGGAAAAGAATAATTGAGTTTATAATTTGAATAATATGTATATATAATTAATTTACTTATATATACATATTAAATATATTAATTAATTGTTGTTATTACAATAGATGCATGCAAGCACAATTAGTTAAATTGAAATGATTTCTTATGTTAATTGAGAAATTGAGTTAATTGATATGAGTAGTTGTGAAACTGAGAGTTAAACATTTAGTTTTATTTGGTTGTTGATTTATTATTTAGAATTATGCTTAAATGATGTATTTTAAATATGAGATATTGATATATTGGATTTAGGAAATCCAAATGGTAGTGTTTTAATTACATGAGTTTTTTATTTTAATTGCATGTTTTTTTTGTAATTGTGAATTGGGGGGATATTTGTTGTTGAGGAAATGTAAGCCTTCCAGAGTTGGTTAAATTGTGAAAGGGTTGTATCTTTTGTTCACCCTTTGATATTTCCTTGGGTAGTGCATGTATTTGGGATTTAGTATTGGACATTTGTAGGGATGTGTTATCTCTTGTGTTATGGGGGTTATTTGTTAACAGTTTTAGTGCACTGTCTACCCTTGGGGTGTGGAAAAAGTTATCGTGTTGTCTATAGGGGAGTGGCTTTCAACGGGGGCCGGGACACAAAGTGGTCCCAGGACAACTTGTGTGAGAGTCAGTTTAATCAGTGAAAATTAAATAACCTATATAAGGGGAATGAGTTGCTTAATACATTTACTTGATAATATAGTGTTGCTCATTGGCTTAAGGGCTTGTGTTAGACTTGAGATGAGTTGGGAAGGCCTAGAATGACAATATTGTTATCTTGTTTTCTTGAAAGACAATTGATTCCACACTGGTGTGCATGTGGGGCCAGAGTTCATGAAAAGTTACCAGGATAACCTAGGATGGGGGTCGGGACCTAGGAAGATCTCCTTTGGATAACCAATGCAACCTTTGTGATGACACTCCTATGACAACAGTCGGTTTGTATGGTATAGTGGTTGTTCTTGATTTAGTGATTCTGGAAGCAATGTAACCTTATGTTTTGTGTACTGGTACAGTGTTGTTTTGTATATTGCATGTGTCTAGAGGTAGTAGGTTTGTCTTGGTTACCTTTTACTATCTCCTAGCACGAGGGTTGGGCCTATGGGTACCACATGGCTGGGTGGTGTGCACCTTACACTGTTGGGCTTTCTCTTCATGTTCGTGATGGCAGGATCTTCTAGTTTGAGGAGCTCGTATGTTTCTATGGTTTGTACTTCTCTTATATTCATTGTAATAGTGGGACACTATGTATTGTATTCCTCATTTGTAATCGAGGAGAAAACTTGTGTTGTAATTGTAACATTATGTATGATCTATTCATTATGGGACTAAATGGTATATATGGTTTTATATGGTGTTGTATCTGTGGAAATATGTTCATTAAATTTCAATGTTTATATTTATTATGCAATGGATTAATGCTTTGATGTATGTTGTTTATCATGAGTTAATTTCATATGCTATGGTTAGATTAATTTTGTAAGTTTTGGAATTTCACATGTAGATGTGTTGCATGGCCTAGAGTATGTATGTGTTTAGAGTAGATTACTTTACTTATTATTGTTACTCTTTTTAAGAAAAAAATTAGTTGTGCTTCCATAGTGTTGCATCATCCTCTAGGTTGCAGGGCAGGGTTTTACAAATATTGTATTAGCTTAGTATTAACAATGAGCTCAAACCCTCATTATAAAGGATGGGGATGAGAAAACTCATACCACAAGAATAGGCAATCACATGCCATGGATTGAGGAGAGGACTCCTCATCCTGCAGTGGTGGCCAGTTGCTCTCCTCTATGCAAGGGAGAGGTGTTGAGAGGGATTGGATACCTCTCAATACAACTCAACATCCTTGACACCTCATGGGAAATGAGTCACTTGGGCCAACTCCAACACCTAACTAGGCTTAAGTTATCCTAACTAGAGTAGAATACACTAACACTTTTAATATTCTTATATGAAGAATATAAGTTTTCCAACAAACATTGTTTTGTACATTTATGCTATGATTTTCATGAGTGTTTATATGGGTTAATTTGTCATTTAGTAAATTTAGGGTTTTAACAATTGATGGTGAGGTAGTTGTATTGATTTTTATTCTAGGTTGATGAAAAGGTTTGTTAAGATATTTTGGGGTGTTTTACTCTGTTATTCTTGGTGGTTTCTCTTTGGTAGTATTGTTGTATAGTTGTTTGGACATTAATGATGAGATCGTAGAATCATAAAAATAGTTCATATTTCAAATATTTCAATTTTTTTTATGTTTAAGTTATGAAACATTTTGTTTTTAAATTTGGGGATTCCAAAGAATCATTTAATTAGACATCACACCATAAAGATCATTAGTCTTTGAATAGTTTATGCCTCCCATCTTTTAGTTAGACCTCAATTCAATGTTACATTTATTTTATAGATCAATAAATTGTTAAAATAAAATTTAATCCTTTATTCATTAATATACTTGTGTTTAAGATATAATGATATTGTTTAATTTGTATTAAAAATTATGATTGTTTTAGAATTGGTTTGGGAGCATTATTATGTTGATATTAAATGTTTTATATAGATAGTTGTTGTAATTATTGGTGTGCATTTTATAGGTAGAAGGCATAAACAAGAGATAAATTGAAAGTTTAAGAATAGCAAAGAAATTTAAGTGAAATTTGTTGAGGAAAATTTAGGTTGCATATATGTGTGATTTATTGATGGTTTATTTTATATTGGTGATGGATTCTTCTAGATTATGAAATAAGTGATTTAAAAGTCTATTGATTAAAAAATATTTACTAGTCCATTTTTATAAAAGAAATGACCAACAAAAATATAGTTTTTCAATTTGGCTGGCATAAAAGTGACTTATATGATTTGAATTTTGAGCTAATGAATTGTAGAACTCTTGATTTATTTGACACTTCCAAAAATTAGTTATATTTTTGGGTTATTGAATTGTGTAATTTTAAATTAATGTTTATTTATTTATTTATTTTTGGCTGGTAATGTTTTATTTTAATGCAAAGAATGCATCTTATTTAAAAATATCATTAAAAATAATTATTTTTTATTTTATTGAATAATTTTTTGGGTATTTTATTGATATATGAATGTATATTGAAAATAAAGGAGATGGAATAGTTCTTGTACTTTTACTATTCTCATATGAATAAATATACATTTCTAACAAATATTGTTTGTACACTTTTTCTATGATTTTTTGAGTGTTTACATATGGTTAATTTATCATTTTAGTAGGTGTTAACATAGTTTTTTTCAACCCCTAGGTAAGAACCATGTCCACCCATATAAAAATTTTCTTGGTTTTAATCGTCGTTTTTCTTAAGGTTTTCTAAACCATGTCGGATTCCGCTAAGGTTGCCATAACCCTATTTTTACCCAACTTTTAAAAGGTTATGTCAAGAGCCTATTTTCTTGGTCAATCTTTTTGTAGGTTCTAAGAACTTTGTCAGAACCTAACATGGTTCTCACAACCTTGGTAAATACCGATAAAGGAAGACGAAGTTAAATTGTAAGTAAACTAACATAGTTTTAGAACTTTTAAAGGTTTTGAAACCTTCATTGGTTCTCAATGGGGTTTCAATAACCTATTCTATTTTTTATGACAAGAAGTTTCTTTTAAGCAACAACATTTTATTGGTTTTAGAGCTCCTTTTCAAAGATCGTTTGGCCTTTCATAATTTTTGAAGATTATGATTTAAAGAAAGATGGTTAAAGTGAAGATGGAAATTTTTTTCTAAACCTTGTCTAATTTTGACGAGGTTCTCAAAACCTCGTCAGAACCCAACATTGGTTCCACCTCTTGCTCATAAAATTGTCATTTTGCATTCGAAGATCTCTACTTGGCTAAAAAAGGGTGGTACAAAAGATGGAAATAATATATTATAGAAAGAACATTAATAAGAAAAACCAAATATTTTCAAATAATCAAATTCATCACATCACAAGAAGTAGTTAAAACATAAAAATGTATATATATATTATATTAACTAGGAGATGCAGGTATAAAATTTTCATGCATAGAGAGTGAAAATTAGGATGCAATTTCCCTCCACAACTTCCCAAGTCCTCTCAATCTACATGAGATAAAATAGATTTTCATAAAATTCTACATAGTATGCAAAGATTTCCATCACATTCCTCTTGATCCCCTCTCACAAGAGAGTAATAGCTTGTTCGATTTCTTCTTTCTTGAGGGCAGTAGCAATGCAGATGGCATCTCCAACCAAGCCTTCCTGTGGATTCTCACTCAAAAATCCTAAGGCATGTTCGAAACTGGTTATATATGCCAACCTCATTAGCCTCTTGATGGCTCTAGTTCCCCATTTAAATTTGCTAGAAGTACAGACTATGTTGTAGATGAACTGCTCTAGGAGAGAAAAATTATGAACGTGAACTTGCATTAGGAAATTCTCTTCTAATCCTCTTGATCACTCCTTCAACGTCATTCCTTATGATGAAAATCTCTCTTAGTTGGTTAGGTACTAGTCTCCATATAGAGCTACATTACACATCTTCAATGGTGAGGAGGTCTCCTTTTGAAGTCACATCACTCGAGATGCTAGACATTTTGAAAGTAAGATTGAAATATGAAGAGAGAAATGAAAACCCTTCAAATGTAAAGAGGTAGAAGCTGGCTATTGTATCCAAAAGATAAGACATGAGAATATTTTCTCATCAGAAACTAGCTGGCAAGGATGTCACTGAAACATTTTTAATTAAGATAGAACAACAAATGATTTGATGAAATTGCTAGATTTCTTGTAGGATAAAATTTGATATTGGTGGAAAATATTTTATTAAATACTCTCCCATGCATGAAGTTATAGAAAATAATATAATTAAATACAAAGATTAGGAGTTGCAAGTCTTCAAATGTATGAAGAGCCATAAGGCTTATATATATGTAGTGGTGATATATTAGTTCACCCATCTTAAATTGGTATATTTTGTAATGATGATGTTTCCAAGTGGATCATAAAGACTTAGGGAGATCATTAGAAAAGAATTTTGGGTTAGGTTTATAAACTTCTTATTTTAAAGATGAATCATGAAAACTAAAACCATCCCAAGAAAGAGGATCTGTAAATATGTAATTTGAAGATATTTGAAGGGTCTAAATATTTTATTCTTGTCACACGAGGATGTCAGAGGAGAATTGATAAGGAAGTTCATTGATAACTCACTTGTTTCTAAGAATATTTATTATCTGTGAACATTGGAGATTTAAATGTAATGTTAGTAGTTATACATAAGTATTTGAGCTTAGATAAATGCGCGAATATTATTTCCTTTATGTATGCAATACTTCATTGATTTACACTTATTTTCTTTTGGAATTAAGTGAGGTTTAAGTCTAAATGATAATTTTTGTTGTTGTTTATACTCCAATATTTGTGTTGAAGTATATGAATCAATGTTAGTCATGCCTTTTCTTCTTTTTGGTTTCAAGAATACCCCTAAAAATTAAATTACATTGTAAGAGGGAGTTGTACCTTGTTAAAATCCAGAGGAAGATCACCAATGAAATGGTGATCTCTCTAACTATTCGTTGATAATCTATCTTCCCTTTGGGAAATAAAGAGTCATATTAAGTTAATTTTCAAGAAGAAAAATCTATCAACTAACAAATTTTGGGTGACTCTACTGGGGATACAAAAGAGGAATTTGAAATGGTTTCCTTATTACAATTTTTTTTCTAGAGTAAGTAACCCAGGAAAACCATCTGCAAAAAATACCTTCACAGATAGGAGAGAAGCACACACTATTTCATCAAGGAGTGAATAAAAATGAGATGAATAAATTACATATGGTACAAGCTTTTAAAGTTGTGAAAAAGGTGACGGGTAAACAACTACCTAATATGGGAAATAAAGCCACTACGGTAATTATCCCTAAATTAAACTTAATACATTAACACCTGCTTTAAGTACAAACTTAGGGAGTATGATTATGCAAAAATGAAGATGCAATATGGGCCCCGACTACACAACCATGTTAGGTACCCATTTACAACTACAAAAATAAATCTCTCACAAGTGGAGAAAAGGAGAAAAACCTTGTGGGAAATAACCCCTCTCCAAAAGAGAGAAAAGAAAACAAAAATGATGCATGGATGGAGGAATCAATCACACCCCCCAAGGAATACATACATCATGTATATACAATCAATAGCCCCCCATAAGAGGGAAAGGAGAGACTATGTAGCCCCCCCACAATGTGTAATCACCTACAAAAATGGTAAGTGCTTGAAGACAAAACATAATCCAATGTTGACAAACAACTTGTCTCCCTTTCTGGATAGGAATTGAAATAAGAAAGCATAAAGATGTATGATGATGTCTTTGTAATTTGCTCATGTGTTGCCAAGACCTTGAAAAATGATGCCACAAACCAATCAGGAACATGCCCAATCACAATAGAAGGTGACAAACAAGGTACCACTGGAAGTTCATACTGAACAATCTCCAAAGATAGGGATGGTTTGACAATAGTTGTGCAATAAATTTCATCAAAGAGGAGAGATAACCCATCAAATATGTCCTCCAAATTTGAAATGTGAGACTCCACAAACAAGGAACCAATATCCAAAAAATAGGAATCTCAATTAGGAAGACAATCATAATCTTGTTGCTCAGGAATGATAGGAGCCTCAATCAATGACTCTGGACAATGAATCACTGAAGATGAAGGTACATAAATTGTCCCTCATGGAGAAGAAGGATCATCTAAAGAACCCTTTTCATACTCATCTGAAGACTCAAAGTATTCCAAAACTTCAAACTCCTGCATAGTAGCATGATCATAGGGTATCCTGTCTGAAAAATAAAGAGGCACAAGACAATCTGAAACATGATCATCTAGGAATAACTGAGTATCAGGATCTCCATGTATTTCCCAAATTTTAGTCCAAATAATATGAGGACACTCAAAATGATCAATAGCATTCAAAGTGGCATCATCAATATGCATTGCAATAACTCCTAGGACATGATCCCTTTTGTAATTCCACGCAAATTTCTTACTATCAGTACCAAGAAGGGGAACAAGATTATATAAATGTGGCAACAAATGAATCCATATGAAATGTTTTATGATACCATCTCTCCATTGTTTATAATTTCCCCTTTTCAACATAATCACAACAGGATGAAATGAAAACCCCATAATCAACTATGACAAATCTCCAAGAATACAAAGAAATTAACCTTCAACAACAATTAGAAACTCCCAAATACTGTAAATGAATCCTTCTCAAAAATCTTTAGGAAGCAATAATGCAAAAAAAAAAAGATGAGAATCTAAAACTATTTGAGCAAAAAATTAAACACCTTACAAATTCTCACACCAAATCACCAAGCCAGATCTCAAATCAACTCACAAAGCAATTTCAAATAGCACAAAAACACCAATCACCACACAAAAGATAGCCTCTTCATAGCCTATTAGACTTTCTCACATCAAATAAAGGAAGTAAGAGGCTATTTAAATAGCAAAAATGGTACCCACACTGCCAATGTGGGATTAATTTTCCCAGAACAACTTCAAAGCCTCTTCAAAATGGGCCACATTTTTTGATGTTGCACTTGGAAACCCTAAATATTTTACAAAAACTTTAGAGTTGATAAAGTTTGCACTAAGTGTTGCACATGAAATTGCATGATTAATGCTTGCCAGGCCTGTCAACATTTTAGATAGGAATGGTTCTCCTTTTGACCCACGATCTTCATTGAAATAGTTGCAAACATTGGGGATAGGGAATTAATATGTCAGGACTTCCTTTCAAACAATCCCACAACCCTCATAGGTGCCTCTAAACTACTCAAAAACCCCATGACCAGTAGGATATTATCACGCCCAGGTCTGAGTGTTCACAACTAGACTATAAGAGTTGTGATGCTACAAATTAATTCCATGAACTCTCTCAAATGGTGAGCAAATATCCAAATGAATATGCAGATTAATATTAGCTCTATGCCTTCAATAATCCATGCCCAACAATAAAGACTCGTTTTTCCAAAAATAGGCCTGTGGAAAATGACAACCTTAAAAAAATGTAATGCAAAAAAATGACGTCTTCTGTGCAGCAAAATCACGCCTCCAACAAAATCGGGCAAAAGAAAAAACACGGGCTGGCAATGATGGAATGACCTTGAATCATACTCTTCTATCTGGATTTGAATGTCATGGACAAAGACAATGTAAAACCTCTATTGATTTCACTATGAATATGCTAATTTTAAAAGGGAGTGTTTGGTCAATGCAGTAAATAAATTGTCAGTTAAAAAATGAACCAGATTTGACAATTTTGTATGCCCATTTGAAGAGGATGTATGCCACCTAAAGCACAAAAAAATAGCTTCTCAATGTTTTGAATTGTCCCTCCACAAAAAAATTAGGATTCACACGGGCTCCAATAGATATCACGCTCCATAAATCAAAAACGTTGACCTCCAAACAAGGAAAATCATGCTCCAATCTGCTTGAAATGCCTCCTCTAGAAAAATTCATGGGTTGTGGATGAAAATCAACCTTCAGTGAATGTGTGGTGAGGGCCTGGCAGAGATGAAACGACCTGATGTTTGAACGGGTGGTGGGAGAAAAGAATGTTGGCTAGAGAAAACAAGCACGGGTAAATCGTGGCCTTCAATGCGGATGAAAAAGTGCCTCTGGTCAGCAACAAATCGTGCCTCCCATCACCTAGTATTCTCACCTCCGAAAAATCATGGCCACAGAGATGAAAAAAAACACCCCTTTTAATGAATCGCCTAACCCTTTGCAGGTTCAGTGCCACAAATCATCACATATAAAATCAACGCTAGCAACAAACTTGCACAATCGTTTAAGGCTTCAGAACAAAAAAAAAAAAAAAATGATAAAGATGAGCATTGTTCTAAATGTATTCAGAAAATAATGATCTCAAAACTCTCCGATGAAAAATCTCAGGGAAGGATTACAAAATGTTTTTCTCTAATACCATGTTAGAGCATATAACCCACGAAAACCATCTATAGAAAATACCTTCACAGATAAGAGAGAAGCACACTCTATTTCATCAAGGAGTGAATAAAAATAAGATGAATAAACTACATATGGTATAGGCTTTTAAAGTCGTGAAAAAGGTGACGGGTAAACAACTACCCAATACAGGAAATAAAACCACTACAGTAATTATCCCTAAAATAAAACCAATCTATCAACTAACAAATTTTTGGCGACTCTACTAGGGATAAGAAAGAGGAATTTGAAATGGTTACATTATTATGAAAAGACATGGTTCTGCCACATAATAACGTCTTTCCTATGGTGCAACTAGATCTTGATTGGGTCCATGTAGAACAAGAAGATATCATTTCTCAATCCAATACTTTAGCCTAGAGACATAGGAGGAATAATGCAAAATGTACATGAGATTAAATTTTTTTTGGAAGAAGAAGAATTGGTCCAACAACCAATAGTGGTGTTTGAACGAGTACAATAGAAATATTTCCTAGGGTGATAGTTGCAATAAATCCACAAAGAAACCAAAACCCTCAGAAAAATAAAATCCAAATACAAAATCATAATTGGCCACAAGATCAAAATCCATAATTGAGAAATTAATCTATGTAGGGATTTATAACTCCTTGGTTTCAGAAATAGACTTGAGGAGAAAGTGGTAAAAATTACCTCCTCTTAGATAGAGGTTGGCAACTCTGTATTTTGAAATTTACCCTTAAAAATCTTTTTGGTAAGAAGAATTCTAGTTTACATGGTGGATTTAACTTCACCTCAACCATGGGGAACTCATTTTGGACCTCTAGCTTTACCATAGAACACAACCCTGCCTACAAGACCAAGAAAATATTTTCCAAAGTTTGCTAGAGAAAATACGCAAGACCCAGATAACCATGTATTCAATAATTCACTATTGCATGTGGGAGATGAAGATGTATTCATTAGTTTATTTGTCGAATCTCTCATTAAAGAGGTAACATGTTGGTTTCAACATTTGGAAGACAAGTGTACTACAAATTGGAATATATTGAGAGATAAGTTTCTGAAGAGATTCAAACCTACAATCAATGTGGGTGCTCTTGTATGCTACTTTTTCATAATTAAGAAAGGGGGACATGAATGTATAGAGATTTTGTAGACCGATTTGATCAATTTTTAGAATGAATACCTCATGATGATCAACCTAGTCAACAAAACCTGTTGTCCATCTTTGTTGCGGCGTTGCATCTCTAAATTCAATTCTACATGAAGTGAAATAAGGTATGTGATCTTGAAGTTGCAAAACAAGAAGCCATTAAAATAGAAGATGTTTTTTTATTGTCTAGATGGTGTGATCAAGTTAGAGAAAATTCAAATAAAGTATCTATGAATGGAACTATTGTGAGAAAATAAGAGGGGTAGGTCTTTTATCTTGCATAGCTGAATGTTCCAATCTTACAGTTTT
Organism: Sequoia sempervirens; assembly: GCA_007258455.2. Classification (NCBI taxonomy): domain Eukaryota; kingdom Viridiplantae; phylum Streptophyta; class Pinopsida; order Cupressales; family Cupressaceae; genus Sequoia; species Sequoia sempervirens. Next base: position 372,085,938 of record VDFB02086081.1, read on the forward strand.
GGGTCAAGAACAATTTAAGGATAATAAAACACATAACCTAGAAGTCATGTCTCATAAGGTCGATATATACAATCTAAATTATGAAGAGGACATAGATGATTCCGACAGTTCAAGTGATGAGGAAGATTATGTTGGACACCATCTACTTCCTTTACCACAACAAGAAAAAATGTTAGACAATTGGTGGCACTTGTGGAATTTGAAGATTTCAAATTTCAAGGTATTGATGAATTGGTAAAGAAGATTATAGTAGCAGTAGGTTCTCAAGAGAAACTAGAAAAAGTTGGAATAAAAATCATGTAAACAGGTTGAGCAAATCTAATGCATTGTTCTTGCTAATGAGTTCCTATGGAACTTTCAAAGTTAGAGATAATCCTCTATATGAACTCTATGAATTTGAATTGGATGACTTGATTATATTTATTTCTCCTTCTTATAATGACATGATGTTTGGTGGTGTTAACTTTAAAAATAAGAAGGATAGCTACGAAACTAAGGGAGAAATTAAACAATGGAGTGAAGATAAAATGGATTTTGATTGAGATGTTGAAGGTACTCACACTTGAAATATCCTTCCCCATATTCCAAGTCAGGTTTTAGAAGAAATTGTTGCATCTTTGTTGCATGTTGTAGAAGAAATTGGTGAATGTGAAGACCCAAAGTTTTCATGAACAAGGAATGATAAACAGTTGAGACAACCTTTGCAGAACTTACAAATACTATATCAATTAGTAATAAGTTTACTTTTGTTGGTAACAATAGTGATGATTGTGACTTTCAATCACTTCTGACACATATTGATTTAGGTCAAGAATTATATCAATTACATTCATTATTTATTCCAATTATGGAGGAAATCATTCAAGATGTTGTGTCATTTGATAACGAATGGAGATGTGGTCAGTAACATGCAACGTTATATCCAGGAAGTCATAGAAATATATGATAAAAAATGGTTGTTTGGTGATTAAGTTCTACACAGAGTTCTCTTATATTTAGCAAGTCTCTTTTGGGTTTGTATGCTACTCCTAAGTCTAAAGGAGCTACACAAGTATTCATTCCTTTGAATCGTAGAGGATCCTACTTTTCCTAGTTAGTCAATGGTTTCATTTGTGCATTATCAGGCATCATTTTGAGGTAGGGTTTTCTCGCCCTATATATACTTCAAAAATTTTGTTGTGTTGTTAGTCTAGATGCCTTTCTATTTTTTCTTGTTTTTGGCTAGTTCTTGATCCTTTCCTTCAATGATTCTAACTCTGTAACCTAATGAATTTTAAGCACTAGTCTATAGTTGAGTTTCTGGGTCCCTTACTTTGTCCTTTATAGTCCGTGTCCCCAGTCAGAGCCAATTATTACCATATTTTTTGTAAACCCCTAAGAACCATGTCCACCCATATAAATTTTTTCTTGGTTTTAAAAGTCATTCTTCTTAAGGTTTTCTAAACCATGTCGATTTTGGATAAGGTTTCCATAACCCTATTTTTACTTGACTTTTAAAAGGTTATGTCAAGAGCCTACTTTCTTGGTCGATCTTTTTGTATGTTCTTAGAACCTCGTCGAAACCTAAAATGGTTCTCACGACCTTGGTAATGATAAAGGAAGATAGAGTTAAATTATAAGTAAACTAACATAGTTTTGGAACTTTAAAAGGTTTTGAAACCTTTGTTGGTTCCCAAGAGGTTTCGATAATGTATTCTATTTCCAATGGCAAGAAGTTTCTTTTAAGATTTTTTTTATTGGTTTTGGAGCTCCTTTTCAAAGATCATCCGGGCTTTCAAAATTTCTAAAGATTATGCCTTAAAGAAAGATTGTTAAAGCGAATATGGAAAAGGTTTTCTAAACCTTGTTAGATTCTAACGAGGTTCTCAAAACCTCGTCAGAACCCGACATTGGTTCCACAACTTGCTCTTAAAACCACCATTTTGAGTTCAAAGATAGATCTACTTGCCTAAAAGGAAGTGGTACAAAAAATTGTTCAAAATAATATATTACAGAAAGAACATTAAGCAAAAATAGAGATTATCAAATAATCAAGATTCATCACATCATAGGAAGCAGTTAAAACATATATATATATATATATATATATATATATATTATATCAACTAGGAGATGTAGGTACAAATTTTTCATGCACAGAGAGTGAAAATAAGGACATGGATTCCCTCCACAACTTCTTAAATCCTCTTAATATGCATGGGAGAATTTTTTTTTTATAAAATTCTACATAGTACGCAAAGGTTTTCATTACATTCCTCTCAAGCCCCTCACATAAGAGAGTAATAGCTTATTTGATTTCTTCCTTCCTGAGGGTAGTAGCAAGCTTTATTTGATCCATGATGAAATTTATCCAATAATTAATAACTGACATGCAAGAAGTCACTTTGAACTTAACACATTTTTCTAGACCTTTTAGTTGTGGGGAAAAATTTGAATTCCTTAAGTACATCACAATAAATCTTATGGTCATCATAAGCTTGATCAAAATATAAATAGCTGACAAGTTGGAGATAAACATTTCTAACCACACATTCCTAAAAATTTGATGTGATATGTGGTACTTACGACAAGACAACCCATAAAAACTAAGGAGATCCCAATCATACATAGTCATAATTGCTAAAACCCCTCAACACACTGCTTTATCCTCACCACATCATTCAACTTAGTCCACATCATCAAAGGCCCTAATGTGTAGAGCCACCTATACCCACAAAGAACCACATAGTTGGCCACCATTTAAACAATTATATTTTTCTACTAATCAAGGATTAATCCTTATATTCACCAGTAGAGCCCCAAGTCTTCGCTAGCATTTGCAAAGAATCCATGAGGAACCCAAGTTGGTCAAGGCATCTACCACTTGATTTCCCTCACGATAGGTGTGAGTCATTAGGTTACTTTCCAATTTTTAAATTAAAAAATTGATGTCTAAAAGGAAATCCCTGGTGCTCCATCCTTGAAAATGAAAATATTTAATAGAGTCAATCACCATCATAGAGTCCCCTTCTATGTGTAGTTTTTTTATTCCCAGTGTGATAGCCAACTCAGCGCCCTTGAGCAGTGCCCATGCCTTTGTTTCATAGAAGACTATATGCCTATACCTCCAACAAACCCAACAAAAAAGTTTCCCTTGCAGTCCCTGATAGTGCCACCAATGTTAGCCATTCCTGTAATATACCAAAAGTTCACTGAAGTAAATTTTCCTAAGTTTTCACTGTGCGAGTAAAATAAACTATGTAATAGACCATTGCAGTAAAAAAAATTCTTTCTTTATTGAGAATATATGAACAAAGATGTTATAACAACATACAATAAGGATTTCCATTCCATTACAATAATTCACAAAGTACAATATTCCAAGAAAGTACATAACTACATACATAGCTCCTTCGAGCTTCATAGCATAAGATATGGATGGTCTAGGAATCCACCTTTCAAAACCTTGGTCTTTTGTCGCCTGTTGAGGAGGAGAAGCATCACTCAAGCACTTTTCTACCAACCATAGAATCATATGTGGTCTCCTGCACATCTATTAATGATAGATGGCCCTACCCTTCGATGAAGGTATTGGTTGGGTAACCCCATACGATATACCACTCTGAGCTTATTGTTGTGCCCTACATGAATAGGATTTATAACCTATGCTAGGTACCCCTCATGCATTTGAATGGACACAATGAACTGATGGTGGAGCACCAAGAAATCACACTACTTTGGCCAAAGTGTTCTCACTCAGTATAATTGAGCGATGGTCTACCATTCACTTACACTATAGCAAGCTTGTTTTCACTTAGTGCCATTATATCTATGCTTAGGAAATCCCTCTCCATGAGCAAGCTAATCCCTAGGATAACCTATCTCTTTAACACAACCTAAGAAAACACAACTCATAAAGAAAAACTATACTAGTTCCCTCCCTTCACTAGACAATAATCCCAGGAGTAACCTACTATCCATCTAGCATAATTAAATATCTAGTTACACATGAGTATCCCTTAAGTAGTCTATGTTTGATCATATCTAGTATAATAACAATACCTATGACAAACAATCTCTCCTACCCATGTTTAATCATATCAAGTATAACAACAATACCTATGACAAACAATCTCTCCTATCATGGAGTAATTACAAACATTACACAAAATAGAGTAAATAGTTTTCACTTTTCTTTCAAAGCAAACATTACTTTTCCCTATATGCAAGTAACTATAAAAGACTAGTTTAAACAGCCAAGAATCAAATCATTCAACACTAATACAAACAAGGGAAGAATATCCTCATGCCTGTGATAAGCTTTCCATTCAACTGGATGCAAACACAACACTTTCCTGAACAACAACTAACCTAGTATTGATCCTCCAACAAAAACTCAACAATCCACTATCTCACAAGTTGGAAAATACTTCTCTCAAAGTAATAATAACTCTCTCTAATGCTCAAAGTTCTCACTCATTGTAATTGGCATAATATTGTAGATAGAAATGTAAATAGAATGGAGAAAATTTCTCAAGGAATGCATCCCAAACAAGTGCACTAGCTCCACTATTTATACATCAATCTAAGGACCTCTCATCTTACAGTTTAGGCATGATTTCTAACAAAAATTTCATGCACAACAACACATAAATCATAGCTAAAAGGTGTTTAACATGTAAGTACTTACTCAGCTAAAAATAACTGTAGATTGACCTTGTTGATCAAGAACAATTAGAGACTAATTCAAATCTCCACATGATATAATTTGGTTTGAATTTCAAAATGGAAATCTAGACGTATAAGGATTCAAAGGTGGCACCAAAGCTTCATACTCACATACATATTTGGCACGATTTCCTTTACATTTGAAATAGTGAACATTAGATTTGCAACACCAAGCTTACATCAACATAGTCTAGGTATGAGTTGACTCACATAATAAATCGGTTTGACAAAGTCGTCGACTTGTTTATATGCCTCTACAAATGTTGGTTTATGCAAAATAACATGGCACTTACAGTTTACCAAGTCCATGGCTTTCCATAAAAGGAATCAACTTATTCTATCATTATACAATGCTTAATGGTTGCTTATTGTTTACAAATTACAAACTCTTTATGTGCAAACAAGAGTACAATGCGGCTAAAGAATACAGTCATGATTAAATCCTACTTCGGCCTTGATTTGGTTTAATAAATCGGCCTCTAAGTCATTTATGATAATTAACTTCAAAGCCATATATAGCATTTTAAATATATATATACATATATATTGATACTCACATTTATTTATATGTATATGTATATATATGTTAGTATATATATATATCCATATTTATCCTATGTCAATAAAGCATGTATATATAATTGATATACAAATGAATATTATCAAGATACCAATCACATTGTTATATTAATATATCGATTGTGTATATATATATGTATATAAATATGCCTCTATGTACATGTATACGTATGTATACATGTATCGATACATTAGTATGGGCATGTCCATTTTCCATCATATGCATATATTGATACATATATTCATATGCGTATATTGATACATATATTCATATGGATATATGTATATACTTTATATATATATATATATATATATATATATATATATACACACACACACACACATTCAAGTCTTACGCCAAAATCATACACAATTACTATGGTATTGATAAGAGCCTATGAGTGATATATCTATACGTATACATATGCATGGCATTAGATCCATCAAATAGTTCCATGCACATAAGAAACTTGTGCATGAGTGTGCATAGGTATGTCTACCTATGTACCGTCATGTATGTGTTCCTTTGTGCGTATGGTATCTCATGGTCATGCATGTGTGTGTGCATACATATTCCTCATATGTTCTACATATCAATACAATCATGTAGTACTAAGAAAGAACTCACAAGCTCAAATAGATAAACATCACCCAATAATGCACTCAAAAGTAAACAAGACTCCTACTAATGCATACATATTAACTAAGGATGACTTACCAACTTCCCACTTAATAAACTGACTCAATTATTCTACTATGGTGTGTGTAAGCTCAAATAGGTTACGTTACTAGTTACCTGACCAAGACATTCTCCTAAGTGATACTTCCCCTCCACCTGGAGGAATTGAACATATACCTGCAACCACTAACACATGCGCACGACAATCAGTTGTTTACAAAATATGTAGTATACATAATACATCTCCAAAGTTAGAATATCAATTCAATATTCATCCAATCACATAAATGCATTCCTTTATATAATATTAAATGAGATAACATTCATTCATAAAGTAGTGATAACAAAGTGCAAGTACCATTTATTCATCCACTGAATGCACATTTCATTCACATTCTACCCTACATAGTAATAGTAAATAGTAATTACACAATTGGGGTGTAACAATTCCTGGGTTCCCTTTAGCCACTTTGTCAAAATTTAATTTGAACCAACCCATGCCCAGGGGGTTCTAGACTATGTTCCTTCTAGCCAAAGACTTAGAGTTATCAAAGGAGTTGATCTCTAGGTTTTGATTCCAAAAATTTTCCATCTTGATCTCCCATTCAGTAGGGGTTTTTTTCAGGGTTTTCCAAGTGTATAGAGAAACATTCTTAGAAATAAGTCTAAACCCAATGCCAAAAAATTCCTTCGGGCTTTTCTCAGTAACTCTAAAGATTTGATTGTTCCTCTCTTTCCATAAGCACCAACAAATGATGGGGAGGTTTGAATCTAGATCTCCATGGGGGGGAGGATGTTGGAAGGGGCCAAACCATCCTTCAATAAAGGATATTAAGTCCCCATTCAGGGTCCACTAGGTCTCCAACTTGACAAAGACTAAACTCCAAACTTTAGCAAAAAAAAAACAATGCAGTAACAGGTGATCAACTGAATCTTCATTACTTTTGCATAACATGCATCTATTTGGGATATGGAATCCCCTTTTCCTTAAATTATCTTGGGTTAGAATTCTATTGTGACATGCCATCCACCAAAAGAAATTTATGTTTGGTGTCAAGTGTTTGTTCCAAACCTGTTTCCAAATTTTGCTTTGAGTACCCTTGTCCGACAACAAACCATAATTTATAAAAGTAAAATCTAGTTGTTTCTATAAAAAAAAATAGAATTTTTACAAGGAATGAGAATTACCATATTTGAGAATCTATTTACTACTATGAACACACAATCATTACCCCTTTTGGTGGTGGTATAACTAGATAGAAATTCCATGGACAAAAATTCTCAAGGCATTGTTAGAAATCATTAGATACATGTGGGTAAAAGTAAAAACTTGTGTCACACTTTTATAAAGGGATTGACCAAAAAAAACATAAAATTTCAACTTCAGTCGAATAAAAGTGGTCTTTATGTTTTGAATTTCAAAATGATGTAAGCTAATGAAATACATAACCCTTGATGAAGTTTATACTTATATTTTTTCAAAGTTTTTAAAAATTGTTTTGATCTTTTTTTTTATAAATTTAAGAGTAGATTTTGAATTGCTGAAAATTTAGGAAAAAGTGATGTCAAGTCGACATCACAAAAAAAGAGAACAATTTTATTTTTCCCTGATTTTTTTTTCAAATAGATAACTTCAATATCTAGTGTATGTAATATTTTTTAAAAAAAATTGATGTATATTTTCCTTGTAATAATGTTTTAAAGTCAAACTTACTAGAATTTGGTAATTTTCACTTGACGTCAAAATTTTCCTATTTTTTTATCATTTTCAAAAAACAATTTATACCCTTTTAAGGAGGATTCTATCCTCTAATGCACCATATATTTTTTAAAATATTGTAGAATGTTTTATTATTTTTTAATTTCTAATTAGCCTCATTTTTTACTATAACAACTTGTATTATTTTAAAAAAACATATTAAAACTAATCAAAATATCAAAAAACTTATATATTTAGATTCTTGACTCTAAGCTCTACAAAAGGGTATTTTAGTTTTTTGAAAAAAATCATTCTAACTGAAGAAATATCATGTTCAACTAGAAAGATTTGGAAAATTCTGAAAAAAGATGAAGTGGCTACCAACAAGGATGCCACATAGATGGTTTCGACCAAAATATTTCCAATTGAAAGGCTTATGGGCGAAAATGTTTTAGCTAACACTTTACATTAAATTGAGGTACATTTAAAAACTATAAAGGAAAAATTTAAAAATTATAGTTTCAAGTGAAAGTGTTGCCCAAAACTATATGTGCCACATACAGGCCATGTAGTTTTGGGTGAAACAGTTTCGATCGAAACTAGTTAGTTGGTCGAAAGTGTGACATAGGTTTTCTTTTACCCATGTACATATCTTTCTTCTTATTTATTAGCTTGGTTATGGCACATGTTGTACAATGTTGAATGTATTTGGTGACATTTGATTGAAGGAGTTCCCATAGAAGTACTTTTACAATTTCATGAGTGTAACATGCCAACCCTTGAATGAAGTAAAAATTTCTAAGTTTTCACCTTTCGAGTAAATTAACTAATAATAAGCCACTGCAATAAAAGTTTTTATTTTGTTTATTGATAATTCTCAAACAAGATGCATGACATAATACAACATGGATTCCATTTCATTTCAATAATTCCATAAGTTACAACAATACAAGAAAGCATACATTTACATACATAGCTCAATGAGCTTTTGAAACAAATAGTTGTAAGACGGTTCAAGATCCTTCCTTTCAAATCTTGGTTCTTCTGTCACCGGTTGTGGAGGAGAAGCATCACTTGAGCGCTTTTCTGCCAACCACAGACTCTTAATGTGGTCCCCCACACATCTATCATTTGATAGATGGCCCTTCCCTTCAATAAAGAGATTGGTAGAGTAACCGATATCGACAACCAACTAAGCATAGTGTTGTGTCCTAAATAACTAGAACTTGTAATCCCATAATCTTGAACTAGCATGTAATACTGGATCATAGTGAACTGATAGTGGAGTCTCGACATTCACACTTTTCAATGGAGTCTTTGGGCATTCCCACTACTTTTGGCCAAAGTTTTTTCATTCAGTACTTTGAATGAAGGTCATATATCACATACACTACTCAGGATAGATTTTACTTAAGGCTATCTTAAGCTATGCATAGGTATTTCCTTCAATCGATAGTCTATCATCCCAAAGATAACCTATCACCATATTAATCTACTTGGAAAAAACCTACTTAATAAGTAAGTACACAAGCTAGGTATTTCCTTCAATCGATATTCTATCATCCCAGAGATAACCTACATACTTGGAATAAACCTACTTAACAAGTACACAAGCTCCCTCCCATACTGGATTATCTATTCCAGGAGTAAACACAAGCTTTCCTATTTAAATCAATAACTTAGCTAAGTGTATCACATGTTCCTCTTATGTTCAATCATACCTAGTATATAATACCTATGATAAACATCCATCTCCTATTATGGAGTACTTAAAAAAACATCATGAAAACAACATAAAAGCTTGAATTTCCTTTTCAAGATATTCTAATTTCTCTAATGCACAAACTAGAAAAGACAACTTAAACATACATGCACTTGACACATCATTCAAAAGTAAAATAACATAGAATAAGATATCCCCATACCTATTATCGCTTATCAAAAAAAATGGCAGTAATGTAGCCCTTTCCAATAGCAACAAGCTTGATAAACAACTTCTCAAGAATGTCACAAAGAAACTCTATCTCTCAAGTTGATAGCTTACTCCTCTCAACAACAACTTCCTCACAAACTAAATAGAAATCTCTCCCTTTCTCTATCACAATATAAAGTAGAGTATGAATGGAAATAATGTGGTATAAAGGCTAGTAAGAAGAATGCAAAAGATGCATAATCTTGTGAAAGAATGTGTCCCTTCAAATGAAATGACTCAACTATTTATAGAGAAGCTTGGTAGCCTCATAACCTATATTTTAGGCATGTTAATCGATAGCAAGCTCCATGCAAAGTAACACATGAAACACAACAGAAAGGTGGTGACCTCCTAAGTTCATACTTAGCAAAATCACCTATAGGTTGACTTGCAAAACTGATAGCAATCAAAGACTTATTCAATTTGCATATGCTCAATTCAAATTATCTCATGAAATAGATATCTACAACAATTGGGTTTCTACAGGTGGTGCCAACTTCATCCACACTCCTTATTTCTTGGTGTGGTTTCCTTTCCTTCAGAAACAGTCAACTACTAATTCATAACACCAAGCATTATCGCCTTGCATAAGAGATGATTCAGCTAAGATGATAAATACGTTTGACAAAGTCTCCAACAGATGTAAATATAACAAAGTGACTATGTTTACTAAGTCAAAGTTGATCTTAACATAGGAATCAACTAAGTCCATCAACATAAGACAACAAATCAAAATACAATATAAGTGTTTCATATCACGTGGCAGAAAGAGTGAGAATCAGCTTCACAAAACAACCATAAGTTATTTCTATCGGCCTCTAATAACATAGTCTTAAATGACTATAATTGACCTCCAATATCATAGCCTTGATTAGAGGTAAAAAATGGGTTTTGAAGGGGCCTAGAACCCTTTACAAAAAGGAATAACTGACTCAAAAAGAAAACATCAAGAAACAACCATCAACCCAATGACAACAAAACACCAGCCAAAAAGCAGCCAAAAAATGACACACACCACTACATATTGTTCAAAATTTCAATAGCTTCCATCTCACTAGTAGCAAGCTTTTGTCCCTTAACCCTAGTATCAGAAATCTCCAAACCTGAGGCCCTAGCCTAATTTTTTAGTCTATTTCTAGTCCTAACCCCAGGCCCACCAGTTTTTACCTCACAACTCAAAACAGAACCTTTAGCAGCACCCTTAGCAGCAACATAATCCTCCCCAGTTAGCTTACCCTCAGCAACCATTTCATCAACAGACAAAATTTTCTTTCTCTTATTAGGGGGAAAAGCCTTCACAGAGTCCGACCTAGTTAGGACTAAAGGATCTTCTCCACTCTTCATAACCATATTCCAAATTTTGTCAATTTTCTCCTCAAGGGAGAACATTCTAACCTCCATACTTTGTTTCAGATTGACGGTTTCCTCCGCCACAATATTGGCTATAGTATTGAGACCAACCATTAAATTATCAATTTGGCTCTAGATCGTAGGATCCTCAGCCTTGCAATCAATGCTTCTAATGCAAACATTAGTCCTATTAATCTCATGAAAAAACCATTTAAAAAGTTCTAAAAGAACATTGACACTGTCACGGGCCAAACCCAACACATCAGAAAGATCCTCCCTATCAAATTTTTCAATGTGATTTCCCACAAAAACATCCTCCTCAGAAGAACTCTTATGGACCTTATCCTTAGAGGCATCCTTACCTTTAGCAGCAATGACAAGAGACTTCATCCTACGAATGGAATCAACAATTTGCTCCGCAACGGCTAGCCTCTTCTGAATCCTATCAACGTCCACTTTCTTAGCTCCTGTAGCTTGATCACCACCCACAACTCTATCCTTTTGCTTAGGCAACCCAATTTCAGTGCTCAAAACATCGTCACCATGGAAGCCACCAGCCACAGAGAAATGGGCATTCTTCAAAACCCTTCTCTTCTGACTTCCCTCCTTAGGATCCCCCACAAGTCTAGATGCAGGGGGAGGAGAGGAAGCTTCCCCATAAAGATCATTTTTGTCTTTGTTCCCCTTTGAAGGAACAATCACCTCCACATCATCACTACATGTCGTATAACCCACTTCCTCAATCAATTTCATTTTCCAAGATTTACCCTAAACAAGGGATATGGGGCCCTCCTCCAAAGAGGCATACGAGTTAGGGACATAATCAACATCATCATCCCTGTCCAAATCAAAATCTTTATTTAACATAAGTCTCCTCTTCCTCGGTTTCTTAGAAGCCCTTTCCTCACCTGACTCAGTATCATAACCCTCCCTAGCTTTAGCTTTCAGAGTAACCAGAGTCTTCTGGACATCATGTGCTTTAACATGTTCATATATCAAAAGAATCAACCCCGCATGCAAGACAGGGTTTTTGGGGTTCTTCTTATGCTCTTTAATCCCACAATCCATCAACACTAGAAAATAATAGGGAAATGACACCCATTTTTTGTGCCTAAAGTGATTAAGCAACAAAAAATGGTAATTGTTAATGGTTGTATACCTTCCTTCTAGGGTTACATACCTCATGATTTCTTTGAAAACATCCCACCAGAGAGCCTTTAAGGAATTCCTTAGATACCTTCCACTCTTCATAGGCTTCAAGTCATCACTCTCATTCTTCTTGAAGAAAAGAGACATTGTGGCTAGTGACTCTTTCTTATCCCTGTACACCTTCATGCCCTTAATCGGAAGGCCAATAATTTGGGCTATGAACTCCTCATCCACCTCAATTTCCCTGCCACCCAACTCCAGGGTTCTCCCTTTCCACCCTTTCTCGACCAAAGCAATAACCTGAGTATTATTTCCATGCATTTTCTCCATGAAGGGAGTTAGGTCACCCTTCTCTAAAATCACCCACACTTCCTTTCTCTGCTTCGTAATGTCACAGGATTTGGGCTCAACATGGTTTCTATCCCCACCCATGATGATGGAAAATAGAGACAAAGAACTCAATAGGGAACTCAGAAGGAAGCAAAAGACACCACACAGAATCAAAAAATCCAATAGAAGACTCTGGAAGCTTATGCGACTAACACCCACAATCTGTGTGAAGGAAAACACAGGACAAACAAACCATAAATAATTTGAACTCTGCACCATATGATAGCCTTTCCTCAAAATCATAACCATACCCTCCTTCCTAATGATATACCACCACGTGAGCAAGGACGTGCACACCTTGAAGAATAAATTAACTTTCAATTATAACAATAGTTGTGGCCTCATAAGGGAAGGGATCATTTAAATCCCAAACCTTACTATCTCTAATACCAAAGTTAGCGAAGAAATCAGCTAACTTATTTCCCTCTCTTAAAATATGAGAAATATAAACATTATCAAAGGATTTAATAATTTCAATGGAATCCTTGATCAAGGCCTCAATTGTCCAAGACGAAGGAGATAAATTCTTCAAATTATTAATAATGTTCAGAGAATCACCTTCCAACCAAATCTTTCTATACCCTCTTCTTTGAGCCAGAGCAAGACTATAATAGGTGGTTGTCGCCTCCGTAAAGTGGACCTCCAATATCATAGTCATTATCGACTATAATCAACCTTTATAAATTGACTTCATGGTAAGTGATAGTCGATTTCTATTAATATATATATATATATATATATATCTAAATACCATCATGTATTTATATATATATATGTATGAAAGTATATGCCTCTATGTACATGTATATGTAGGTATATCTATATCGATGCATTCATATGAGTGTGTCCATTCGCCAACATATGTGTATATCGATACACAGATACATATGGATGTGTGTATATACTATATGTAGACACTCGAAATATCCTAATTGATATCATATACTTAATTCTGATTAACTAACTTTGATTCTTTCTTGAACATTTCTTTACTAACCAATTAATTGAATAAGCTTTATTTAATTAATTCATCAAAAATCCTCCTTTAATTAAATAAATCAACTTTATTTAATTAAATATAGCTCCTCCTTTAATTAAATAAATCAACTTTATTTAATTAAATCCTAATGTTCTCTCTTTGATTAAATAAATCAAATTTATTTAATTAAATCCTAATGTTCTCTCTTTGATTAAATAAATCAACTTTATTTAATTAAATCCTATTGTGCTCTCTTTAATTAAATAAATCAACTTTATTTAATTAAATCCTAATGTTATCTCTTTGATTAAATAAATCAACTTTATTTAATTAAATCCTAATGTTATCTCTTTGATTAAATAAATCAACTTTATTTAATTAAATCTTAATGTTATCTCTTTGATTAAATAAATCAACTTTATTTAATTAAATCCTAATTTTCTTCATTTAATTGAATAAATCAAATTTATTTAATTAAATTACTAATCTTCCAATATCCTCTCATTTGATTTAAATAAATTCAAGCATTTAAATTAAATATCACAATCAACTAAGTTCATCTAAGTTAATTAATCCTAGATTAATTAGCTCCTAACACTAATCCTCCATTCCTCTAGCCTTTGCAAGTTGCACATGTAAATCAATTTATTTGATTTACTAATTCCCCCTATTTTCATTCAAATATGGCATATTCTTGGAATATTCCACTTATTTGAATTCTACCTCCCAAAGGACTTTTGTCCTCCAACTTGGCATTAAAGTCTCTTACATGTCCTCTCCTTGATCCAACTTGGCATTAATTCCTCTTACATCCCTCCTTACACAAGTCACTTAGATTCAAATTCAAATTCCACCTACATGCATTTAACATGCACATTGTTCAAAATGTGCTCCACTCTCCTTCATTAGCATGTTGACAAGTGGCACAATTCCATTGGTCCCTTCTTTAATCCCACATTCATCCTATTCTTTATTCTTCAACTCTTCTTCATTATAAGTAGAGCCCTTCTCTATTGATTTGAGGACACAACTTCATGCAAATACATTATAGACATTTGAATCCACAATCATCCAAATTCTTATGCAAGGTTATTATCCACAAGTTTATGCAAGTTCATTCACATCTTCATCCAAGTCATCATAGAATTCATCATCCATAGCTAGGTTATTGGCATTTTTCATCAAGGATCAATCAATCATCATCAAACTTATCAAGGAATTGGGAAAGGGCTTCTTTCCACATCAAAGAAGCACCAATTCCCCTATGGGATGCTGGTTTGAGCATTCGAATGAGATCTCATTAGCTTTTATTTTATATTTTATGTTGTTTTCTTGTTCTTATGATTGAATGGATTTCATAGGGAATGTTTGGTTTAAACTTGTTTGAGGACTAATATTTGTTTGTTTGTCCATGTTTGAACAGGTCTAGGCTGAAGCATTCACACTAATATATATATATATATATATATATATGTTCACATTATATTCACATATAGCCATTCACAATTACCATCATATTGATAAGTGTTTACATGTGGTACATCTATGCATATGCATATACATGTCGTTAGATCCCATTGACATGTATGTGCATATATATACACATACTCCACGTACATCCTACTTGTCAATATAATCGTAGTAGTACAAGAAAGATCTCAAAAGCTCAATAGATAAACATCACCCAATAATGCATACGATAGTAAACAAGACTCTCCAATGTAGACATATCAACTAAGGATGACTTACCAACTACCCACAAACTGACTCAACTCAATCATTCTAATGTGGTGTGTGTATGCTCAGATAGTTTACTTTTACCAATTACCCGACCAAGATCTTCTCTTGAGTGATATGTCCCCTCCACTTGGAGGAATGGAACATATACCTGCATCCACTAACACATGCACACGACACTCAATTTTTCACAACATATGCAGTATACATAAAACATCTCCAAAGTTAGAATAATAATTCAATAACCATTCATTCACATATATGCAATATTTCCCCATGAAATAACATCAATTGAGATAACATCAAATGAGATAACATTCACATTGATAACAACTTATGTGCACCATTTATTCATCTCCAGAATTCACATTACATTCATATTTACCCTATGTAGTAATAGTAAATAGTAACTACACAATTGGGTGTAACAATGAGGGTCTTGTAAACTTCAACGTGTCAAAAATGAGCCTCCCATATGTTTTTTTTATTCTTAAAAGTGTGAACACATGTGGGATGTGGTGCATATGCTCATCCCATCTCTAGCCAAAATTTAGGATGTCATAAAGATAAACAACACTAAAAGAATTGGTGAATGAATTGTAGTTTATAATCCACATGAATGTATTTGGAGATGTATGGTTGGATATAAGGAGGTAGAATTATTCAAATTTGTTTCCATAAAAAAATAAATTTCCTTCAAAAAATGGTTCAATAATTTAATGCCTTGATTAGATATGGTGGCAAATGGTACTCCAAAGCATTAAATCATACATTATTAAAGTATAATTGAGCTATTTCCAAAGATGAAATAGAATTTTTGCAAGGTTTAAGAATTATCACCTTGAATAATATATATACCAATATGTACACAATCATTATTCCTTTTAGTGATGGGATAACCAAACATAATGTCCATGTAAATGGGTTTCCAAGGATTTGCTAGAACTAAAAAATTCTTGTACATACCTAAAGTATTTTGTTTATTGGTTTGCATATTAAACAATTGGTGTAAGATTGATTACACTTAGAAACAATGATTGGAGGTGTGATCAATTGAATTACTTTTGTAGTATCACTAGGTCTCATTGACTCTAAAGTTTCCTACAACTCTATTGAAATGAGAATCCTATATGATTTTTTGTTGGCACAAAGTGTGAAACACATGTTAGATGTGGTGTAGATGTTCATCTCACATTTGTTGATGATTAAGATTCCATCAAGGTATAAAATAACAAATGTGTTAGCGAATGACTTAATAATGTTTTTCGCATTCACATGAATGATATTGAAGTATAGGCCAGCTTGAATAGAATAACTAGCCATTCAAACAAACCTTTGTTGGCTTTGAATTTTATGTTTCATATGGCTATAGGTTTAACAAGGATTTAATGATCACTAGAATTTAAATTGGTTTTCGCAAAGAGCTTGGTTCCAAAGAGCTAGTCCAAGAGATATTCTAACTAAGCATGATGGAAGTTGTTATATACTATGATCTTGTTAAGTGATCAATAATTTATGCATAATTGTGATGCACCATCATTATTTGGAGTGAGCACAATTGGGCTATTGCAAGGCCAATATTTGTGCCTAATTTGTCCCTTATCCATGAGTTATTGGATATTCCACTTGATCTCTTCATATTCGAGGAATTATATTTACAACAAGATATATTAAGTAAAAGTATCCCAAATCAATTCAACTACATTTTTACTTCACAATGTCGAGGCACTAAATTTAGTGTCCAAAAGAGATCATAATACTTCTTCAACATGTCATTTAGTTTTTTTTTACCATGATAAGGGAGTTACCATATTAGTTTGAGATACAAAGATATTCTTATTCTTAGGTCTGACCATAAGAAGGGTAAACTTGTTATTGGAGCTAGCAATCTTCTTCCATTAATTGATGCTAATGAGATATAACTTAGGAACTCCTAGTATGTGGTATCTATACTCACCAACATGTATGATATCATTCCTAAGAATTTATCCATAGGTTACATGTTGATGAAACATATATGGGTTCCCAGACAAAACACCACATAGGTCTCTAATGGTGAGACATCATAAAGGACTATGTTTTAAAATGGCTTGATTTTGTACACAAAGCAACATTGCTGAGTGATATGTTTCTTTGAACACAAATTAAAGAATCCAATGGTGTAGAGTGAGGCATTAGTGTCAAATAAAATTTAGGAGAAATTGGATTCTTCTAAATTTTGTTATCAACTATGGATTATGCTAGTTGTCTCTTAACTCAGTCTTGAGAATGGAAAATCTTCTTTGTTTACTTTGGGTAACTTTTTGCGGAAGAGGAAATGTAGTGGTACTAACTACTACATTAGGCCCTACATCCATGATATACTAATCTTTCTTAGTTACCACAGTGGTAGTACCAATGGAATCTAGTTGCACAACATTGTATTCTTCAACAAGTGACTGCTTGTGTTATAAATTGAGATCACTTGTCTTGGATTGTTTCTCCCTCTTATAAGGTCGTGTTTCCCTCTTTTCATATTTTCAAAAGGTTTTGGTCTTGTTCATTGTTTAGAATTCTAAATTGAGTTCCATCCTTAGCATTCTTTGTCTACATTTTATCATGAGACTTGGAATCTTCTTTCTTAGTGTTCTTCTTAGCTTTGGCCTCAAAATCACAATCAATTATACAAGCTTCTCCAAGGGTGGATTTCTATAGGAAATCCTTGTTTTATTTTATGTAATGTCTCAAGCCCCTATACTTCAAAATTAGATTCTTCTCAATCTCTTTCATGAACAATTTATAAATTAGAGTATGGAAGATATCTTTGTATTATTGAATAGATTGATCCCATATTTAGCACAATTGTGCAAACTTAATGTACTATTCTTTATAGTTCTCAACTAGGTTAATAGTCTCTTTCAAATCTTTAATGAAGCACTATAACTGTATAGAGATTTAGACATGAGATACTTATCATGGGATGTACAATAATTTTTCTACCACTTATTAACAAGAAAACAATATTTCAGAAGTGAAAATAAATCATTTATTTTTTTAAAAAGTGATTTACTGAGAAGTATGAGTACAAAATATTAATCTCATTATCTAGAGCATCTACATCTATGTTGTCTTCAAAATAGGGAAGTCTAGATTGGATTTACCTTGTATGGTGTGGAATTTTTGAAGGGTTTATGGGAGGTAGAGATATATGCAGGATGTTGTATGTGTTCAAGAATTTGAGCATATCAATCAATGATACTTTCTCTATCACATGCATACTAATATTCCAAATCTTTTTGCTAATGTTGTAGAAAAACTATTTTTCTATCTTGGGTTGTTGGATAGGAAGGTATGCCAAAAGGGTCATGAGTCTCAATCCCCAACTTCATGTAACACATTGTTGTATGGATGGACATACAAATTGAGTCATGATAAATATATAAATGTTAATACCACTAGACATGACTTGAAGTATGTTTCTTTGATTCCTATAATTTAAGGTGAACACAAGTGCTCATAGGATAAACACGCTTAGTGGACTAAATATGCTATGGTGGAAGGATGTGTTTGAATACTAGAGGCTAAGAATTGCACTGGAGTGCATATGCCTATGAGAAAGATGAATAAAATTAGATACTACAATAGTGTGCAATTTGTTTTATTGTGCAATTTAGTCTTGTGCAAAATCCAAAAGGCTGAATGTATTGTGAATGCATAGGCTATCCCCTTGTTTTCCTATTAAGCTAGCTAACTCATTAACTAACTTCCTTTCATTATGTGCAACAAATAATGACAATATACATTAATACACCTATAGGAGGGTGATAAGCAACTCAATATTTACAACATTGCCTATCACTTGCCAAATTTTGACTAGATTTCTCTATATTGTAGTTACTTTGAGAATGTCTATGTAATTGCTTTCATAGAACAAGCATTGTAGGGTCTATGTAGAGAGTTTTGAAGAGGAGTTAGGGTGTTGTGTTATCATCATATATTTTGCAAGTTATGACTAAATAGCTATAGAACCATGCAAACCAGATTTAAGTGCTAACAAAATTATAAACTCTTGATTATTCAAAATTCTTCTTAATTAATAAAAAAACAAAATAAACACTTTTATCCCTTACAACTCTAAATTCCATTCAATGTTGGTCCTTAAACTATATGTTGTACTACTGACAATATTTAGTACTTAATCAATCCCCAATGTCTCTCTCGTCATCTGTACTTTGCATGTGTACTAACCAAATTCATCATTTAAAATGTATTATATTTGGTGAGTCTGGCCCGTCTCCTCACTGATTCATTCAACCAACTTGGGTTTGCAGATTCGTCATTGGGGGCAGCATTGATTATCTCAATGTTTAACATTATGACCTTCTCTGGTTATTCCATTGCTTACATTTTATTACCAGTGCTGCAATCAATGATGCATTTGCAAATTTAATGGCTGAAATCGAACAGGTGATATGGTGAAGGAAAAACATGGTGATTTGAGGTATTTATTATAGACTGTTTGGTTTTAAGGATTTTCTGGTCTCATAGATTGTTTGATTTTATGGATTTTATCATAATTTTTAATGTTAATATTAATAATATTAATGAATTATTTTAATCTGTTCATTATTATTCTTGATAAAATTAATCTTTGATAATGTTTCCAGATAGTTAATTTATGATAGTATACAAATATTTGATTCTACATATTAGTCAAGTAATTTATTCTTTAACTACAAATCTAATGGACTTATGATATAAGAATTCTCCCAATAAAATATTGGGCAAGTGTTTTCCTCATCCAATAAGTTATTCTAGGAGAGCTTTCAACAATATTGTATGATCTTCAATTTGATTTGCAACTTACCTACTTATACCTATTCTAACTAATGGACCCTCAGAAAAAGGTGAACAACAGAAATTCCAGTGAATGCTGGAGAGAAGCACATGGGTTTACAAATACAACAGTTATTTGAGAGCATGTGAGAGTTAGATGAAATAAAGAAGATGTAATCCTATCTTCAAGTGTATCATGTGTAGTAACCAAATTGCCCATTGAAGATGTAATCCTATATTCAACAACTTTGGTTTGCAAATTCATCATTGAAGGCATCATTGATTATCTCAATGTTTGATCTCCTCTGCTGATTCCATTACAGGTGGCAATGCTTACATTTTATTATCAGTGCTGCAATCAATGATGCATTTGCAAATTCAATGGCTGAAATCGAACAGGTGGCATAGTGAAGAAGATAAATTCTGCAAGGCTACAAACTGGAATCTGTTCTTCTTTTCAGCAGTGGCATAGATTTGCTTGCAAAGGAAAAAAAAAATTTGAGGTATTTGTTTGTTATATAAGAGCTAAAATATTATTGTTGGTGAATAATAATTTATAGGATATTTTTACACCTATGAAATTCTATTTGAATCACATGCAATTTCAAATATCCATTGTGCTAGATCAATTAGTGTTTGCATTCCCTTGTGTGCTTTTATTGTTTTCACATATGCATATTGGTTGTTTTGGGGAAATAACTCAATAGACTTGCAAAATGTTAGAATACATTTGAAATTATAAGTTGGACATTTGAAATTAAATTAAAAAGTTGAAAAGGACCTTCTAAATGTTGTTTTCTTATTATTATTGCAAAAATAAAGTGAGTTTCATATGTATATATCCTAGGAATGGTTCTAACTTATAATAAGTGCAAATTGAATTTCAAAACATGATAAAGGGGTCATATTAGATATTAATGTGAGAAAACGGACACTTGATGAAAATTAGATATTATCTTGTATTTTAAAAAGTGAGTATGAAAAGGATCAAAAGGGAAGTGGATTTTAGGTATTGGTTTATATGAAAAAAAATAGTCATTCTATTTAGCATCATTTTATTATGACTTTTTGGAGAGAAAAGAGAGATAAAGCATGCATTTTTAAAACCTTTGCTTACTTACATTGAAATATTAAAAGAGATTTTGAGAAAATTTGAATTTTTTTTGTTGATTCCTCTTCGAGTGGGAATGATCTACAACCATCTAACCTTAGATTCATTGCAAATAAAAAATTGTATTCCCTATATATTTTATTATAGATTTAAGAAATATATGTATAATATTATTTATGTTTATGTGAAAGAATTTATTTTTTTTAGTATGTGTGTTTATGTCTAGGCTCCCATCTAATTGGTGATTCGTATGACTTTGTTGTTTGTGTATGTTGTATTTTATTTTGTGGAGTAATGAATTTTTCGGTAGAAATAGATTTATTATTCCTTGGGAAGTGTGTTTACATGAAAACCTAATTTTCTATGATTGCTCTAACATGAATGGTTAAGTCATTATGTTAGGAATGAAGAAACATATAAAGACATGATTGGATTCATTAAATTTATTTTTGGGTTCAAACATTGACTAAGAAAAGATTTAAATCTAACATTATTTTTTAATTCTATTGATATTTTATCTAGTTTAAATGTTGTAAGAAAGAGAACATCACTTTTTAAACTATTGGATTTCATCTAGTTTGATGATAAATGTTCAAATAAATGCATTTGTTGTGATGGGTGTTACTTAATATAGTCATCTCCAAAATTTGGGTTGTGTCTTGGAGGACCAAGGTGAAGAAACTTCATGTCGGGCATCCCTTTCTCTTCCTATTGTGTAAATTGTGTTCCTTGTATTGTAGCATTTTTTCATTTGGAACCATGCTTTATTATGTTGTGTTTGAGGCTAGTCATTTATTTTGTGCTTATGTTTACAACCATGTGTCCATGTCTTAATATAGAGGGGTGTGCATCAAGGTCCCACATGATTGGGTGGGGCTGATCACCATTGGGATGTATGATAGGATTGTGGCGGTGTTTCTTTGAGAGCATGCAATGATCTCATCTCTTCTCAATTGTTATATCTTGTATTACTATAATTTTCCATATTTGTGAAGTGGTACTATATGGTTAATGGTGAATTTTTTTCTAAGGCATGGAAAAAGGTAATTATATATGTACCTCATCTTTTCATTAGAATTTCATCTATCCATGTTTGAGATGTGATATTTCCTTTATAATTGTTTAAGGTGTGTGATTTAATGAGAAGTTGAGTCTTGTTTTGGAACAAAATATCATGATTGAAATATATCCTAATGTGTACTTGTGAATAAAAGTGATGAATTAATCATGCTATATTTTATTCATATGATGTGAATGCATGAAAATCATTTATCATATATCATTATCCTCAATGATTGAATTTGAAACTTGTATATAATTACATGTCCTATTGTAAAATTTTGAGAAGATGAATGCTTCCATGTGAATTGCCCATTTTTTTGGTAGAATGAATTTTCATGTTTTGTGAGTCTCAAGGATGTAATAAGTGGATTAAGATGTTTTAAATTGGTCATCTAAAACCATTCTTTAGTAGCTCATAAACCAAAAAATTTATGCCATGTCTTGTGTAGGCTAATTCAAGCTTGCCTAGGCCTAGCCTTTTGCTCATTTTGTGGTATTGTGCATTGTTTGTGGCTTTTTTTTAGGATTTTTGAGTGTTGTAAGTTCATATTTTGGTTTTTAATTGATGTATTGAATGTGATGGGGATGAAATTTAGTATTAGATTTAGTTATTTCGATTCTTGCTTGCTATTGGTCTTGATGATGTGGGTTGATTACTATATTATTGGTTTTGAGGGGGTTCCATCTCCTTTGTTTCTCATTGTGTTGATATCATTTCATGATGTTTGTGTAATTATTTTGCTTGTGATATTTTATGTCAATTTACATTGATCTTGTGTCATCATGCAATTCATGGTGTCATTGTATGTATTATTTAGGATGTTGTTCAATTTTGACATTGTGTGTGTGAGTGTGAGGTTGTGATATGTGTTTGTTTGAATTGTAACACAAATTATTTTCTTTTTCATGTTTTTTTTCTACTTTTTAATAGTATAAAATTTAGGGAATTACATAACATATCACATGTTTCTTGGTAAACCATGACTTTCCTATAAATATTAACAACCACCACAATCCCATTCATAATTTTTTTCTAGTTGTGACTTTATACAAAAACCACCTAGATATCTTCATGAAATTTTGTTGGAAGTAAAAAAAATACATTTGTATATTGCAGAGGTCAATGGGCTCCAATAATGTTCAAGGTTGGTTAGTTAGGTACACTTCAAGACTATTATTTATGTGTACTTAACCTATTAATCATAATACATTATTTGTAATTTCAGTGTTCCTAAAATTAAAAAATGCATGCATTATAGTGTCATGAAAAATAATGCATGTAAGTTGAGGAGAGTTAGAAGTGTTTAAATTTCTCATTTATATATTAATTTATGTTGATAATTGTGTATGTTAATATGTTAGTTTAGGAATGTATTTAATATGTTCATATGTTGTTGATGTATTATATATTTTCAATCTCTATTAGTGTGGAGTGATAAGGTTTTCATGAATAAAATATGGTTTATCTTTTATGTTAAAGGTTATTGTGTTAAAAATTCATGGAAAGATGCATATTTCAATGAATATGGTATTTTAACAGAAAAAGCTCCCAATGTTTGTATGAATCATGAATACTTTAGGAATTTTTCTATTAGTTTTTATGGCCACATTCTCTTTGCACTTGCCCATATTTTCTTTAGGCAAGATTGCACTCCCATTATTCATTAGAGGAGTTTTAATGTATTTTTAAAGACTTTTTGTGTTTTCATGGAGATGGAAATGTGTTATTCTAATTGAATATTATGACTTTTGAAGATTATGTTGTATGAGATAGATTGATGGTAATCCATTAAAAACAATTATAGTAATGGAATTGGGGAATGATATAACTTTTTTTTTAGTATATATTGGCAACTTGTAGGAAATATTATAAGTAGAAGTCTATATGTTTGGAACTTAATGAATAGGAAAAAAAATTCTCTTATTAAATTAGGAGAGTGGCATCTTTGGTTAAATATGTTGGCTCTAGGAAATAATATTTGGTTGGAGCGAATGACTAAAAATAAGTTTTTTTTTTAAGCAAAAGGTAGGATATGCCTATATATATATTAATATGTAATTAGAGATTTACATAGTGTCTTTGTCAAAGCCAAGTAAATTGGAAAACAGATTGAATCTGTAATTAACAAACTTGCATGATAACCAGAGACCCATAACAAAGTCCATACCAGAGAACATCCCTTACAAAATTCATGCTTACAACCCCTGTAGTTGTGCTTGCTAATTTGCTAACTTAGACCCAAACTATATATGATTTAGGAAGTTACATGGGAATTTCAAAACCTCTTACAAAGCAGATATACATTGTCGACAGATGGAAAATACCCTAAATAATGATGCAAAATTCATTATACTCAGAGACAAAAAAAACCTTAGAAGATTATCAAAATTAACCTTCCATGTCGAAGTGCCAATGAAAGGATGGAGGATTGTTGTCAATGGGACTTCGGGGGTTCATCATGACTTTGAGTCTTGTCTCCTCGATATGCCGATGGGATGCTCAAGGACTCTTGTTGATGAGACCTTGATGGTTCAATAGGACATTGTGAAATGTCTCCTTAACAGCTCAAAGCTTTGTTTTGGTCTTCGTCGATGGGAATCAACTTCATTGAAGGGACTCTATCCCAAGTCTCTTCAATGGCTGATGGAGCATGTTCAAACTTGGACTGTCACCAATACCATTTGTTGTTGTAGACAAGTGGTCCCCACGCCATCATGTCACCACATGTCATCCTTTCATTTGCTCTCTAACTATATCATCGATGCACACTATCCTTACCTTACTAGGTCTCACTATCACATCCACTGTACTAGGTCCCACAATCAACATCATACTCTCTTATCACCATGTCGAAGAGACATGCTACAAAGTCTTGTTGAACTACCGAAGTCTTACCAATGGAACGGTCTTCGAGATGTCGAGGAGACATCTAAACAGATTTCACCAATGACCTATAGTCACACTGATGAAGACCCTTGATGATGCCACCTATCCATCTCATCACTAGGTCATTGCAACGTAATCCACAACAAGGATGTGGATTATCATTTTCTCAATCCTATCACACCACATGCCATCTTTTTCAACATTTTCACCCACATCATTATGACTGGGTCCCACTTGGAGCACTACCTTCTCATCGCCAAGTCGGAGAGACATAGCCAAAGGTCTCACCAATGCTATTCAGTCTTGCCGATAACACTTCCATACACCTTATCACTTTGTTGAAGAGACACACATAGAACTCCCTTCAATGACCTAGTGTCTCTTCGATGAGATAGCTATTGAGTTGTTGAAGAGACTCCAAGAAAAGTCCCATCAATATGCTCTTGTCATGCTGATAAATCTCTTCTTACAACATTGTTGTGTCAAAGGGACATCTTTCATTCTCTTGCCGATCACACACTGCCACGCCAGTGTGAACATTGGACCTAGTCAACTAGTTGCCAATATTTGAGGGGCCAATCATGGGACAAACGTAATGGGCTTAAGTAATTTCTTAAGCACCCTATAACCACCAAACACAAGTCCCCATCGAAATAGAACATTTTGATAGACTTCATTGAAGGGACTTGCAATTGTCGAAGGGATACAATGTGATGTCTCCTTGATGTGGTGATGAGTGACCTGATAGCTTGTGAATGATGGTTTGAAAAGACATTGTGAAATGTCTCCTCGACAACCTAAATATTTTCCTTGGTCTTCGTCAATGGGAATCAACTTCATCAGAGGGACCCTACCTCAAGTCTCTTTGATGGCCTGATGGAGCATGTAAAGGAAGAAAATCAGAGAGACATAGCTTTATTCGAGGGACTCAAGCTCGAGTCTCCATGATGGACCAATGACAGAGATTAGACAAATTATATCATAGGGACCATGGGTGAACTCTCTTTGACAAGATGATAAACCTCATAAAAAGGACTACTTCTATCAAAGGGAGATGATATGATGTCTTCTCAATATGGCAAAGAGTGACCTGGTAACTTGTGACTCGATAGCTTGTGAAAACTCAACCCTTGTTCATGTAAGGAAACTATGCAGCCATGAAATGACAATTTCCACATAACCCAAATTTGAAACATGCAAGTAAAATACTCAACATCAACATGCAAGAGAATAGACAACATACCCATCAAAGATGACACAAGATATACCCTGGGAAAACCCTCAAGAGGGAAAAACCCAGCCTCCAAAAGCATCCACACTCCATGTATTATTCAGCAATGAAAACCCATCACAATACATCTGCAGAGACTCCATGAACACTTCTGAAGCACAAACTATCCATGCATTCCATGTGACCAAGCATGAATCCACACATCCCATGCCATGCTTCAAACCCTCACACATGCACAAGCTCAACCTTGACCAACTTTTGATCCAACCCTTGATCCAATCCTAAACAACTACCCATGTGGTTGCTTTTATAGAAACAAGCTCCCACAAAACCACCAAGTGGTATTACATAAACCATGTGCCCAAAAAAAAACTACATCATGTGACCCCACATTTAATATTGGGTACTTTATTATTTTTTTATTATTCCCCAATATTAAATAATTACATTTGACAATTATGTCCCAATGTTACATACAACAAAGTGCCCCAACATTATAACTCCTTGTGATGCACGTTCACCTAGAAAACCCCTAGGTGCACCACACACATAATAAATAAATAAAACATTACAAACATTATGCAAGGTGTACAACACCTAATTCTAACAATCTCCCACTTGTTGTATACATTGCATAAGGGGGTAACAAATAAACTCCATAGGCAACATGTACAATCCTGGAATCCAAGTGCTCCATGTGCTCCATCAAGATACCTGTAACAAGAACCAAGGTGACCACCATCTCATCCATGAATGCTCCCATCCTCCACCATGCCAACTACACTAAGATAAGAACACGTCCAAAGAGACGTCACACTAACTGTCACAAAGAAGCATAAACCTGCCTCAACTGATATCTCAAAACACAAACACTGAATCCAATATGCACCAGTAGCTGTCAAGAATAAATCACCATAGCTGAAATGGCATCCACAACAAATGCCAACACATCCAACTATCCATACCTCCAAGGTATACATATAACATAGTAAACTCATGCCAACAACATATCCACCCATAAACCGCAATAACAAACTCCATGTGCAAACCTGTCAAAAGTGACATACACATCCAAGAGCTCCCATTGCATGGGAAATGTCAAGATGAATGCAAACCTGGAATGAGCGCATTCAATGCGTCGCTTCGTTAACATCCCAAAAAAAAAGGCACCATCACAAAAAGGCATACCAAGTCTACTACCAGCATCTCATAGAAGTAAACATGTAGTACCAAGGAACATCCACAAAGATAAGCAAAACCTGCAAACCAAACCCTGTAGCATGTCCTCCTACACACACCTCTAAATGCCAACTGTGTCAAGTATGATCTCCTCCATAATACCCCATAACAAAATCCATAACCACATCCATCCATCCAATCACCAAGATCAAAGATTACATATGTAACTAACATGGATGTAAGCATCTCAAAACAAGAAGATCAAAACTCAAAGTAACCATTCCCAAACCAAGGAAATCAGCCCAATAAACCATCTCCTAAACTCAACATGTACAAGGAGATAAACATGCCAACACTCCTCAAATGAACCCTCCAGAAACCAAATATCCATGGCTCAAGATCCATATCCATGAGAAGACAAAGCATAAACATAATGCACCTGAAAGAATAATGGGCAATACCTCTCAAGTGAACCGCCGAGTAGACCAAGAGTGGGGAATGAGAATGCTCCTCGAGGATATCCAAGTCATCATGACTCAAACAAGAACACTCTCCTCATTGGTCCATGTTGAACTCACGTCCAACCAAGGTGTAGGCTCCCTCCGACTTCCTGCTAAAACCTCATCAAGAGTAACCATGTCTCCAAGTATCCATGAGCCCCTGTAACCGATCAATCCATGCTAAACACCAAGCAAATGATCAATGTACTCAATACAAAGAGAACCAACCAAGATCAAAAACATAGCTCCAACTGCAGAATCAGGAACATAAACATGACACCATGATCTCACATCCTCTCAAAAGAAGATCATATGAATAAATCGTCATAACATGTACCATGCCACAACTCTAAACTAGTAATCAAGAGTATACCATGACATAATAACAAAACCATCCTACAACCAAGGATCACCTGCCAAAACCAACAAGTCATAAATAATACCTCAACATCTCCAACACCTAATGTCAAAGAACTCTCACTGTAGCACACAGAATCCAAGAGCTCCTCCATGACACCAAAGATCACCTGCTGAAGACAACCATCCATAATAACCAATGGATCCACATCATTGCCAAATGCTCCCACTGAACCGTGATACCGAGCAATCCCATGGCACCATGATGCACAAAACCAACACTGTCATAAGCTCACACAAAACCTGTGAATCCAAGCTCTCAATGACAACATGATAACCATCCTCTAAAGCAAGAAGATACACCGCCAAACCATCATATCCATCACCGCCAAACCATCACTGTCACAAGCTCCCACTGAACCGTGTAACCAAGCTATCCATGACATCGTGATACCAATCTCCTAAACCAAGAAGATACACCGCCACAACCATAATCAGGAACCAATCCAATACCACCAATCAATGCACCTGCATAAACCATCATAACATGCCAAAGTCTCTAATGCACAAGAAACATCCATGACATCATGATCACCACCAAATATACCAACAAATCAACCCAACTGTGTCCACATATCTGCATAATCATAGTCAACTACATAGATCTCATATCATGACTGTACCTGGTAATACCATCTCACCTCCTCAACATGACAACCAAATCAACAAACCAAGTGACTAAACCAAGCCACCAAAAATTGATCATGCATCAACACTGAAATATCAATGGGCAAAGACAACCCATATCCAAGTCATAGGTGCAACAAGTAAGTATAGACCGCCTACAACATTGCACAACTTGTAGATACAACAATGCAACATACATGCTGATAACCATGTCAAAAATATAATAATCTGAGATGTACAACTAAGCATACAATGAATCCATCATCAAATATCCCAAATCCAACAATCCATAAGCTCATAATGACACCATAGTCAAAGAGACCCATAACCAGCTCAAATAAATAAAATAGCAAATAAACCATGCCAAAATATCTCCAAACCTGATCCACTATGTAGTGTTCTGAACAATCTTTCCGTTGACTACTTGAAGTCCAAAATCCGACTCCGTATGCACCCGATATGCCCTCTCAAAGCTCAAAATAAATATTTGACTTCAACCAAGAAAAACACTATCAAAACTTCAAAATCATGGAACAAGACCTATACCACTACGTAGTGCTCGGAACCAGCTTTCCAACGACTGTAAGAAGTCAAAAATTTGACATTCTGGGTAAAAGTTATGCCCATTTGAAAAAAACTGTTGTAAAAGGCCCTCTAGGTGGCTCTCCGGTGGTGCATGGGTGGCGCGCCGGTGGTGGGTGAGTGGCGGACTCCAAACTCCATTTAAATTTAATTTAATTTTTCATTTTTTAAAAAATTTCCTCCCCCCCAATGGACCCGACCAGAATATCAAATCTGGCTGAATGTATTTGAAAACCGACAGAATTTCATTTTGAATGGCGGATTTTAAAATTTTGAATTTTTATAAAATTTTGTTTAAAGCCCTAAGGGCTGAGGCGTTCGGCCGTCAGCGCTGTACCGGCTGTCAGCGATACCAGGGCCCGCCAGTACCGGTGGTCGCCCTACTAACAGGGCTGCCGGCAGTACCTTATGGTACCGCCTGCACCCTGTCAGCATCGGTTGACGCAGGCAGGGGATGGGGTACGGGCATGGCCCCGCCTCCCCCAAAAACTTTTATTTTTGTTTTTTAAATTTTTTTTTTTTTGATTTTTTTGTTTTTATTTCTTTTGATTTTTGATTTTTTTCAATTTCTAATAAATTTTTTTGTTTTGATTTTGCAGGAAAATAATTTCGACGGGATTTAATTTTTTTGAATTTTTTAATATTTTATTTTCTAAGTACGACGTCCGTACGGCCGAACAGGGGTTCATTATAAAAAAAAAAATCATTTTCTTCCAATAATCAAAATAGGGCAAATTATATGTCAAAATTTCTCTCTCGGCCAACTTGAATCCAACCATGAGTCCATTTTGTCTTAGGAGGTAATCTATGAAAACTCACCCCCAAAACCCTCATTTAAATGCATGACCACGAAAACCCTATTTTTGCCAAAATTTTCTCACCCCAAATCTGCAAACAGCCCATCATAACAACAAACCCAAAACCCTCAGATCTGCAATAAAACACCTACAAAACCCTATATCTTGCCATTGTCTTTCATTCTCTCATGCAACCTAGGGTTATCCAATCTAATAACCAAAGCTCTGATACCACTTGTAAGGAAACTATGCAGCCATGAAATGACAATTTCCACATAACCCAAATCTGAAACATGCAAGTAAAATACTCAACATCAACATGCAAGAGAATAGACAACATACCCATCAAAGATGACATAAGATATACCCTGGGAAAACCCTCAAGAGGGAAAAACCCAGCCTCCAAAAGCATCCACACTCCATGTATTATTCAGCAATGAAAACCCATCACAATACATCTGTAGAGACTCCATGAACACTTCTGAAGCACAAACTATCCATGCATTCCATGTGACCAAGCATGAATCCACACATCCCATGCCATGCTTCAAACCCTCACACATGCACAAGCTCAACCTTGACCAACTTTTGATCCAACCCTTGATCCAACCCTAAACAACTACCCATGTGGTTGCTTTTATAGAAACAAGCTCCCACAAAACCACCAAGTGGTATTACATAAACCATGTGCCTAAAAAAAAACTACATCATGTGACCCCACATTTAATATTGGGTACTTTATTATTTTATTATTATTCCCCAATATTAAATAATTACATTTGACAATTATGTCCCAATGTTACATACAACAAAGTGCCCCAACATTATAACTCCTTGTAATGCACGTTCACCTAGAAAACCCCTAGGTGCACCACACACATAATAAATAAATAAAACATTACAAACATTATGCAAGGTGTACAACACCTAATTCTAACAGTTCATTAGGAAAGTACCTGCAAAGCAGAGCAACATGTTAGCATAAAAACCTTCACTTGCCTCTAACGATAACCCCATGTCTTACGATCCAGCTCTTCCCGTTCCCTTGTACCATTGCCACCTCAACTGTCGCCAATTGCTAAATGCTTACACACCAAATTTGATTATGATTTTCAACATGTGTGAACCTTACAATCTACAACAGGCATATTCACTAATGAAACACTTATCCACATTCATAGATTCTTGTGCAGTTATCTCTATTAGTTGTGGATACATTTGTATTTGAATATCATTATATATTGAGACTTTTATACCGTCACAACCCAAGTTAGCCAATTTATCTGCTAGATTGTTTCCTTCTTGATAGGTGTGCAAGATTATGTATGATTGAAATATGTCTAACAAGTCCCATACTCTTTGCAAACTATAATTTAGATAACAACTTTGAATCTTTCTGCCTTTGCAAGCATGTACAGTAATCAACGAGTCCCCGTCCACATGGATCCTTGATATACCTAGATTTAACGCCACCTCTAACCCTAATAGGACAACCTGGGCTTCAACAACATTATTTGTGCCCATTGGTAGTTTGTATGAACATGTTCCAACAACATTTCCTACTAAATCACATATGCATATGTTTTCCCCTAAAGCTCCTAGATTCCCTCTTGACACTCCATCAAAATTCAATTTTAAGTGACCAAAATGTGGGGTTTTCCATTTGATTTCTTTTCTATCCACCTTTTGTTTAATGCTTTGATGAAGACTCCTTGAAAATGGTAGTACTATATTTTTTTCAAGCTTTCAAAATGAAATCATCCCAACTTGTGTAGAGTGAAGATGAGTTCTTGCACTTCAGCACATGTGCATTTACTACCTCTAAAACTACATTATCAATTTTTACTTTAATGATCTCAAGAGAAGATGATGTTTTCTAGAAGATTCATAAATGACGCTCCCACCATAGGCTCCATATTACTGTAGATTGAATAAACTTCCAAATAGATGCAAAAAAGGAAGTTTTATATAACATTGGCCAACTCTGAAAGATATCCCAAAGGGAGTTTGGCAAAGGAATTTGCAAATTTAATTTACTCTTTACGAACATCCAACATTCTTGTGCAAAATTACATTGCACAAGCAAGTAGTCAAATGTTTCCAATTTTGCATCACATAATGGACATTTGAAGGGATTCACATTCTTCAATTTGTTAGATGATCACTTGTTAGTATCCTCTTCCTAAGTGCCAACCATGCAAAACTCCCCACTTTTGGAAGTATTTTGTTATTCCAACAAAAATTATAAGCTCTTTGTGAAACTAACTGTCTCCTTTTCTGGCTTAAAGTTGTGTAACCTTTTTGGACTGAATAAATACCCTCTTTTGATGGAGCCCACAAAATCCTATCAGACCTCCCTGAAAGATACACATTTCTACTTTTCAATACTTCATGAAGTGGCAAAAATTGATCTGATGAAAGAGTAGAATCAGAGCTTGTTTTCCAATTCACTTTCCTTGTTAAAACTTGTGTTGTCTTGACATAATCTAAAAAATTTGGCCCTCATTCATTTATTAATACTCCCCTTAGTGGCTATAACTCTAGAATGTCTTGTAGAGGAGGCTTACCCTGCCATGAATCTTCCCAAAACTTTACATTTTGTCCATTATGAATTTCCCAAGTAATGTAAGAAGTAACAATGGGCCTACATGATATCAAGAAATTCCATATAGCTAATCCTTTTGGGGGGTTTAAAATGGTAAAGATTCTTAAAGGATTAAAATTATCTAAGTATTTAGCTTGCATTAGCTTACACCATTTTTCCTTTGATTTTGTGTACATTTTCCAAACTAACTTAGCCCCAAATTCCTTGTTTCTTATTGCAATGTTATGTATTCCTGCTCCACCTTGCATTTTATCCCTTGTCATGCTATCCAAAGAGATTAAGGGTACTTTCTTTTGATCATTCACATTTCTCTTCCAAAGAAAGTTTCTGATAATTCTCTCAATTTCTAAAAGGATTTATTTTAGTGCTTTGAGTACCGCCAAAAAATAATTAGGGATAGTAGAAAGTACATATTTTATTAAGAGAATCCTACTTGACAATGATAACCATCTTGCCTTCCACATTAGAATTTTGGATTTCAGTCTTTCTATCACTTTCCCCTAATAAGCCATCTTGTTTGCACCCTTGAAAAAGGGATTCCTAGATATGTGCTTGGTAATTCTTCTTGTTTGAACCTCAATACTTCAGCTATCCTTTCCTTCATAGACTCCGTGTTAAAAATATATATTTTGGATTTAACTGCATTTATTTTCTAACCTGAAGCTAAACAATACTTGTCTAACACTTGCTTGATTTGAATAGCTTCATCTACTATTGATTTTCCAAAACATAACATATTATCTGCAAAAAGAGAATGCATCATCGATATATTTGTTTTAGGGATAATAACTCCTCTCCAAAGTCCCTGACACTATTGTTGCATGATCGACCTACTGAGTGCCTCTACCATTATGATGAATAAAAAGGGGGATAATGGGTCTGCCTGTCTCACACCCTATGTTGCAGAAAAGAATCTTGTGGGGAATCCATTTACAATCACAAAGAACATGACCCCTGATAAGCAAGAGCGAATCTATCTTTGCCACTTCCCTTTAAAGCCAAAATTTTCAAGTACTTTATCTAGAAATTCCCAATCGACACGATCATAATACTTCATCATATCCAACTTAACAATGAAAGAAGGAAAGTTGTACTTATGACTAGAATGAAGTATCTCATGTGCTATTAAGGACCCTTCAAAATTTTCATGGCTCGAAACAAAGCCACCCTGCTCCTGAGAAATATTTTTTGCTATTAGTAGTTTCAGCCTTAAATAAATTGCCTTGGTAAATATTTTGTAGACTGTGTTGCATAACGAGATGGGCCCAAATTCTGCAAATGTTTTAGGATCTTTTACTTTGGGAATAATGATAATATTTGTCACATTGAACTATTTAAGCATTGATCCCATTCTCCTTGACTCCTCCAAAGACCACAATAAATCATAGCATAAAAAATCCTAGCTTTTTTGAAAGAAGATTATTGTGAATCTGTCTAGACTAAAAATAAGTTTTAAAATTTCATTTTTTTAAAAGAAAATTGGAATCACTTTTAAAAATTAAGTTCATAAAATACTAATACTCTAATTCATGGGTACCTCAAGTAGAAATATTGGCACTTATCAAAGAAAATTATATGTTTACTAAAGGGGTTGCAATTGAATTAGTGAGGTTGATGGTGCTTTCCACCATCCATAAGGTAAAAATTATCTAAAATATGTGTGCCAAAAATAGGCATCATTTTAAAAATAAGATGAGTCTTGATTGAAAGAAGATGAGTGCAAAAAAGATGTTTCCTAAACCAACCTATGCAGATGAGAGTGCAAAAGGTTTATAAATACCTTTACAATTACATATTTAGATACACGTTCATTTACTTAAAATAGATATTCAAAATATAAATCAAATAACACAACATATACATGGGGAAAACCATTTTGAGAGAAAAACCCCACTCCAAAACATAGTCCAGTTTATTATTATTAAAACAATGACAATACAATTACAAAGCTATGGAGTCTTGTTATCATGCCCACTATTTTCATCACTTAACAATAACACAACTACCATTTTTTGTACAAAACAAAACATCACAATTCAATAAACCTTTTAATGAAATTCACTACACATTTGATGAAATCAAGTTTATTATGCCATCATATGTATAATTCACAAAGCACAGAAAGGAGATGACACAAAATGAAAGAATAAAATCCTCTCATAACTCTAACACGAAGGGTGATCTATTAGGTCTAAAGGAAACTACATAATGACACCAAAAGTGTAACAACCCACACCATTACCCCAAAATTATCACTTTTTTTTAATTTCTCAAGTCATTAAATGTTCATTCTCTTCTATACTCAAGAAAAAATAAAAATCCATCCATCAAAATAGGATGGGAACCCATCTATCCATCAAAACCTAATAAGAATCCATCCATCAAAATAGGACGAGAATTGGTGCAAGAGCATCTAGCAACCTAAAAAATGTAATTTTTGGATTTTGATGTGAGGAGTCTTAATTGAGTTTGTTAAGGTCTTAGAGGACCATGAAAGACCATGTAGGGTCATTTTAATTGTTTTCTTTTTAGACCATGTTGGGTCTTTTTACTTGTTTTTTTTTTTAGTTCTAGGTTGCAAAGTTGCAAAAAAGGGCATAATTGTCAAGTTTGAGGAAGTTACATTAGGTTTTGATGAAAAACATTGTATTTTTTGAATTGTAATTGTTCTTGAAGTTCATTAATGTTGAATCAAAGAAAATACACACTCATAGAAGCTGGAAAAGAGTTTTTGATTGAAAAACCCTATTTCTTCACCATTTTTGGTCAATTTTCTATAATTAAAGTCTGAAAAACAACCTTCTATAGCCCTATATGGAAAATTTGTAGGTCTAAGAGTGGATGGAATGATAGTGGTGTGTTTGGAGGTTCAAATTATTTTTGTTTCATTAAATTTCATGAAGTTTTAAGCAAGTTATAGCAAAATTACTACTAGTAGCCTTGTTGCTAAACTAGGGTTTCCAGTGGGTTAAAGTGTTTAGTAGAGTAAATACAATCTGAAAATATTGTCCCTGCATCTTGTTTATCCCTTTGCATCATTTTGGTATCAAAGCCTAAAAGGTATGGGAAGAGGAAGTTGAGAGTTTCAACTTAGGTACCTTAGTTTGCAGATAATTTAAATTTAGTTGCCTTGACATAACCTTAATTTACACTTATTTTACACATTGTACACACAACCATACACTTAAGAAAGAAAATATGTATTTTCTCATCTTTCATAAATATCAAATGAAACTAAAGAGCCAAAGGATGAATTTTGGACACAAAATACAGTAGGAAGATGAATCTATAAATGAAAAATATATTGGACATGGTAGTATGCATGGAGAGATAGATTTCCAAGAAGTATCATTAGGGAAATATTGAAGAATAACAAATCTTTGACATGGTTGGGTCTCTAAAAAAACTATTTTAAGGTCTATAGGTAGTGAAAATTAGTTGACATGAATATTCTATCGAATTTTCATTGTGATTTTACTCTATCTTCTATTTATAATGAACCAAATTTTATGAAATAAAGTCTGAGAAGAAAGCCAAGAAAGAGGAGATGTTGGCATTACAATTTAATGTAAGAATTGGGATTTGGTTGATCTTATCAAGGGAAATAAGCCCATAGGATATGAGTGTATGTACAACCAGAATTTCAACCTAGATGGTACCTTGGAAAGGTATCTAAGGAAAGACTGGTGGGAAAAGGGTATTCCTAGATTAAGGGAATAGACTTCTGTGTGATATTTTCTCTTGTATCTAAGTTGAATTCTATTAGAATTTTGTTATTTGTTTTTATAACATTTAATTTTGAACTATAATACATGGATGTTATGATTGCATTCTTGCATGGAGATTTAGAGAAGGAAATATATTTGGACCAACTTGAAGAATTAAGGTTAAGGGAAAACAATATCTAGTTTATAAGATGAAAATTTATTTGTATGATTTGAGATAATAATTGTGCATTTACTATAAAAAATGATGCATATGTGATAAAACAAGGTTCTACAAGGAGTAAATTAGATAATTGTGTATACTACAAACAAGTAGGTAATCATATATTAATTATTATTTTATATTTTGATGATATGCTAATAATTAGAAACAATAAATTAGTAATGAGGGATCTCAAGGCTTAGTTGTTTAATAATTTTGATATGAAGGACTTAGTTGTTGCAAGGTATATAGTAAGTATAGAAATAACTTGAGATAGGGTTAACAAGAAGTTTTGGCTGAACTAGTTGAATTATATATAGAAATTATTTTATGAAGGTTTAATATGTATGATAGTAAGCTTGTAAAAATATCTTTATTAGTAGGAACTAAGGTAAGTTGGGAACAATGTCCCAAGTTTATGGAGGATTTGGAGGATGTGTGAAATGTTCCTTATGCAATTTTTGTAGGAAGTCCACTGTTTCCTATAGCTTGTTCAAGGCTAGGCATTTCCCAAGTAGTGGGAGTTCTTGGTATGTTCATGCCAAAGATTGAAAAAGAGCTTAGACTCATGTAATAAGATTTTTAATTACAAGAAAGGAACTTTGTACTACTATCTATATTCTTATTATATTAACAATTTTTACAAGGTGTTAAACATATAGTGTTTTGCATATTTTGAGTGGGCTAGATATCTAGATAACAAGAAATACACAAGTGTTTATTCACTCAATTTGGAGTACTGACTTGTATGCGTAAGTGGAAATACATATAGTGTTTTGCATATTCTGAGCGGGCTAGATATCTAGATAAC
Source organism: Sequoia sempervirens (assembly GCA_007258455.2). NCBI lineage: Eukaryota > Viridiplantae > Streptophyta > Pinopsida > Cupressales > Cupressaceae > Sequoia > Sequoia sempervirens. The sequence goes on from VDFB02086081.1 coordinate 372,123,730, forward strand.
AAGAAATACACAAGTGTTTATTCACTCAATTTGGAGTACTGACTTGTTTGCATAAGTGGAAATAAATATTTGAGCTATACACTATTGGAGAAAATAATATGGATACAACACATGCCTACAAAGAAGTAGCATGATTGCATATATTATGTGTTGGATTTGGTTTTGAGAAGTATAATGTTGAATTGTGATAGTTAAAGTAAAATTTGTTTAGATTCAATTTTTTTTTATCATTATAGGGATAAAAATGTAGACGTACAATACCATTTTGTTAAGGTGATGGTAGAGGTAGGTAAACATTAGATTGAAAAAAATTACATAGTTGATTCTTTGAAGAAACCTAAAAGTACAATAAAATATTTGGTGCAAGAATGTAATGGGTTTATCTCTTTCCTATGCATAGTTTTCTTCTTGGTTTATATTCTAATTCATCTCAAATTAATATCAAGTTGAAAATATTGGAGCTTTGGTATTCTATTCACTAGTAGAGAGTTCTTGAGAAAGAGAAGATTTTGGAACTTGGTACTTCTTGTTTACAAGTTTGATTGTAGACTATTAAAACAATGCTATAAGAACTTGTAAGAATGTAGTGAAATTATATTTTTTGGTTTAAAATGGAGGTGTCTTACATCCCATTATTTCTATGGTACAACCACATGTGGTTTGTTTATGTTTTGGTTATTGCATTGCAAAACAGTATGTTGACCTATAATATAAATAGAATTATAGGTGCACATATAATGATAATAGAGGATGGGTTTATGTTTAGGATGGTGTTCTATATTATTTTAGGTTATGAAAATTAATGTCTTTATTATAAAAATACATAGTCTTTTCTTGGTGATATTGTAGGAAGACACATGTTTACTATTGGATGTGTTTGGTCAATAACCATTATAAATCATTGTAGGAAGATCTAAGATAATGAGTAGATTATTTGTTTAGAGATGTCATATTAGAGTAACATGTGGTATAATGATGTCATAGTACAATCATGTTATAGTTGTGTGGTGGTTAGTATTTTATAAGTAGTTAAAGTGATAAGTTAGTTGGGATTCAAGGCTAATGACTCAAGGGTACATCTATTCTATTTTATAGATGGAATATGTTGATGTATAGGTTGTTCATATGATGTGAACATGCTATGAAGCATGTATTATGATGTTGTACATTGTAGTATATGTATAGAGTAAGGTGTAAGGAGACGTATTGTATTTGGAGTTTGTTATAGATTAATATAGTTATTAACTCTATTATTGGTCAGATTTTTCCAAAAGGGTTTCCCACATAAATCCATGTGTCTCATGTGTGTGATTTCATGTTCTTTACATAAAATTTGTCAATTGAATTGTACCAACATGATGATCCTTTATATTACATAGTCTTAAGGCTTTATATTATACATTGGGATCAAATTTCTACCAATTTGTAGCCTCTTCATTACTAAATAGAACTTCCAAGGTCTTAAAATAATTACATTTAATTGTCCTCAATTATTAGATGGCATCTTGAGCATAAATAAATATTTTACACTAGTGGAAGAGTCTTCCAAGATTATTGTTTACCATCCCTTGTTATTGGATAGCCTATTGAATATTGGAAATTGCGTCTTTGTGAGAAATTTCCAAAGAACTAATTTTACTACCCCTATTTTTGATAGTCTTTCAACATATTGGGAAAACATGTTTTACCTATCAATTTATTGCAAATATTTTGTAGTCTTCTAATGCATATCTTCTTATTGTCCTACACTTGTGCCAACCTATACATATTTGGAAACTACTACCAAATATTGTACAATATTGTAGAACATTAAACATTGGTTTATATATCTATATGGTAGCCCTCTAAGGCATACATTTTTCTCTCCTTATTCTATTTTGATATGTATGTGTGTATAATTTATTCTATTAGATATCTATGAAACATTTTTGAACATGGCTACACATTGAATGGACAATTACATCTTCATTTGGGCATAAAATAAATCAAACAAATGTATTTACGTATTAATTTCTATTTTTGATCATTAGAACATTAGAAATTAGATTTAATTGTAAATGAACTTTGAGGCATTTAAGCATTGCTTATTAATTTACTCATTGAAAATCAATTTTTATAGCTTATGAGGATACTAGTTTACACCCTAGCTTACATTTGAGTAATATCATATTAACTAAATATAAAGAATTCATTTTATTGAATTCTTTTACATTAGTCATTAGTCATTAGTTACATTAATGTAAATACATATAGGAAAATGAGTATGAAAAGAAATATTGCACTAGAAATTACATGCATCTTATTTGTATTTTAGTTAGGCAAGTTTTCCTTTATTGCATAAACTAGTTAATAAGAATTTTATAGTCATAAAAATATAAAAATGTTAGAAAATCTAAAAAATAGTAGTTATCTTTTTTGCACCCCCACACATCCATGTTCCCTAAAACCCCTTTGGATCCAAGGAGTTATGAGAAGGTATTCTCCCTCCCCTTTTAGTGAATATCATTCTTAAATTTCTTAATTAAATCAAAAGAGACCCTAGAGAGCCTTTTAAACCTTTGCCACCAAAGCTTCATCCTTTTCCTATACTACAAGAAAAAGTGTGTACTGAAGATCTTGAGTATTCTAGATTTGTCCATACATATTGGTCTTAGTTTCGTAATGGGAATTTTTAATTAGTATTCTTTCAATTGACATTATTTGATTTATCAACATAATATAGTAACATGCAAAAGGTGAACCAAGGATGAACCTTTCTTCTTTTAATTAAACCAAATATAACTTATTCTTATATTTATCTAAGCTAAATTGAGTTGTCCTTGTAGAATTCATGATTGAGGTCTCTTTTGTAGGCCTCTTCATGTGTGGTTGTAAAGCCTCAAATTTTATCCTTATTTGGATATTTATCTAGGAGTATGTGGATTTTTCTAGAATGACCCAAATAAGTTACATAATATGGTGATTCCATCCAATAAATTTTTAATGCCTTATAAATTTAGTAAGAATACAATTTGAATATTGTTTTAACAACATGAAATTTCTCTCAAAATGTATTTATTAATGCCTTGGATTGAAGCATGTTATAGACAATTGAAATTCACATTTAGTCAATTATTCCCCATTTCAAACTATCCAATATATATATTGTATTTTTTTGTAAATATCCCTCACAAAATTTTTTTTACCTAAAACTCTATCTTCTTTCCTTATTGTGTTTCTAAAGATAATCAAGACACACAAAGTAGCCACCCATTAGCCAAAAAATAGTGAACAACCAACAAAAAAGAAGGATAGAACCAGGAAGCAATTATAGATTTTCCTGAATGTCAATAGCTTCGAGATCAATGGCTATAATCTTCTCATGCATCTCCATGATCTCTTCAACCTCCTTCATAGGAACCCCCAGTTTCTTCTTGGTTTTATTGCACATATGAGTGCAAGGGCCCTTCTCACTATCACCTCCTTTCAGATCTTTAGGGAGATGCACCAAACTAGTAGTAGCATCTTTTACAACTGAAAAATATCCTTTCCACAGCCTAGCTTTCTTGTTGAGAAATTGGAGACCCTCAACTTCATTATGGAGAGCAGATTTACTTACTTTAGTTCCATATTTTCCAAGTTCTCATAATCTCTAGCCATTTTATCCTCCAAGACCGAGATTCTGAACTTAAAATCTCTTTTCAACTTCAACATTTCATTTGTCATTGTCTTCAAAATATCAAACAACCAATTCATCTAATCTTGAATAGAAGACCCCTAGGGATTAGGAGTAACCCCAACATTGTTAGCCAAATAATGAACCTTTACATTAGTAAGGTTCAATTCATTAAACGCCCACTTGAAAATTTTGAAAAAATAAGAGATCCATCTCTCGCCATCCCTAAAATCTTATGCAATTCCTCCCTATTGTAATTAAAGGTTTCCTTGTCATCAACCAAATCCCTAGGATCAACCTGATCATCCTGCACATTGTGCAACACATCCTTACCTTTATTACCACCATTAGGAACCTTTATTTTGTGCAAATACCTCTCCACCTCTGCAACCTCATGAGTACCCAACTCCTTAACCTTCTCAATACCATCATCAACAGACTAGTGGGTGTCAATAATGGGAGTTTCATGAGTTTCAACACTAATAGTCTCCTCCTAAGGCAGAAATTTCATGCTACTAGAATGCACCTTTCCCTTCACCTTCTTCAGATTACTTCCTTCCAAAAAACTCATCTTCCTCTTATGGTCCAAGACAGGGGACTCTACCTCCTCATTCAAATCAATATCCCCTACCACCTTATTCTTACTAGAGGTATCGCCCTTCACCTTCAACTTCTTCATAGTAGGGGCCAAGGATTTACCTAATTAAAATTTTGGGTTTTAGTGAAACCTTCAGGAACCTCCACCTCCTCACTACCAGTCATATACTCATCTGACTTAGAGGGCTTAGATGTTTTGGCATTCTTTTTATGCTTTGAAACAAAATCATAAGGAGGGTCTGAGAGGACCTCCATAGAGGCTTCCGACCCAACTTCATACTCCTCTGAATCAGAGTCATTATCAGACCCAATATCACACTCAAAATTAGACTTCTTAGGGTGATCGTTAGTTATTTTCTTGGGTTCATCAGGATTTGAGGAATTTTTCCTTATTGTGTTATTTGATATACAAATAACTAATTCATCCCCAAATTAAGAATGTGATAATGGAGAATTAATTTATAACATTTGAAAAAATTATTATCCTTTGGGGAAATAATGGATGTTGGAGGAGATGCATTACTAGACATGTGATGTGTACAATTTTAGAATCAATATTCCAGTCACTTTGAAACTAGTGGTTTCTAAAATAGTGTTGGAAATGTATGCATTATCTCCATATTTTTTATTTCCTTCCTCTACATCCTTTTGAATATCCAACCTTGAATTACCTTAGATCTTGCACTTTTGTCACTTTTACTTTATTTTCATTCATCTTATTATAATGATAATATGTCCATATTTCTTGTAATAAAATAGTGTCCCATACATTAGACATCCTCTACATCTCCCTTGACCACATGTTCTTCCAAGGATCTCTATCTTCTCTTTTATCTCTTCCCTTTTCTAAAGAGTCAGCCTTCCTCTCACTCTCTTTTTATATCTTGCCAATATGAGCTTGTTACTCATAATATGCCTAAGATAAATTAGATTATCTTGATCCATTATTATCATTTTACAAATTTCATCAAAAGAAACCTACTATTGGAATATAACCTTGTTTGAAATAAAGGAATAAAGAAAATAATTGTAGGGTGACTTAGAATATATCTCATGATGTCCACTAGCTATTTGTCTTTCTTTAGACTATTTCTTCCATTTTTTCCTAACTAATGGTAAACATCTTTGGTCTTTGATAGATATTTATCTATCTCATCAAACTCTATAGGATCAAGCCTTTTTAACTCCCTTTCACTTGAGATTGTATTATTATTTGTCATTAGGTGCATTGAAGATCTTCTCTAGTACACCCCATACTTAATTTTGATATACCTTTTCCACCACTTGAAATTAAATCTCAATCTCCACATTACTTTGAATCATCACTCTTGATTTCTCATTTTTCTTGATATATTCTAAAAATTTCCTTTCATCCTCTGGAACAAATTTAATTATCAGCTGCTCTTCATATTCCTTCTACCATCAGAGCAAACATGATCTCTTGATCCTAAGATCAAAAGTTGGTAGGAATAATTAGGGGTTGTGCAAGAAAAAAATTTCCATATTCATCACATAATTTTATCCTCCTAAAATCTCCAATATTTCTCTTTTCTCCATGTGGTAGATCTAGGGAACAAATTCTTGACTATGTAAAGAATTTGTTGGTATGAGTTTTCTAGAGTCCATGAAGTAGTGATGAAAACTTCTAGTTTAAATTGTGTATTGTTTGGAGAGTTCAAAAATGGTATGTAGTAATGGTACATTGGTTCTACATTAAAAATAGGGTGTAAATTAAAGTAGGAAATAATTTTGAGCTTGAAGTCATTATCTCCCTTTTGCTTAGTGATAGAGAAGAGCATGTACTAAATTAGATGAAACTTCCAAGTGAGTCAAAAATCACCAACTTAGAAGGTGTACAACGTATGGTGTTTATCATGATGTTTCTTTCATTTAATATTTCTACTTTGAAGGATGGTTTGCACCTATTATTTTCTTGAATGTGCTTAATGAATTTAGTGACTTTGACAACTTATTTTTGAGTTTAAGTAGTTTCCATTGAGGATGGTGGAATGAGATAAGCTATATCAAGCGATACTAGCAATTCACAACACAAGTAGAATTGAAAAGAGTTATGTGTGGTAGAGTTGTAAAAAGGTTAGTTGTAGTTATGATGAGTGAAAGGTAGGATTTTATACCATATGTGTTGCTTCCTAGAGTTGTAAATTTGATGAAGGTACACCATCATCATGCCTACTACTAATCTTTTCCCATAACTCTATAGATCGAATTTTATTTTTTCCTACTATCTATTTATTGATGAACAAAGTTTTTTTGAAAAATGGCTCAAGAATCTAGTATTTTGATTGGAGATAAAGGTGAATGGTAGTCTAAAGTGAACCCATATGAATGCTATAAAAGTACAATTGAGTTTTTTCTATAAAAAAAATAGAAGCTTTACAAGGAATGAGAATTACCATATGTATTTGAGAATCTATCTACTACTATGAAAACACAATCATTACCACTTTTGGTGGTGGTATAACTATATATAAATTACATGGAAACAAATTATTAAGGAATTGTTAGAATCAACAGATACATGTACATATGTTTTTTATTATTGATTAGCCTAGTTATGACACATGTTGTTCAAGATTGAATGTATTTGGTGATTTTTGATTGAACGAGTTCCTATAGAAGTACATATACAATTTCATGAGGGTCTTTTAAACTTCAATGAGTCATAAAAGATTGCTTAAATAAGCCTCCCATATGATTTTTTGATGCTAAAAATTGTGAACACAAGTTAGATGTGGTGCATATGCTCATTCTATCTCTTTCCAAAATTTAGGACGTAATCAACATAGACAACAACAAATGAATTGGTGAATGAATTGTAGTTTATAATCCACATGAATTTATTTGGAGATGTATGATTGGATATAAGGAGGTAAAATTATTCAAATTTTTGTCTAAAAAAAAAAAAAAACTAAGTTCCCTTCAAAATGGTTCAATAATCTAATGTCTTGATTAGAGATGATGACATATGGTACTCCAAAGTGAAATCATACATTATGAAAGTATAATTGAGCTATTTCCAAAGATGAAATAGAAATTTTGCAAGGTGTAATAATTATCATATTGAAGAATTTATATACCAATATGTACACAATAATTATTCCTTTTAGTGATGGGTTAACTAGACATAATGTCCATGTAAATGGGTTTTGAAGGATTTATTAAAACTAACAAAGGATTGTACATGTACCTAAGTTATTTTGTTTATCAGTTTAGATATTAAAAAATTGGTGTAATATTGATTACACTTAGCGATATTAATTGGAGGTGTGATCATTTGAATTACTTTTTCATTATCACTATGTCTTCTTGACTCTGAAGTGTCTTATAAATTTGTTGAAATGAGAATCTTATATGAGTTTTTGTTGTAACAAATTTTGAAACACATGTTAGATGTCGTGTAGATATTCATATTACATTTATTGATGATTAATATTTCATTATGGTATAAAATAACAAATGTGTTGTTGAATGACTTAAGAATGTTTTTTTCTCATTCACATGAATTCCATTGAAGTATCTTGAATGGAATAAAAAACCATTCAAACAAAAATTTCTTGGATTTGAATTCTATGTTTCATATGTCTGTAGGTTTAACAAGGATTTAATGACCACTAGAATTGAAATTGGTTTTGGTTAGGAACTTGGTGCCAAAGAGCTAGTCCAAGAGATACTCTACCTAAGGATGATGATAGTTGTTCTTTACTATAATCTTGTTAAGCGATCAATAATTTATGTATAATTGTGACACACCATCATTCTTTGGAGAGAGAACAATTGGGCTATTGCAAGGTAAATAGTTGGGCCTAATTTTTCCATTGTCCATGAGTTATTGGATATTCCACTTGATCTCTTCATACTCGAGGAATTATCTTTACTACAAAGATATATTAGGTAACAATATCCCAAATCAATTCAACTATATTTTTACTCCACAATATTGAGGAACTGGATTCAATGCCTAAAATAAATCATAATATTTCTTCAACATGCCATTTAGTTTTTGTGACTGTGATAAGGGAGTTACCATACAAGTTTGAGCTACAAAGATATTTGTATTCTTATGTCTAACCATAAGAAGGGTAAAATTCTTATTGAAGCTAGAAATATTATTCCATTACTTGGTGTTAATGACATATAACTTAGGAACTCATAGTATATGGTATCTATACTCACCAACATGTATGATATATCATTTCTAAGAATTTATCCATAGGTTACATGTTCATGAAAAATGTATGGGTTCCCAAACAAAGCACCACATCATAAAGGACTATATTTTAAAATGGCTTGATTCACACAAAGAAATATTGTCGAGTGATACATTTATTTGAACCCAACTAAAACATCTAATGGTGTATGTCTAAGAGTGAGAAATTAGTAGAAAATCAATTTTAGGAGAAATTGGATTCTTCTAAATTTTGTTATCAACTATGGATTATACTAGTTGTCTCTTAACTCAGTCTTGAGAGTGTAACAACTTCTTTTTTTACTTTGAGTAACTTTTTAAGGAAGAGGAAATGTGGTGGTACTAACTACTACATCAAGCCCTACATTCATGATCTACTAATATTTCTTAGTTACCACAGTTTTAGTACCAATGGAATCTAGTTGCACAAGTATGTCTTTTCTAGCATTGTATTCTTCAACAAGTGAATACTTATGTCATAAATTGAGAATCACTTATTTTTCTTGGATAGTTTCTCCCTCTTAGAAGGTTGTGTGTCCCTCTTTTGATATTCTCAAAATGTTTTGGTCCTATTCATTGTTTAGAACTCTTTGATTTCCATCCTTGGAATTATTTTCTACATTTTTTTTGAGACCTGGACTCTTGTTTCTTAGTCTTCTTATCTATGACCTCAAAATTGCAATCAATTATAAAATCATATCCAAGGGTGGATTTATATAGGAAATCTTTTATTTTATTTTATGTAATGTCTCAAGCCCCTATACTTCAAAAATTAGATTCTTCTCAATCTCTTGAATGAAGAATTTGGAAATTAGAGTATGAAAGATGTGCTTGTATTATAACTGAAACATAAAAAAAATGGGGCCTTAAGTTTAATGTCCAAAACCTGGGGTTAGTTCCACCTTTTTCTAGGATTTCATTAGGATGCAAATCAACAAGGAAATTAGATTGACTTTCAACCATAAAGGTGAGTCAACCAGACCTGGATCTAATCCTTTTGATTCTTGTAAATTGATTGGAATTGAATTTCCACAAATAACCTTATGAAACTATATACATTAACTTGAAAATGCAAGATTTTGATAACTAGAAAATTGTAACAAAAATTCAAACAACAATCTGAGTAAGGTAGATTTTTGTACACCTATCCTATAAACTTGAAGTAGATTTTGGAGGACATAGGCACCCAGGGTGTGAGTGTCCTTGTAATGATTTTTTGGGTTTTTTTTACAGTCCTCTAATCTTGGATCTGAGCCTTGGATTCCCATTTGTAAATCTCTCGGATCATTGCAAGATAATTTTGTAGGTGAGATTCCGCAAGTTGACAAGATGTAGGGTTTTGATTGCAACAATAAAAAATGGGTCTTCAAACTTCCTTCATTATCTTTCAAACCTAAAACCTACACATTCAAAGAGAGAGGAAGGGTTGTTCCATTTACACGCTTGCCTAAATAAAACCCCATGTAAGTGTTTCCACTTCCACAATGGAAATGTCAATAAAAAATTGATAATGGATAGGAAGGAATGATGAAATCATGAAGTGCTACAACTCACCACCCTTCAATGGCTTCCTTGAAGGATTGAAGTCATGTACATCACCTCAAGGACTTGGATCTTTCTTGCATTATTTTCTTGAATTTTTGGATTGCTTGGAGACCTACAAAAGTGTTAGCCTTCACAAAACAATGATAACATGAACACACATAAACTCACATAGGATTTGACATAATTCTATGATCTTGAATTACTGCAATAAAGCTCTAAAATGCTTCTCTTGACTTGCTCTTGAATTCTCTTGATAATAAGTTTTCCAATAGTTTTCTTGTTATATTTTAAATGGTGCAATAACTAGATATTTATAGGCATTTATTCAATTTCCCAAAAAATAAATCCTGATGCCCGACTTTAGACACTTGAATTGAAAATATTAAAGTGCCACAACTAACATATTTAAATTTGTATTGAAAATAGGAAGAGACTCACGCCAGGGTGTGAGTTTCCTAGACCTATTTTCCAAGAATTTAGTGTCAAGGGTGAGGTATTAGATAAATGAAATTATTTCCTACTTATAATTCATCGATAATTATTAAAAATGTGTCATAGAATGCATAATTTAGGAAATTAAATACTCAATTAGGTCCAATAATTAAAGGGGGAAAAAACATAAGGTGAAATTTTCAAGGGTGACATTTTATGATGCTACATTTAGGCCCCACTTTAGTGAGAGTATGAACTTATGCTCAGAATCACACTAAAGTAGAAAATATGTCAAGAGAGGTTTAAATCTCCAAATTTTTAAGGGATAGTATGACTCAAGATCTAGGGAGGTGATCAAGCCCGCAAGATATAAGATCCTATGGCAAGACAACATATAAAAACATACATGTCAGAAAACATGAAGCATACACAATGAAAACACATGGCATGATGGAACATAAAGATGATGATACAATGAAAAAAAACACGATGTAAACATGAATAAGACACTCAACAAAACACAAGGTTAGTACTAAAGGGATTCGATTTGGTAAGGAAAAGAGACTTCAATCTTAAATTGTCTCAAATACCAAATGTTATCCATCAAATGTGCTATCTAAAAAAATGATGCTCTCACAAGGATATAAAATCACTGATGAACACATGGCCTTACTAGCAAGCAAGTTGTGTTGTGTTTGGTAACTATGCTAAAAAGGGATGTTCAAGTTTAACGTCTTAGGGGATCAACAAATTTTTATGTCTCGGGGATGAACAAAGTTTAATATCTTGAGGGATGAACAAAGTTTAACGTCTCAAGGGATGAAAAAATTTTAACGTCATAGGGGATGAACAAAGTTTAATGTCTCGAGGGACAAATTGATAACCACGCCTCAGGGGGCATTACAAAAAACACCATAAAAAAAGGGGTTATGTTAATAGGTCACATATCACAAATCAAAATATATAGGGATAATATATGCCCCCCCTTGAAATATCAACATACTGCTATGTTGGTACTTAAAGGAGAAATAGGGGAAGAGGCGGTCCTTGAAAAGAATGCATGCCTCTCAAAACTAGTTATCCTTTCCCCCAAGCATAGAGACAAGGAAAAACACACCAAGGACTATCATGTTGTTGACATGAAAAAATGTGGTTGCACTTAAGATTGTACCAGGCCATGAATGGCAATGAGCCAAATACATAAAGCTACAAATTCGTGCATAGTGATGAGCAACACGATAAGATGAAAATCATTATTGATTAGAGGAATCAGCTACATCAACACAAGGAAGAGCATCAAAATCCTTAAGATTTTGTAATTTATTATTCAAGCTCTAACATTCATTGGTAGAATGACCATGCACTCAATGATATGCACAAAATTAGTTTTTGTTGTAAAATTTCTTTCATGTTCTTGAATGAAGAGTAATTAGGTGGGATTTGAGAAGTCTTGACAAGATATTATCTTGATTAATAGTAGGGGACATTTCTTTCTCTTGTGAAGAAAATATTACTTTCTTATCGCAAGATGCCATACATACAACAGATGATAAAGCATTGGACGAAAATGGAAATGAAGGTTGGAAACCTAGACCCTACTTGGAAAAGTATGGTATAGACTTCACTTGATCCCTATCATTTTGTTTCATGTTTTCATTACATACATGTTTAGAAATATTTTTGTATCCAAGACCATAACATGCTTCCAAATCAAATGAAGAGATTTTATCTACATGCTTTTGAGAAATATTGGCTTCTTCCTAATCATGCAAATCCTTTTAAAGTTTTTTAAAGTTAAACATATTCCTCTCATGAATGAAAAAAGTTGAAGAGCCCCCATCACCACTATGGGGTGATGTTGTTGATATAGAACCAAGTTCTATATGATTACTAGTGATTTGTCTTGCAAAGTTCAAGATATGGCCAGAGGGTTTAGGACCTGTCCTATAATGAGAGGTGATTTGGGAGGTCCATTAATTAAAGGAGATCCAATCGTCAATATGTGTTCACAATGTGTGACTAATTCATCTACTTGTTGATGGCCTTCTTTTGATGGGGGATCTATTTCAACTTAGCATCTTCATTTATGCCATCCATCTTACTGTTTATTGAAAGAAATGTATCAATGATTTCATCCTCCTGTGCCACAATGTCTTCCCAAGTATGAGAGGCATTGGGAGAGAAACAAACAAGATTCTCATGACACTCAATAATTGGATCCTCTAACACCACGATACCTTCTTTACAAGTGGGTGAGGTATCAGGAGAAGAATAACTATGATTATCATGATTGTCCATGATTGCATCCTCTTGCACCAAAGTGTTCTCATAAGTAGGGAAGATGTTGGGAGGTGAATGAAGATTTGGCAAAGTGATATTAAGAAATATGTCAATGATTTCATTCTCATGTGTTAAGATACTCTCACAATTAGGAGGGATATTATGAGAATAACTACTATGATCATCATGAGTATCAATGATTTCACTTGTTGGAATGTTAGAAGCCTTAGTGGACAATCTAGGTGAGATGAAGTCCTCAAGGGCATCATCTAACATGTCAAAGTCATCACAACTGAAGGGCTAGGTAAATTTATAATGCACTTGTGGAAAGAGACTAACATGATTAGATTACTATGCTTTTTCCAAGATCAATCATTAAACTTCAATGGAAATCTAGGTTTAAATGTGTTAAGAAAAACTAGGACTGAAAACAAACTTACAGACCTACTACAAACATAAACCTGGAAATTAGACTCCAGATTTGAAAACTGACAATAGGTATGAATCTATACCTAAAATCTAAGCCAAATTTAGCAGAATCTAGAGGCACCCAAGGTGCCTATGTCTAACTAGGGCTCTGCCTAAAATTCTAGTTTTAGAGGCACTAGTGACAGAAGGTGACTATGTGACAGAATTGAAACTCATATTTGGAATCAATTATGTTGCTATTTTGAAAGGTTTAAGCTTGCAATGTATTGTGACAACCTAGGGTTTTGAAACTTTTCCAAAATGACACTAATTTACCTAGATTATGCAATGTTTTAGAAAATGCAAATGATTGTCCTATAGATTTGATAAATACCAATATTGAAATGCAACAATTTTTTAAAAACTTGCAATAAACTAAGCAAAGTAATAACTTCTTTTTAAATGTAACAATATTTTTTGCAATTGAGAAACCCAAATAAAAAATCAGACAACTGAAACAAAAAAAAAAAAGCACAAAAATAGAGATCTAAGACAAATTTGAGCCAAAAATAGTAGGACAGCGCACCCTAGGTGCCTATGTCCTAATAGGGTATCAAAAAATTCAAATTTTGACTGTCTTTATGATTGTTTAGGATTCCCAAATCTATATACAAATAGGTCTGACAATGAATATTTTCCCAGATTTTGTTGAATTTATGATTGTGAGCTTGAGAATGCAAATGTGTGACAATGTTGAAAATATTTGAACATTAAATGACAATTTTGAATGCAATTTTCAAATCTAAGAGAATAATTGATTGATTCTAAGATGAAAAGTTCTAAAAATGATGATTTAATGTAATTTTGAAACAAAACTATGCAATTTTTCACTTTTTTGACCTAAAGACCTAAATGAAAGATGCAATTGAAATGCAATGAATGATTTTAGACTTTAATGACCTAATGAATACAATTTAAGTGTAAATCTGATCTAAGATTATTGAAAGAAACCCAATTGCAACCTATAATGCAATATGATATGCATTTTTTAAGATTTTTGACTTTTTATGATGCAAACATGAAACCCTAAATGAGAAATGCAATATAATGCAATGCAAAACCTAGATCTAGGGTGAATAATTATAGATTTTAGAAGGTTTATGATGTTAAAATGTTAGTTTCACCAAAATATAAAATAGAAAAAGTGGGACCTTAAGTTTAATGTCCAAAACCTAGGGTCAATTCCACCTTTTTCTAGGATTTCATTAGTATGCAAATCAATAAGGCAATTAGATTGACTTTCAACCATAAAGGTGAGTCAATTAGACTTGGATCTCATCCTTTTGAGCCTTGGAAATTGCTTGGAATTGAATTGCCCCAAATAACCCCATGAAACTATGTACATCAACTTGAAAATACAAGATTTTGATAATTGCAAAATTGTAACAAAATTCAAACAATAGACCTGAGTAAGGCAAAGTTTTGTGCACCTATCCTACAAATTTGAAGCAAATTTTGGAGGACATAGGTTCCCAAGGTGTGAGTTTCCTTGTAATGACTTTTCAAGTTTATTTTCATAGTCCTTTTATGTCAAATATGAGCTTCAGGTTCTTGCTTGTAAATATGTCAGATCACTGTTGGATAACTTTGTAGGTGAGTTTTCATGAGTTGATAAGATGTAGGGTTTTGATTGCAATAATGAAAAATGGGTCTTCAAACTTCCTTCAATCTCTTTCAAACCTTGTACATTCAAAGGGAGAGGAAGGGTTGTGCCATTTAGGGCTTGCCTTAGTCACTGTATAAGTGTTTCCACTTCCATAATGACAATGTCAATGATAAAATGATAATGGATAGGAAGGAATGATGAAATCACAAAGTGTTGCAACTCACCACCCTTCAATGGCTTCCTTGAAGGATTGAATTCATGCACATCACCTCAAGGACTCAGATCTTTCTTGCTTGATTTTCTTGAATGCTTGGATTGCTTGGAGACCTAATAAAGTGTTAGCCTTCACAAAAAAATGATAATATGAACACACATGAACTCACATAGCATTTGACATGATGCTAGGATCTTGAACTGATGCAATAAAGCTCTGAAATGCTGCTCTTGACTTGCTCTTGATAATAAGTTTGCCAATAGTTTTCTTGTTAGATTTGAAATGATAAAATAACTAGGTATTTATAGGCATTTATTCAATTTCCTAAAAATTAAATCACGATGGCCAACTTTAGATACTTGAATTGCAAATATTAAAGTGCGACAACAAACATATTTGAATTTGGAGGGAAAATAGGTGGACACTCTCACCTAGTGTGTGAGTGTTCTAGACCTATTTTCTAGGGAATTTAGTGTCGGGGTGAGGTATTAGATAAATGTAATTGTTTTCGACTTGCAATTCATCGGTAATTGTTAAAAATGGGTCATAGAATGCATAATTTAGGAAATTAAATACTCAATTAGGTCTAATAATTGAAGGGGGCGAAAAGACATAAGGTGAAATTATCAAGGGTGACCATTTACGATGCTACAATTGCATAGATTGATCCCACATCTAGCATGATTATGCAAACTTGATGTACTATTCTTTATAGTTCTCAACTAGGTTAATAGGTCTCTTTCAAGTTTTTATGAAGCACTAGATAAGTGTATAGATATTTAGACATGATACTTATCATGGGATGTATAATAATTTTTCTACCACTTATTAACAAGAAAAGAATAATTCAGAAGTGAAAATAAATCATTTATTTTTTAATAAGTGATTTATGAGAATTATGAGTACAAAATATTAATCTCATTATCTAGAGCATCTACATCTATGTTGTCTTCAAAATAGGCAAGTCTAGATTGGATTTACCTTGTATGTGTGGAATTGTTGAAGGGTTTATGGGAGGTAGAGGTATATGCATGATGTTGCATGTGCTCAAGAATTTGATCATATCAATCAATGATACTTTCTCTATCACATGCATACTACTATTCCAAATCTTTTTGCTAAGTCATAGAAAAATTATTTTTTCTATCTTGGGTTGTTGAATAGGAAGGTATTCCAAAAGGGTCATGAGTCTCAATCCCCAACTTCATGTAACACATTGTTGTATGGATGGAAATACAAATTGAGTCATGATAAATATGTAAATGTTAATACAACTAGACATGATTTGAAGTATGTTTCTTTGATTCCTATAATTTAAGGTGCACACATGTGCTCATAGGATAAACAAACTAAGTGGACTAAATATGCTATGGTGGAAGGATGTGTTTGAATACTATAGGCTAAGAATTGTACTAGAGTGCATATGACTATGAGAAAGATGAATAAAATTAGATACTACAATCATTATTATAGTATACAATGCTTTATTGTGCAAAATCCAAAAGGATGAATGCATTGTGAATTCATAGGCTATCCCCTTGTTTTCCTATTAAACTAGCTAGCTCATTAACTCGGTAACTCATTAACTAACTTCCTTTCATTATGCGTAACAAACAATGACATACAACTATAGGAGTGTGATAAGCAACTCAATAGTTTACAACATTGCCTATCACTTGCCAAATTTTGACTAGATTTCTCTATATTGTAGTTGAGAATGCCCATGTGATTGCTTTCAAAGAATAAGTTTATTAGAACAAGCATCATAGGGTCTATGTGGAGAGTTTCGGAGAGGAGTTAGGGCGTTGTGTTATTATCACTTATTTTGCAAGTAATGACTAGGTTGCAATAGAACCATGCAAACCAGATTTAAAAATTATAAACTCTTGATTGTTCGAAATTCTCCTTAATTAATAAAAAAACAAAATAGAAACTTGTGTCCCTTACAACTCTAAATTTCATTCAAAATAAAAAATATAATTTATAAATTCTTTAAAATTTCATCTAAAAATCTTGAGGATCGCGTGCATGGTAATAAAAATGTGAGAAATAAAAGTGACTATTTGAATGTTGGTCCTTAAATTATATGTTGTACTACTAACAATACTTAGTACTTAATCAATCCCCAATATCTCTCTCTCGTTATCTGTACTTTGCATGTGTACTAACCAAATTCATCATTTAAAATGTATTATATTTGGTAAGTCTGGCCAATCTCCCACAGTCTTCATTCAACCAACTTGAGTTTGTAAATTCATCATTGAGGGCAGCATTAACTGTCTAAATGTTTTAACATTACAATCTTCTCTGCTAATTCCATTGCAGGTTGTAATGCTTACATTTGATTACCAATGCTGCAATCAATGATACATTTGCAACTTCAATAGCTGAAATGGAACAGGTGATACAGTGAAGGAAAAAACATGCTGAAAGGTTACAAAGTGGATCTGTTCTGCTTTTCAGCAGTGGCATAGATTTGCTTTCCCATTTTCAGCAGTGGCATAGATTTGCTTTCCCAAAAAATGGTATTTGAGGTATTTATTATATACTGTTTGGTTTTATGGGTTTTCTGGTCTCATAGATTGTTTGATTTCATGGATTTTATCCTAATTTTATTATTTTTTTAATGTTAGTATTATATAATATTAATGAATTATTTCGATCTGTTCATTATTAATCTTAATTATTCTTTGATAATGTTTCTTTCTTTTACTTTTGTGTCATTACAGATATTTAATTTATGATATTATATAAATACTTGCTTCTATATGCAATTTTATTCTTTAATTATAAATCTTTAATTATAAATCTAATGGTCATATGATATAACAGTACTCCCAATAAAATATTCTTGAAGTGTTTTTCAACATCCAATAAGTTCCTGGAGAGATTTGAACAATATTGTATGATCTCATCAATTTGATTTGCAACTTAACTTGATGCTTTGAGTATTAGAAGTTCGAAAATTCTGGTGTGAATTTCTAAAGGCTTGATTTCATCTTTTTTATATATAAAGTTAGAATGGTTGTTTTAGTGGTTTAGTAGAAATGTATGATAGATATTTGAGAGTTGTAATTGGTTCTTATTATATTATAAATATATATTAATATATTATTCAGAATTTTGTTAAAGTATTTTATTATGTTGTTTTTTTAGAGATGATAGGAGACACTTTTGTGGTGCGTGATCATAAACACCTTGAGCAGAATTGGGATTGTCTTCTTTATGAAATAAGTTCGCCTATCACTTCTCACACTCAAAGAGTTGTAAAAAATTGTGATGAAGTTCTTATAGTTAATCATTTTTATCACTGCTACTATGCAACATTTTTTAAGCAATGGTTTAACCAAGGGATCAAGTCATTTGTGGTAGTGATAATATAACAAGGTTAATAGCCCACTTCTTTAAAAATTTAGTTGTGCCAACATTGACACCATACTTGTCAACATATAATGCATGTTTCTTGATATAGTACGAGATTCCTCCAAAAAATAATAACCACCACAAACCCATTTGTAACACTTTTCTAGTTATAACATTTTTCCACCAACAAGATATCTTCACAAAATATTGTTGAAAACAAACTAAAAAATAAATCTATTTATTATATAGGTTTATGGATTCAAATAATGTGCTAGGTTAGCTAGCCAAAAGCATTTTATAATTGTTATTTACCATCGATCTATTAATGAGTGGATTCATGATATGATAGGGACAATAAAACCTCAATTATGAAATCTAATGCATATGAAGAAAAACATTTTAAAAAAAAATATTATTTATTAAAAACTTGTTAATTTCATAAATTAAGCAATGTAAAAAAATTTCAAAACAATCATTGATTTTTGTTGGTGGAATCTTTTCAAAGTTAATTACAAGACAAGAAATATTGAATATCTCCCATTAGCATGCATCAATAACATGAAATGCAAAATTCACCAATACAAAAATAAATATATTTAGTTGGAGTTGTTAATAATAGAAGTGTCCTAGACAAATGCATGTGAGAATACATAGAAAAGTAGGGAGAGGGCATCATAGTGGTGCACCATAATTTTGCTGGTTCACGTGACAATGTATGTACTATTGTAGCACTAAAAATTTTCATTGTCAAGTAGTTAAGGATGTGGACAATTTAAATCCAACTTATATAATTGGCATGTCTTCTGTTGGGGGTCTCATAGACCCAAAAAAAGAAGTTGGACTAATAGTTATACATCAAATCATTTTTTGTGTGCCAATCTGACATCATCTCATTTATTGCTATTTAACTCTGATCTGAAATGTTGAACTTTAAATATACAAAAACTGCCACAACTACTAATACCCATTCAACTAATAAAAATAAAGTGATAGAAACAACAGAAATTCCAGTAAATGATGGACAGAAGCACATGGGTTTAAGAGTCAGATGAAATAAAGATGATGGAATCATATCATGCGTACTAACCAACTTGGCCATTAAAAATGTTTATGGTTACCTATTTAGTAACTGGTAAGTCTGGCTTCATCCACAGTTTTCATTCAACAACTTTGGTTTGCAAATTCATCATTGAGGGCAGCATTGATTTTCTCAATGTATTAACATTTTGAGCTTCTCTGCTGACTCCATTGCAAGGCTACAAACTGGAATCTGTTGTGCTTTTCAGCAGTGGCATAGATTTGCTTGCAAAAGGGGAAAAAAGAGCTTCTCATCTCACTTCTTTTATAAAAGATTTAAAAAATAGTAGAGTGTTTGAATAGCATAAAATATTATTGTTTTGTGAATAATAATTTATAGAGTTTTGTAAAACAGAAATTGATTGGAAAGTGTAGTATTTAATTTGATTGAATAAAATTTTAAAGTTCTGATTTCTTTATATTAATGTCAATTATTGGGCAGTGGGCTTAGCTCGATTGGCTAAAGCATCCTGTTGCAGCAAGAGGTCACGAGGTCTAGCCTCCCCACCGTCCCCGTGGTACTGGAGGGCATGTCGCGCCAGCACCACTGGTCATGAGAAAAAAGGTTACTAGACGCACTGCAGTTTACAGGGGGATGGATACTCACGGATTCATGCAGTCTAAAAAAAAATAATCAATTATTATATTATGGATTGGTTGATTTTATGGACTTCTAGTCTCATAAATTGTTTGATCTTGTGATATGATTAAAATCCTTCATTTCATTTTTTTATCAAGTTTTTTCCACTTTTTTGAGTGATAGCATCATATAACTTAGATGAGTTATTTTGATTTGTCCATCATTACTCTTGATAAAATTTGCTCTTTGGTGATGCAGCAATACTTTACTTTTGTGCA
The DNA here is from genome assembly GCA_007258455.2 of Sequoia sempervirens. Lineage (NCBI taxonomy): Eukaryota > Viridiplantae > Streptophyta > Pinopsida > Cupressales > Cupressaceae > Sequoia > Sequoia sempervirens. The sequence goes on from VDFB02086081.1 coordinate 372,144,032, forward strand.
AATAAAGATGTTTGATTTATGGTACATTTTTGTTCTTGAATTCTCCACATTAAATAATAATCCCTACAAATACTTGCTTCTATATTTTATTCTTCAGCTGCAAATCTAATGGTCTTACAATATAACAATACTCCCAATGAAATATCTTTGAAGTAGCTTCTCAGCAGTAAGCCCTTATAGGAGGCATTTTAGCAATCTTATATGACCTCATCAATTTAATTTGCATCTTACTTGATGCTTTGAATAATGAGAGTCACATGTAATATAAAAATTTGGTGTCAAAAATTTTATTATTGACAACTATGGATTCATAAATTGTTATTATTCAAAACCAAAGGATTAATATATATAGGGTAATAATTAAATTCTAACTTTATATCTAAAATATTATTGATTAATCAAGTTAAATAAACATTTCACTTAGTATAAATGAATAATAACTAACAAAATAAAATCATATTTTACCTGTTGATAAGATCAATAATATATAGGGTAACAATTAAATTCTAACTTGATATCTAAAATGTTATTGATTAATCAAGTTAAATAAATACTTCACCATAAAAATGAATGATTAATAACAAAATAAGATCATGTTTTACCTTTCGATAAGAGAAATACTCTCCAAATCAATTTGTTATTATTAATTAATTACCTATCAAACTATCAATTAGAATTTCTAATCATGTTTAAATAAATACCCACTTAGTGATATTAAAGTTTATACTAATTGATTAGATACCTATCAAAATTTTGTTCACATACCAAATAGGTCAAATCAAGTGTTGCAACGATGCATTAAGAACATGTGGACAAGTGGCATAAAACAAAAATTTACCATTGCAGGTATATGCTTTTATCCCTTAGGGATAGTTATCCATTCAAAGTTTCCTTTTAAATACTAAGGAATACCATAGTGTATACGATGTATAAGTGTATATATAGACAATGCTCTATAATATTTCAATCTCAAAAGAATCCCCCTTATGAAATGAGCAAAAATTCATAAATACAATTGGCATTAAATCTAGCCCATGTATCTATTCTCAACATTATTTGACATGTGATACTATTGATTGGTCTTCAATACATTATATTCCAAATAACATTCCTACATGTTATAAGGGGTGGTTGTAGCTATTACAGGGGTTTATTGTATTGTTCACAATCTACAATGAGTCAAAGAAGGGTTATTTACATTCTAGACCAATGCAAAAACTTTGGAACACGTTAAGCACCATAGTAGTAGATGGATTTCTACCAAATACTAAAGTTAGAAAGGCTCTTCATGACCAGTCTAATAGGAAAAGTTTAAACTCTTAGATGGTATCATTAATCACAGAATCAATCAAAAGGCTTGAGAGTGTTTACTAAATAATGACTAAGCTACGAAGCTAAAATAATAACTAAACAGAGGGATTTTAGGCAACAACCCATCATAATCACCAAGTCAAGAGGCTTTCAAACCTCAATATGCCACCAAATTACACCAAGATACTCAAATCACAAATATAAAAAGGCTAATTTGATGTTCTTTAAGCATGCAACTATAATAACTCATCTTTGAATTGAAAATTTAATCAAGCACTAAAATAATGATTTTACTGTATGAAAATAAATACAATGCTGAAAAATTAGACATTACCATCTCCATGTTGGAGATTTTCTTGTGTTGTCATTTTTATTGTCATTGATGTCAACCTCGAGTATGGTCAGACAGATTTTTGGAGATTGTTACATTATGTTGCAATTAGTATTGTGATTTGATGTCAACCTCTAGTGTGGTCATGTTGAGAAGTGTTTGTGGTATTGAGAAAGTGTTGTAGATGTTGTATATATATGTTGGGCAGGTGTTTGTGGTGTTGCTAATGTAGCTGGTTCACTTGGTTTCCAAGTGCTTTTGAGAAAATTTGAATAAGAGAGTGTGCATTGTGAGAGGGGTGTCTTCAATTTTGTGCTCTACATTTCTTCACGGTTGAAGATATGCTTGTGCAATTTGGATGTGATGGTCAGAGGTGTTCAGAGGTGCTATATCCAAAGTTTTAGGTTCTGGATCGTGCGGCAATGGAAGTTATGTTTAACAATGTGTTATCTATGAAGGTGGTTGTTTTTGAGATGAAATTGCTCCGCATTTCTTCACATTGAGGTTTCTTGTCTTGAATATTTGGGAACATGATCAAATTGTTTGTATCTACCTTTCCCTAGAGTATCTAGTGTCTAGTTGTTTTGCAAGGTTGGTGAGTGAGATGTATGTATGTGGTAGTGTGGTTGGTTACACATAGTGAAAGTGTTCTTCAATTTTAGGTGGTTGCGGCAATATTTTTGAATAGTTTTATGGTGTTGGAATATTCTTGGATGTTGTGGAATGTTTTTGTTTTGTCTATGTGGTATTTTTGGACCTAGAAAAGTGTGTATGTAGTCACATGTTAGTGTTAGTGCAGGTTTGGCCGACCTAGCATGCTAGTGCTAATTGTGGAGGTTGTTTTTTGTTTGTGGGAGTGTGTAGGTTTAGATTTGGGTCCTAGTTAACCCTTGGTATGGTATGAATTGACTTCTTTCCATTGTGGAAGTGTTCAGTACTTACCTATTTAGTAGCTACGCGTTTAAGGTGCTATATTTCATTAAGGCCGACATGGATAAAGTTTTTGAGATTGTGGAGGATATATAAGAAAGGTTAATTGTTGAAGAAGAAAGTGATGTGTGGTGTGGTATGAAATGATGTGAATGTGATCAAGTGTGGTAATATAAGTGTGATCTTAAACACCTAAGGCTACTAGATGCAATGAGAAGAAGGTGTCTACATTTTCAGTGTGCCTAAAGTTGATGAAGAAAATGAGCCAAAGGTTGTAGATGGTGCAAAGTTGCAATGGCAGATTTTTTTCTGTTGCTCTAAGATAGTGAATCTCTTTGTAATAATAATATTTTGTTCTTCTTTCTTCAAGACAATGAGTCCTTTGGGCAGTGAGCCCTTAGCAGTGAGCTATTATTCTCTTTTGGGAAATGAACCCTTATGGTAGTGAGCCTATTGTATTTAGTATTGCTATTCATATATATGTGAGTTAATCCTCATCATGGTCTTTCCCTAATTATGGTTTTCCATGTAAATCTAGTGTTCTCTTGTGTATGGTGTTGAATGTGTTTATGTTTCATTTGTTTACATTTTGTTGATGATAATAAGGGTTTGATGGTTATTTAGGGTTTAAGGTTTTAATGTACAACTGATTCACGCCCCCCTCTCTTAGTTGTCCTATGTGTCTAACACTCCATTTATACATCATTGGGAAGCGAAGGTTTTGGTATCACTATCTCTATATTTATATAAAGATAAATAGGTTGAATGGTTAAATACTTGGCTTCTTTTCCATTTTAACTGAACTCAATTTAGCATGATATTTTCACAATTTATGGTTAAAATTTCATGACTCTTTTCACAGAGAAGTAATACTACAAATCTACCATCATACCTATTGAAATTACTTACAATGAATAGTGAGAATGTGTCGTTGTTCTTCACAGAGGTAACAATACCAAGAGTACTTCAAGCCTGAAATAATGATCAAAATATTTTAAGTGAACATGATGGAAATCATCAACCACAACCAAATGTTAGGTGACTATCACATGCTTATTATCCTTTAAGAGTTTTGAAGTACAAAGACTAAAAATATGTTTTCACCAAAACATTTTGAGACCTTCCAATTTTTATCTATTACTAGAATAAAACTAAATTTAGTTTGCAATGATTTATGTTGGTGTAAATAAAGTCTTGTACCTAGTTAATTCATTACTAGGGGACTTATTTACATGTTAAGTTTACTTAGGTCATAGGAATCTTTCTAGAAGGTGTTAGTTGTCATTAGTTGTTATCTTATCTTTTGACTTGTAACACATGTGACCTAGGTAGTTATGATAAGTTGTCTCATGTCATATGATTAAGTTACTTTTCATAATCCTATGACATCTTGTATCTCGCCTTGGCTATATAACCAAGGGGTATGTACTACATTGTACACACAAAACAACATTGAATCATAATTGATGAGAATACAGTTTATTCTTGTCATATTCATATTCTCTCTTGTGCTTTCCATTTGATCTCAAGATATTGTAAGGCTATCTCCATAGCTAATTTTAACAATTTCAATACATTCCTTTATATATTTTATAGAAAATTACAGATCATATGCTATTGCAAACTTAAATTTTAATGCTTTTTCAAATGTTAAAATGAAAAATGGTATAACACATACCGATACTACCAAAATAATGAGTACCCAATTTCCTTCACAAAACCCTCTACTCTCCTCCATGATGACCCCCCACCTTCCCCCCAGTTTAATGGACATAAAAATATATATCTAGATTTCCCACCATTGATCCATTTGACACTCTAGAACTCATACTATACACGTGGGGGGATTTGAAGAGGTGGACTTAATATCATTCCCATGGATATGTTCATCTATGCTTAAGTTTTATACCGATTTCATATGGATTTTGAACAACAATACCACTCAATCTCACACAGCCAATTCATTATTTTGACTAAAATATCCCCATCTAAAAATTGGAAAGAGCCCTTCGAATCAAAGTGCAGTAAAAATATGATAATCAATACACAATACAAGATAATCCTTGGTTGTTTAGTTGCCAGAGTCTTTGAGAAATGCTCTACATATCTCTGTCGGTGATGCTTTTCTCTTACGGTTTGAAAGATAGCTTCAAGATGTGGGAAGGCATGTGTGATCCAAGTTTCAATTCATTTGGGTTCTAGAAAGATATTTTTGTGAGTGACAGTATTGATCCTGTGTTGGTGTTTTAAAGGTGAAAAGATTGACTCTGCATTCCTCCACATTTGCAGATATGGTTATGTGGTTCAAAAGATAAGTTTGGCTTGTTGTGAAGGTGGTATATCCAAATTTTTATATCATTAGTCCTTCCACAGAGAAATTTTGAAGTAATTTGAGTATAGGGACTGTGTTGCCTAGTGACTAGTTTCATTGTCTATTGGCTTGCACCAACTTCCTGTTGTATGTTGTGAAAGGAATGTATGAGAATGTTCTTGAATATTATGTGATGTTTGTTGTTGCCCCGCAAGGTGTTGTCTAGCTTCTCTAGAACTGGTTGTGCTCCAGAATGGTTGTTCTGTTGGGTTATGCTTTTGCCTAGTCGACTAGAGTATGTTGAAGGTGTGTGCCATAAGTTCAAGGTTGTGTAGAGTCTAAGAAGTGTTTGAAGGTGTTGTATGGGTTATGCCAACTCATTTGGGAGAATTGCAAGTAATGTTTAATCTTTCATGTGTATCGCCAATGTTGTAATGGTTGACATGTTACAAGTTTCATATTTTCTTGCTTAAGGCCAACCTATTTTGAATTTGTGAAGTGTGTGGATGATGTTCATCAAAGAATTAAGGGGTGAAGATCATTTAGGACTAGGTTAAGCATGTGTTGGAATCTACAAGGCATGTTCCTCTTCCTAGTATTGCATGTAGTCCTTTTGGGTCTTGCCCTATACATGTTTCATGTTGTTGTTTGATCTTTGGTTGACTTGTAACTATAATATTCTTTGTTGTAGGCTAACATATGTAATGTTACAATCAATGTAATATCATGTGAAATGGAAAGAATTCAACAACTATGCTTTTTCTCAGGATCAAAAAAACTTGCTTCAAACACAGTTGGATAAAAGGCAGTTCATCTTTCTTCAAAGGAAAACAATTCGGGAGTATTCAAGGTCTATAGAATGGGAAGCCTCTGGTAGGTGGTCTCTTCAATCACAAAGATCTAAAGAAGAACTTTGTCTATTTGTGTGTGTATGTAGCATTAAAAAGGGCTCTACAAGTTTATGAAGAGGTGAAGATAGATGAGCCATTCCAAACTCACAAGGAGGAAATCAACTCAAATCTATGTGGAAGGGTCTCTAAGGTTTGTAGGGGTCTTCTTATGTTGATTTCACACATTCCTCACCCTCCTATGCCTCTAGATACACCAGCACTAAAGTTTGAGTCTGACCAATCCTCAACTTAAAATTTGAAAAAAATATGTAATCTAGGTTTGTGTTTTTTTTTTATCTGTTAGGCTACTTCACTTGTGTTTACTCTCGCCTCTTTCTACTGTTATTTGGCTCTTCTATCTAGGCTATTTTTTTATCTTGGCCCTTGGCCCTCTATAAGTTGGATCACTTTGTTCCTTGGCTTCTATATCATATACACTCTATAATGATCTTTTATATATTAATATATTATAGGATTTATGCCTTCTGCTTAAAAAAATATTTTCCCAAGTTACAAAATATAAGGAAATAAAAAAATTTACCTTTAAAAAATAACGATTCAAATATTTTAATTTAAATTATTCATTCACCAATAAAATCTTACCATGTGTTGACCTTAGTGTAAAAATTCCTAATCCTCAATTTTTTGAGAGGAACACCATTATCTTAAAATTTTGGTGTCTAGACCTTACTTTCTTTGTTAAGATCCTTTCCTTGTGTAATAGAAACTCCAATTTTGGATGAAAAAGTTTCCCCAATGTTCTTTGGAGTCTTCCTTAATCTATTTTTTTAGAAATACCCAACCTCACAATATCTTTAATATCATTGGATGCTCTATAATTATACAATTTTTATTTCATGAATTTGTACTAGTTCCCACAAGATATGGTGACCTTTGAATCAAGGGTCAAACCATCACCTTTAATAGTATATTAGAATCACAAAAAAAATTCCATCAAATAGACAAGCATCTACTCAAAGTAAGAATGAAAAAAGAAATCTACAAAGCAACAAATATATGTATTGGTGGTGCCTAAATACACCAACAAACACTAAAATAAAATAAAAAATAAACTTGAATGAATGATTGAGTAAGAAGATAAATTTATTTGTATTAATTAGGCCTCTTAAGAGGGAAAAAACACTCACTTTTCATGTGGCCTCTCACTATCATACTAGAGTTACAAGATTTTCTATCACTTTTCCAAATTCTAGCTAGAGTCCTCTATTTTTCTATTACTTAGGAATTGCATTGTAAATTCCTATGTAGAACATGTCCATTAGAAAACATGCCATCAAATCTATGTGGAAATTTTTGGAGACAATTTATGATGTGTTATTGTAACCTGCTCCATAGGTGATGACTAAACTACTAATTTAGTCATGTAAGCTACACGAATATTAATAGAGTTATGATCTCCTAATTGTTCTATATCTTGTTGGATTATTCACCCCTCCATGAGAAGTAATAATCACTATTGTGTGCAATTATAGAAATAGATGTCAATAATTATGAGACAGTATATCTTATTCTAAAGGATTTCTTTTATTTTTATGTAAATTATCAATCAAACCTTGTTGGTGCAACACAATCAAGATTATTTATATTTATTTATAGAGTATTTATGGTGTTTTGAGAGTTCAACAATGGTATGTAGTAATGGCACATGAATTCTACATTGAAAATAGGGTGCGAACTAAGGTAAGAAATAGTTTTGAGCTTGAATTACTAATCTCATCTTTTCTTAATAATAGAGAAGGGTGTGTACTAAATTAGATAAAAATTGCAATGAGTTCATGTGAGTAAAAAACTACCAACTTAGAAGTTGCATAGTCCATGGTGTTTCTTGTATTAAAAATTTCTATTTCAAAGGATGGTTTGCACCTATTATTTTTCTTGAATATTCTCAATGAATTTGGTGACTTTTTCAAATTATTTTTAAGTCAAAGTATATTCTATTGAGGATGGTCAAATAGGATAAGCTCTATCAAGGGGTGTTAGCAATTCACAATCCATGTATAATTGAAAAGTGCTATGTGTTGGGGAGTTGTAAAAATCTCAATTGTAGTTATGATGAGTGAAACTTATGATTTTGTCCCATGTTTGTTGTTTCTTATATTTATAAATTTGAAGAAGGTACACTATTATCATGCTTCCTACTATTTTTTTTCCATCACTCTATAAATGGAATTTGTTTTTTAATTTTTTTATCTATTGATGAACAAAGTATTTTATAGAAATGGATAAACAATCTAGTCTTTTTATTAGAGATAATGGTGGATGGTAGTCTAAAGTGGACCCATACATATTCTAAATTTACACCTGAGTTGTTTCTATATAAAAATAGACATATTACAAGGCATGATAATTGTCATCTTTGAGAAACTATCTATTACTATGAACACATAATCATTACCCCTTTTGGTAGTGGTATAACCAAATAGAAAGTTCATGTAAATAAATTGTAAAGGATTTTTTAGAACTAAACAAGTCATATACATACTTTTTTTCTTATTGACTAGCTTGGCTATGTCACATGTTGTGCAAGATTAAATGTATTTAGCAATGCTTGATTAAAGGAGTGCCCATAAAAGTACTTTTACAATTGCACGAGGTCTTGTCAACTTCAAAGTGTCATGCAATCTTGTTAAAATGAGCCTCCCATATAATTTTCTGATGCTACAAAGTGTGAAACACATGTTGGGTTTGGTGTATATTCTCATCCCATATCTTGCCAAAATTTAGGATTTCATTGAGGTAGACAACAATAAATGAGTTGGTGAATGAATTGTAGTTTATAATTGACATGAATATATTTGATGATGTGTGGTTGGATATAAGGAGGTAGAATTCAACTTTGTTTCCATAAACAAACAAAGTTCTTTCTAAAAATATCTCAAGAATTTAATTTCTTGATTAGAGATGACGACATATGATACTCTAAAGTTAACTCATACATTATGAAAGTACAATTGAGATATTTATAATGATAAAATGAAATTTGTGCAAGGTGTAATAATTTCCATCTTGAAGAATATTTCTACCAATATATACACAATCATTATTCCTTTTAGTGATAGGGTGACTAGACATAAATTCCATGTAAATGGGTTTCCAAGGATTTATTAAAACTGACAGAGGCTTGTATATACCTCAAGTTTTTTTACCGAAATATGAAACACTTGGTGTAAGATTGATTAGACTTAGAAACATTAATTTGATATGTGGTCAACTAAATTATTTTTTAGTATCATTTGGTCTTCTCAACTTTGAATTGTCATACAACCTTGTTGAAATGAGCACCCCATATGCATTTTTTTCGGAAAAAAAGTATGAAACACATGTTATATGTGGTTTAGATTTTCATCTCACATTGCATTGATGATTAGGATTTTATTATGGTTGTAAATAACAAATGGGTTGGCGAATGAATAAAGATTTTTTTTCATTCACATGAATGCCATTGAAGTATAGGTCAACATAAATGGCATAAGCAACCATTCAAAAAAACCTTCTTTGGATTTGAATGTTGTGTTTCAAATGTCTATAGGTTCAAATAAAATTTAATGATATCCAAAATTTAAATTGATTTTGGTGAAGAACTTGGTGCCAAAGAGCTAGCCCAAGACATACTTTGTCTAAGGATGATGATAGTTGTTCTTCACTATGATCTTGTTAAGTGATCAATAATTAATGTACAATTTGTTGTAATTTGGTTGTCATTGATGTGAAAAGAGAGTTGTTGATGTCAAAAGAGAGTCGCAGTGTGGTTGTTTGATTGCCAAAGTCTCTGGGAAATGCTTTGCATTTCTCTGTTGGTGATGTGTTTCCCATATGGTTTGAAAGATAGATTCAATATGTGTCAAGGCATGTGTGATCCAATTTGTAGTTCATTTGGGTTTTGGAAAGATGTTTTTGTGAGTAGCAGTATTGATTCTGTGTTGGTGTTTTCGAAGGTGAAAAGTTTGGCTCTGCATTCCTCTACGTTTGTAGCTATGGTTATGCAATTCAAAATATAAGTTCATCTTGTTGTGAAGGTGGTATATCCAAATTTTTATATCATTATTCTTTCTGTAGAGAAAGTTTGAAGTAATAGAGTATAAGACTGTGTTGTCTGGTGACTAGTTTCATTATTTGTTGGCTTGCACTAACTTCTTGTTGTATGAAGTTGTGAAAGGAATGTATGAGAATGTTCCTAAATATTATGTGATGTTTGTTATTGCTCCACAAGGTGTTGTTTGACTTCTCCAAAATTGATTGTGTAAAACCTCATCCTACAACCTAGAGGACAATGCAACACTACGGAAGTGCGACTATTTTTTTTCCTTAAAGAGTAATTATGATGAGACAAGTAAACTACTCTAATACATACATCCTCTAGGCCACGCAACACGTCTAGATGTGAATTTAAAAACTTACAAATTATTCTAAAACATAGCATATGAAATTAACTCATGATAACAACATACATCAAAGCATTAACCCATTGCATAATAAATTAAACATGGAAATGTAATGAACATATATCCACAGATACAACACCACTTAAAATGATATATACAATTTAATCCAACAATGAATAGATCATAAATAATGTTACAATTACAACACAAGGAATCCTCCTTGATTACAAATAAGGAATACAAATATATAGTGTCCCACTGTTACAATGAATATAAGAGAAGTACAAATCCATATAAGCACACGAGTTCCTCAAACTAGAAGATCCTGCCATCACGAATAGGAAGAGAAATCCCAATAGTGTAAGGTGCATGCCACCCAGCCATGTGGTACCTGTAGACCCAACCCCTGTGCTAGGAGATAGTAAAAGGTAACCAAGACAAACCTACTACCTCTAGACACAGGAAAGATACAAACATCACTGTACTAGTAAACACAAAACACAAGGTTACATTGCTTCCAAAATCACCGAATCAAGAACAACCACTGTACAATACAAACCGACTACACAATATAAACTAAATGTTGTCATAGGAGGAGTGTAATCACAAAGGTTGCATTGGTTATCCTAAGGAGATCTTCCTAGGTCCTGGCCCCCATCTTGGGTTATCTTGGTAACCTCTCACAAACTCCAGCCCCACATGCACACCAGTGTGGAATTGATTATCTTTCGAGAAGACAAGATAATGATCTTGCCATTCCAGGCCTTCCCGACTCATCTCAAGTCTAACACAAGCCCTTGAGCCAATGAGCGAGGCTAAATTATCAAGTTAAATGTATTAACTACCCTTTCCCCTAATATAGGTTATTTAATTTCCACTGATTAAACTAACTTCCACATGAGTTATCCTGGGACCACTTTGTGTCCTGGCCCCCGTTGAAAGCCACTCCCCTATCGACAACACAATAACTTATTCTACAACCCAAGGGTATACAGTGCACTAAAACTGATAACAACATAACACAAAAGATAACACATCCCTACGGATGTCCAATACTGAATCCAACTACGTGCACTACCCAAGGAAATCTCAAGGGTGAATAACAGAAACAACAACCCTTTCACAATTACAATCTGGAAGAATTACATTTTCTCGACAACAAATATCCCCCACAGTACCCAATTACCGAAATACTTGTAATTAAAATAAACAATCTCATGTAATTAAAAGAACTACCATTCTGATTTTCTGTTCCAAAAGATCTGACGATTTGAAGATTGATGTCAAGCTTCCCTTTAATCTTCAATTGCCAAAGCTTCCTCCAGAAGAATTGCCACTTCCCAAAGAACAAAATATAATCCAAAGCCAAGAATACAACAACTAGATTCCTAAAATTATCAGAGAGATTTTAAGATTATCAATTTCCTCAAACCTCAAAACAATTCTACCATTTCCAAATCCTCTCTCTTTTTTCCCGTGAAAAAAACTTCCTTTTCTTTTCCCAATTTTCAATCAATCTCTCCAGAAATTAATTTTAAGGCAATTAGAAAACAAACCCTTCTAAGCTCCAGTTGACACAACAAATATATTTTCCTTCAACAACCAAGATATTTCTAAGATCTTTTCCCAATAACATGCATTTGAACTAAAAATAATTTATTTCTTTCAATTCACATTTAATAACTTATTTATTTTAATTCACATTTAATCTAATAATTAAAATTACATTATAACATAAAGTAAATTAATTTATTTATTTATTATAAATTTTCCACATTCATAATAAAAATTAATTGAATACTTAATCAAAACATATAATTTAATCCTCACAATAAAACTTTGCATGATAATAAAATACCAAGAACAACATGGATAAAGAATACGACCAATACATTGACTGATGACACACTGTACTAGGGTAAAGGTTTGACTAGGTTAACCCATTACTATCTCCCAATCAACATTACTATTGGGTAGTGGACACGCTCAAACCTATGAAGCTAGGTGAAGCCATTGTCCTATACATACAAACCTACAAACAAAGAAAATGTCGTACATGTATCCAGATAATAAATCATACACACCGTGAAGAGAGAGTAGTGGAAATCATAGGGCACTCGCAAGCGAGTGATACAATGTCATTCCTTTCACCAATATAATGTCACATCAATTAAACTACAATGAACATATATAGCAATGTCATCTCAACTAAGCATCTATGCAAACATAAAGCATGTCAAATATAATCACCATGCATATAATGTATCATCACATCAATATAGTCTATCATCATTCCACTGTCAGCGATAGAATAACAATAACCTAAAACATGGTCTAACAAAGTATCTGAGTTGTCAAAGAAAACATAACAAATAGGAGGGGTGTCACATCCTCCCCCCTAGGATCAAGCTTACTCCTGGAAGCCTGTGAACAAATAAGGGTAGAGCTCCCTCATCCTAGTAGCATCTTCCCATGTAGCAAAAGTGTTATCTCTAGGATCCCATTGGACCCTCACCTGCTCAATATCTCGACCCCTAAGGGCGAGTCTCATGTGCTAGGTAACAGCCATGGGTTCCAAATCTAGTTGCCCGCCCTCTACCTATAAATCAGTCCAATCAAGGATATGAGAAATGTCTGGATGATAAGGTCTAAGTACATAAACATGAAACACATTGTGGATGAGCGAGAGACTGGGTGTTAAAGCAAGGCGGTAGGCAACTGGCCCAATCTTCTCTAGAATCTCAAAAGGCCCAACAAATCGAGGTGTGAGCTTAGAATCCTTTCCATAACTTATTGGACTCTTTCTCTGTCACACTCACAAGAAAACTCGGTCACCTACAACAAACTAGTGATCCACACAATGTGCATCAACATACTTCTTCTACCTATCATGTGCAGCTACTAAATGCTCTCTGATCTGAACCACCTGCTGCTCCATATCTTGAAGCATATCAGGACCCAATAAAATCCTATCCTCCAACCTATCCCAACTCAATGGATTCTGACATGGTCATCCATACAAAGCCTGAAAAGGTACCATGCCAATAGAACTCTGAAACCCATTGTTATATGCAAACTCTACAAGATAGAGATAATCGTCCCATTGTGTCTGCTGGTCCATGACATACATGTGAAGCATATATTCAAGGATATGAATGACCCTCTCAATTTTTCCATCCGTCTTAGGGTGATACATTGAATTGAAGTTCAATTGTGTCCCCATAGCATGTTGTAATGATGTCCAAAGAGCCAAAGTAAACACATGATCCCTGTCAGAAATAATCTAACATGGAATACCATGCAACCTCACAATGTCCTCCATGAACACTCTAGCAACTGACAAAGCATTATAGGAGGAACGGATAGGTGAGAAGTGTGCCACCTTTGTCAACCTATCTACCGTCACCATAATCGCATCGTGTCGTCGTGAAGAGTTAGGTAAACCAACAATGAAATCCAGTGAAATGATGTCTCATTTCCACTTAGGAACCAAATGAGGTTGTAGAAGACTAGTTGGATGTTGGTGTTCAGCCTTAACCCACTGACACTGTAAACACCATGATACATAATCCCACCATCATGAATAGGAAGAGAAAGCCCAACAGTGTAAGGTGCACACCACCCATCCATGTGGTACTTGTAGGCCCAACCCCCGTGCTAGGAGATAGTAAAAGGTAACCAAGACAAACCTACTATGTAATGCCCCGCAAAGCAACCCCAAAGGATACAATACATCTAACATTTATGGCACCAATTTTTTTTTTAAAAGTACTAAAATACATCATAATCATATATCACATGATATGAAACTAAACATGAACTACATATAACAAATCCCTCGGGTTTACATGACTGCATTATTTTTCACAACAACATTATTACATCACATGAAAGGTGAGTATACAACAGTAACCATAAGATAATATGAACATGGTCAACACATTAATCAAGGATTACAATATTACAATGCCACTTCCCAACATGAATGGGGAAGATACAATAAAATGGAATGATACATTTGAAATGAAGGAGTACAAAGCTGCAATACTGGATTCAACTCAGGAGTCACTGTAAGGTACAATTTCACACTTCTCGATCAACAACTAGGGACCCAACGGGGTGCATAGCACATTCCACCCAACCACGTGGACCCGAAGGCCCACCCCCTGTGCTAAGAGATGACAAGAAGGAACCCCAACTAAACCATCATACAAAACAAGGATACATGACTTCACAACAAGATCCACAATAAAATAAGACAATCTCAACACAAGATATAACCAACACAAGATGTGCCCAACATAAGGAACAACCAATAAAGCATCAACATACAAATGCCAACATGTGCTTCCAGAGGCTCAAGAATAACATAGAGGGAAACAAGCATACATAGTTGTTAAAGGAAGAGTGTCATCGCAATGTTGCATGGGTTACCCTGGCGAATCTTCCTAGGCCCTGGCCCCCAACTTGGGTTACCCTGGTGACCTCTTACGAAACCCGGCCCCACATGCAATCCAATGTGGCATCGATTATATTTCATAAAGACAAGACAATGATTTTGCCATTCCAGGCCTTCTCAACTCATCTCAAGCCCATACAAGCACTTGAGCCATGAGTCAGGAATTCACTTATATCTTGTTAAAGTGTGATTATACCCAAAACCCCTCATTAATTATTAATGTTTTTCACTTGATTAATAAACCTCCAATGAGTTACCCTAGGACTGCTTCCGGGTCCCAGCCCCCATTAGAAGCCACTCTCCCTACTCGCAACCAAAATTCTACTATCTTAATGGGGTAAGCCACTAGCACAAAATAATAAGACCAACTCAGTAAAACAAAAAATGAGGTATGTACCATCCCATGCAAGGAATCCATAGTAACACAACATCCACGTGCAAGGCTAATACCCACCAAGTAAATCCAAACATAAAGACCATAGTCCACAAGAGTCAACACGGGAACCAATTATGAAACCACATTCTCCCTTCCCCAGGAACCCAAAAGAGCGACTATCCAAAAACTCACAAATGAGAGTAAGCCAACACAATACGAGATTCCAAATAAGTTCCAACACAAATTAAAAGGATAAAATCCCCTCAAAATCGAGATTAACTCAAGAGGAAGTCACATCTGAACAACACCATCAAAATTAACCAACCAACACAGAATCCCAATATTAACAAATTTATCCTGAGACAGAGACCAATCGACAAGGCACCATTGAAATCAACTAGAGTTCACTAAGACATCAAGAGAATGACATTTCAAAACTACTACAATCATTATTACATTACATAGCCCTCATTATCAAGACACCAAAAACACACTCAAAACACATTACTCATACTCCACACGATTTCAATGAACAAGTTTCAAGTAACTCAAGAGAGCACACATCGGGATAAAGCCAACAAATTCATCCTTTACAACAAGGAGATAAATCTTAAAAGATTATCCAAAACAATATTACAACAAACACCTTCAATTACAAGGTACTATAAACATTCTCTAGCTAACAACCCTAATATGATTGTATGCAGCTCAAGTATAGGAATTATCAATGAAATGAGAGTGTGGGTACACTCGCAACTCATCAAACATTAAAAGAAGACCATGTGACTTATCATGTTCAAACAAACTCATTAACCAAAATATGAAGACATTTGCAAACTCAAAAGAAAACATTACATTAGATCAATGAGATCTGAAATGGAGGGCATTTAGGAAACATGTTTCCAAGTTAGCATAATAACTTGTTTAAGGGTCATACTCTACATTATTTTAAGCCTGCCATCATGTAATTAATCAAGGCCACCTTAAATCGCTATATTCCATCTTGCAAAGTAATCTAATTTCCTTTATTAAATCCTACAATTTATCTAGTAGTGAATTAATCATCTTTCATTTCCAATCTACTGATTTCCAAATTATTCTAAAATGTTTATATCACTCTGATCTATACGTAAACAACTTTGAAAATGTAAAATACATATATATAATTCACCTTCCTTCTAGCTCTTTTCACAACTCTAAAGTTCACACATCTAAGTCATCTCTCCATTAGACAATGAAAGATTAAATCATTTATTCTATGTGCTAATCTTTCATTTAATATAATTACAAGTATGTCTCTCCTTTATGCCTAAGGTTTTGCTCAACATTGTGTTAGAATCTTTGTCAGAGTACTTCTTTGCCAGCAAGATTGAAAGGTCATTTGATCAAGGATCAGGTCAAAGATAAGGTAAACAGGTTAAAAGAGAGAGAACAAATCTTCAACATGACATCTTTAATCCCCTACCACTTCCATGTTCAAGTGCGCCGCTGTGACAGGTTGCAAATAGAATCAGAGAATTTATTTAAATCTATACATCATTCTATTTTCAAGTACAGCAGATGTGTTAGGTTGCCAACGAAACAGGAAGGCTATTTATACCTCTACAGTATTCTATGTTTAAGTGTTGTTGTTGTGACAGGATGCAAACGGTTACAGGGACATTAATTAACCTTAAATACCCTCCAAAGTCTATACGTTGCAGCAGAGATAGTTTGCCAATGGTTGCAGAGAGATTATTTAATTTACTACACCTTTGCAGTCTAAAAGTTTCAGCTGTGATAAGTTACCAAAGGTTTCAGGGTGGCTATTTAATCCTGTACAATACCTCAACTCTAAATGTTGTAACTGTGATAGGTTGCCAGGTATATTAGAAAATGAATATATTGGAATTTGGAAATATCACCATCTACATGCATTTTATCATTTTTTTTTCAAGTGTTGCAACTGCGATAGATTGCCAGTAGAATCAAACAGGTTATTTAAACCTTTAAAATTTCCTATTTAGTTCAAACGCTGCAGCAGAAACAAGATGACAATGAAATCAGAGAGATTATTTTAAACCTGTAAACTTCCTATTATGTTCAGTCGCCACAGCTGAGACAGGTTGCCAACAACTTCAAGGAGGCTATATAAACTTATGCACTCTCTAAAAAAAAAATCTAAACAAAAATGAAAGCAATATGAAGAACCTAGACAGGGCACGCAACTGTTTGACAGAATTACAGACATTAAATTGTAAATTTGGATGGCTGAAAGGCTATGGGAATGCAGTCATACAATGCTAATCTCAAAAGCTATAAAATACAGTCATACATTTAAAGAGATGAAAGGCTAGGATTATGATTACATACTAATTCACCTTGCAGGCTCGAATGCATAAACTCTCTTTGCTATCCTTCCTTCCTTGCATCATTCGCGCGAGGTTGGAGTTGCAACAAAATTGGAGCTTTGGTTGGGGCATCCATTCTATCTCATGCATCATTTCCCCCCCCGGAAAGCCAGTACGATGCCTCGACCTGAAGATGTTTTTCTTGCAGCTTCTATTCCAAAATGGCACCGATTGGCTTACTGGATTTCTCTTCTCTACTAAGCAGCGACTTGGCATAACTCCACATTTTATTGTTGAAGAAAAGAATCGTTTATCTTTGAGTATGATCTATTTTCCAGACCACCTCTAATTCATCTTCAAGACCGATGCAAGAGAAATTGTTCTGAGTAATGTGAATCATGTACATTCTTTTGAATGGGACATCGTTCTTGTGGAGAATACTGGTGATGCTAAATTAAGCAAACTAAAAAAAAGGCGTTGATGGACTTGCATGCAAAGAGTGAAAACATAGACAAGGCATGTGATATGTTTGATAGAAAGCTTCAGAGGGCGTAGCCTCAGGGAAGGCCGATTTCCTTGCATGCGTGTAGAGGGAAAAACCATTGCGAAAGATAAATACATAGTTAGGAATACTTATATGTGGTAAATCCCTTGCAATACATAGTCACAAGATAGTTCATTGCTAAGAAGTTCAAGGAAAATCCCATACCAAAACCTATATACACAGGAATGACCTCTTTCCGCAAGAAATCTCATAGAATTGAAGTCCCCTGCTTCCTTCGACTGCAGACTAGACCAAATCCCCCTCGTATTGCACAAGCAGTTGATCATTAAATGTGCATGACTGAACTGCATGTCCATGCACTGTATGAGGTGTCCCACTAACCGTTAGTTAAAGTAGTCTTCCAGAACGGGTTTCCTTTCTCCCATAGAGCGGTTACAAAATTAATGATATTCTCCAACCGGTAAAAAGGCAATACTGGGTGCTACTGCATGGCACTAGACAAGGGAATCCCAAGACCGACTTACACCAAAAATTTACGCAATATCTCTGGCCCAAAAAGGTAGGCATGCAACAACTATTACTTGTGAATTAGTCATAGATTGAGGAGACTATATTATCATCAGATCGGTCAAGTAGCTCAAATCTTTCGACATTGTCAGGTCATCGATGAAACCCTTGCTCCCACTACAATTCTAAACTGAATCCAATATCTTTTTATTGAATGCTAAGGTCGGGATGATAATAGATCAAGAGAATATCAAATATCCCTCAAATTTATTTGCTATAATGGCTTCTGTTACTCTTAATAATTTATTATTGTGCTTCAATATTTTTGCACAATTAATCCTCAATTAAAATATTTAATTTATTGATTTAACTTATCCTTTTAATTACTCAATCTCTATTACCGTTATCAAGATATTTGTTGCCTATAACTTCAATTAACTTTATGGTTAATATAATAATTAATCCAAATATTAATTGACCCAAAACCACGTTATTTGATTTATCCTTCATTCATATAAGATCTTATCACGAAGCCTTTTAAATCCACTGATTCCTAGTTAACAAAACAATCAAACAAGGACACTAATCAATCACATTATTCACAACATGCTATCAGACAATTATCTCTAAAGGAGAGACCAAATCACATACGGCTTCATGGTCAAGACGAAGTGCATAGGGGGTATTACATACTACCTCTAGACACAGGAAAGATACAAACATCATTGTACCAATAAACACAAAACACAAGGTTACATTGCTTCCAGAATCATTGAATCAAGAACAACCACTGTACAATACAAATTGACTAGTGTATGTTGAAGTTGTGCAACACAAGTTCAAGGTCACACAGAGTCTAAGAAGTTCTTGAAGGTGTTGTATGGATTATGCCGACTCATCTAGGATAATCACAAGTAATGTTTAATCTTTCATGTGTATTGCCAATGTTGTAATGGCTAACATGGTACAAGTTTTATATTTTCTTGCTTAAGGACAACCTATTTTGAATTTGTGAAGTATGCAAATTATTTTCATTAAATATCAAAGTCATGAAGATTTTCTAGGACCAGGTTAAGCATGTGATGGAATCTGCAAGGCATGTTCCTCTTCCTAGCATTGTGTGTAGTCCTTTTGGTTCTTGCCTTCTATACATTTCATGTTGTTGTTTGATCTTTGGTTGACTTGTAATTATAATATTCTTTTTTGTAGGTTGACATATGTAATATAATCAATGTAATATCATGCATAAATGGAAAACCTAGTTGATCTAGGTAAAACTGTGTCGATGATGAGAGTGTAATGCATTATGGTAATTGTATAAGCAA
This sequence comes from Sequoia sempervirens, assembly GCA_007258455.2. Taxonomy (NCBI): domain Eukaryota; kingdom Viridiplantae; phylum Streptophyta; class Pinopsida; order Cupressales; family Cupressaceae; genus Sequoia; species Sequoia sempervirens. Next base: position 372,163,710 of record VDFB02086081.1, read on the forward strand.
ATGAAAGAGAAAGAGAAAAAGTTGTAGATCCTATCTGGATTTAATTTAACCATACCTCTGTGATAGATTGGAAGTGAAGATTGTTCCTGATTGTTTGTTAGAGGCAATGAGCCAAAGGCAAAGCTCCTTGAAGGCTGAAATTAGTAAGCTAATAAGTTGCAGAGAAGATATTTGAAGACATTTACTAAAGTGGCAAAGCAAAATTACAATCATTAAAAATATAAGGGAAAAATAAAAATTGGAATCACCAAAAGGGTTGATCTTAATTGTTAGTTTCATACAATTGAAGGACTATCATTTTGTAATCTTTCTTGAGTTTTTTCTTAGATAAGGGAGTTGTAGTGGTGCAGAGGCACCAAGTCCATTTTTGTAAATAAGCCCTAAAGTCATGTGTTTGGGTGTTTTGAGTCCTATTTGGTGTAATAAGGTCATAATAGACCAATTTTCATGTAATTGGAGTCATTAGGGAGTAATCTTGAAAATATTGTAAATCTTGCTAAAGTTGTCAAAATGCAGAATTGCAAGAATGCAAAAAAGTGCAAAAAAGTGGAAGTTGAAGGGTCAAGTTGGTTTTGTTCGGTGGGAAATAGTTGGAACTGATATTCATGTTTTGAAATGCTTTAAAAATCTTTGGTGAACGTTGGGAGAAGGTTGGACAGTGTACATTTGAATTTTGAATGGTGAACAAATTGATTTCTTGTGTTTTCATTAAAAATCTGCTGCTATAGGGCTTTGTACGGCTCCGTACTGAGTGCTATTGGTCCAAAATGCATTGAAATTGTTGGTGGCATGAGCTAAGAGTAATTTGGATTGATTTCATTTAATTTTTGTGAAAATTAGAGCAAATTCTCTGTTGACAGCCAGAAAACCCTGAAATTAAGGTTTTGATTACATAAAATGAACTTCTAGACCATTCCACCTAGTGAATCATGTGCTAACTTGGTGGAATGGAATTAGTGGGTGTATTTTTTTGTTTCTGTTTGTTTTTCAATGGCAGGGAAGGTGGTTGGATGGATTTTGTATGATGCCCTAGTTGCAAACTTTCATGTTTTGGTGAAAAAAGAGGAATTGAAGTAGGGTTTTGTAGAAAGAATGGTTGGAACCCTTTCTAGTTGGTAAAATAAGCTTGGGAAGACTTACTATGATGTGTTCAAATTTTTGGTAAGGTGGAATCATTCTTGGAGATTGTAGATCCAACAAACCCTCCTTGTACAAGCCTAAACTAGCCTAAGGGTTTTGTGTTTAGATAAATTTGCGGTTGTTCATTTGACCAAAATTGGTTGATTCAAACCATTTAAGGTCTATGGAGAATATTGGAATGCGAATTTGAGGTTGGAAGAGTGATTGGGTTGGTGTTGCTTTGGAAAACAGGGCTAATTGAGCCACTATCCAACATAGCAGTCCTATTTTGAGGGAGAAGGTTTGAAACAACCATATGCACAAGTTAGATATGTTGAAGTATGTCATAAAAGGTGTCTAAAATGATGAATGGTTTGTGGGTTTGACGAGTATTTTGAAATATATGCTTAAATTCCACCATTTGCAAGGCTACAAGAAGAATATGAAAAAATTGAGAAACGAGGTCAAGTTAGGGTTTTCAAGGTTGAAAAATTGTTTGAAATTGCTTGAATTGTGATTATTAGAAAAACTCCTCCCTGCTCTACATCAATTGGTATCAGAGCATAGGTTTTTGGATCTTTTGAAGGGGAAAAGATTGAAGTTTGAGTAAATGAAAGTTGCAATTTAAAGGATAAAGATGCCTCCTAAAGGAAGTGGAGCCCTTGGTAGGAAAATATGGTTGTTAAAGGGATGACAAGAACTTTTAGATAGATTTGTAGCATTGGAGACAAAGCAAAAAAGAGGAAAGGCCATTGAAGAGGAAAGTGGCCGAGAGGAAGAGGAAGAGGGTGAGGAAGAAAACCCTTCAAGAAGAGTCCAAGGTCATGAGGAATTGGACCCTGATGAGAGAAGGATAGTGAAAATGCTCAAGGATGTTAGAGGAGATGCTTTTGAAGTGAGATTGGATGTGCCAATGTATAATGGAAAGTTGGATGTTGAAGAAGTATTGGATTGGATAGATGCACTAGATAATTACTTTGAGTACAAGGAGGTTGTAGAAGAGAAAAAGGTAAATTTTGCTAAAACTAAGTTGAAAGGTCTCGCTTTAACATGGTGGAATTATGTTCAAGAGGAAAGATTGAAGAAGGGAAGACAAAAATAATTTCATGGGATAGGATGGTGTCAAAGATTAAGAGCCAATTCTTGCCAGGTGATCATGCAATACAAACTTTCAAGAATTTGTAAAGTTGAAAGTAGAAAGATAAGGATGTCATGGCATACACTGAAGAATTTCACAAGTTGAGCATTAGGGTTGGTCATGTTGAAGATTAAAATGAAAAGATAGCAAGGTATATGTGTGGGTTAAGATTTCAAATTCAGGATGAATTGAGTTTGGATACTCCAAGGATGGTTGAAGAATGTTTTCAGTTGGTTGCTAGGGTAGAAGAGAAACTAAAAAGAAGGCCAGAAAGACAAGGAAGATGCAGAGGCAACATAAGTAGAGGAAGAGGTTCAAGGCAGTCCTATGAAGACCAAGAAGATTCAAGCAAAAGTAAAGACCAAGTTGTTGATCAAAGAGGTGGCTTTAGAGGTTTCAGAGGAAGATTTGGGCAAGGTAGAGGTTCAAGCACATTCTTAGGAAGGTGTTACCATTGCAATTAGTTTGGGAATCAAGCATGGAAGTGTCCAGATAAACTAGCTTCTACTTCAAGTGGTGGTGTTAAAAGAATTCAATTGGTGCAAGAGGATGATTGTGAAAGTGTAAACTCTCCTAATCAACTTGTTGCTCCAGAAGTTGGGGAATCATTGATGGTGAGAAGAACACTCCTCAAAGAATCCAAGGAGAAAGAATCAACAAAAAGAAGAACACTTTTCAAGACCACCTGCAAGTGCAAAGCAAAGGTATGTAAAGTTTTGATAGATTCGGGGAGTATTAATAACATGATGTCTAATGAAATGGTTGATAAACTAAAATTGGAAAAGATACCTCATGAAACACCTTATAAAGTGTCTTGGCTAAATGAAAGTCAATATGTTTTGGTGAATGAACAAGTTTGGGTTGAGTTCAACATAGGTGGATACAAGGATATGATACTTTGTGATGTATTTCCTATGGATTGTTGCCATTTGTTGCTTGGAAGACCATTGCAGTTTGATAGACATGCAATTTATGATGGTAGACACAATACTTATCAGATTGAAAAGGATGGAAACACTTTCACTTTGACTCCATTACTAGAAGATGATAAGGGACAAGGTAAGGCAGCAAAGGTGATCATGTTAGGTAGGAAATAATTTATAAAGTTTGAGGAAGAAAAACATGAAGAGTTTGCATCCATCACTAACAATGAAGGTGTTGGGACAATAGGTTTGAAAAATGATCCAAGGATGGAAGGAAAGGATGATGAGTTGGTGACAAAAATAGATATAGAGAAGGTTAAGGATGAATTGATTGTGGGAGTTAAAGATGGGTTAGAGAAGCATGTTGAGATTATGATAGGAACAGTGCTTTGTTCATTGATTGCAAAAGAGGCTAGTGGGTAGTTAAATTTTGTCACTACAGTGGTTTGTAAACCTGATAACACAAAGGTTCTAGGGGTAGAAAATATGAGAGAAGAAATGAAGGGAAAAGGTGAAGTGAGTAAAGGTGAATGGCAAGGACAAATGAGTAAGTTCAAGCATACAACAAAGGTAAGGAAGAATATAGTTCATGGTACATATGGTAAAGATATGTATGTAGGTGTTCAAGCTGGTTCAACATATGTTTCAGATGAGGAAAAGGTCAGTGGGCATCCATTAAGTCAGTTGACAAAGTTGGAGAAATTGCTAGATACCAAAGAGTTTCCTGATGCAAAGAATAATGCAACTCTATAGTACCTGGTTCAATGGAAAGGCTTACCAGATGAAGGATAATTTGAGGATCAAGCAGATGAAGTGATCAAGCATATCTAATGCAATAGGGTCCTTGAGGGACTTGAGTTCTTTTCCAAGCCAGATGTATGGTGCAAGGGCACCAAGTCCATTTTTGTAAATAAAGTCTAAAGTCATGTTTTTGGGTGTTTTAAGTCCTATTTGGTGTAATAAGGTCATAATAGACCATTTTTCATGTATTTGGAGTCATTAGGGAGTAATCTTGCAAATATTGTAAATCTTACAAAAGTTGTCAAAATGCAAAATTGCAAGAATGCAAAAAGTGCAAAAAAGTGGAAGTTGAAGGGTCAAGTTGGTTTTGTTCAGTGGGAAATAGTTGGAACTAATTAGTCATGTTTTTAAATTCTTTAAAAATCTTTGGTGAACATTGGGAGGAGGTTGGTCATTGTACATTTGAATTTTGAATAGTGAACAAACTGATTTCCTACGTTTTCATTAAAAATATGTTGCTACAAGGCTCTATATGGCTCCTTATTGAGTGCTATTGGTCCAAAATTCATTGAACTTGTTGGTGGAATGAGCTAATATTAATTTGGTTTTTATTTGGATTGATTTCATTTAGTTTTGTGAAAATTAGAGTAAATTCTCTATTGGCAGCCAGAAAACCCTGAGATTGAGGTTTTGATTGCATAAAATGATTTTCTAGGCCATTCCACCCAGTGAATCATGTGCTAACTTGGTGGAATGGAATTAGTAGGTGTAGTTTTTTTTTTCTATGTGGTTTTCAGGGGCAGGGAAGGCGGTTGGATGGATTTTGTATGATGCCCTAGTTGCAAATTTTCATGTTTTGGTGAAAAAAAAGGAATTGAAGTAGGGTTTTGCATAAAGAATGGTTGGAACCCTTTCTAGTTGGTAAAATAAGCTTGGGTAGACTTACTATGATGTGTTGGAAATGTTGGTAAGTTGGAATCAGGCTTGGAGATTGTAGATCCAATAAACCCTCCTTGTACAAGCCTAAACTAGCCTAAGTAGGGTTTTTGTGTTTAGATGAATCTGTGGTTGTTTATTTGACCAAAAGTGGTTGATTCAGACCATTTGAGGTATGTGGAGAACATTGGAATAGGAATTTGAGGTTGGAAGAGTGATTGGGTTGGTGTTGCTTTGGAAAACAGGGCTAATTGAGCCACTATTCATCATAGTAGTCCTATTTTGAGGGTGAAGATTTGAAACAACCATATGCAAAAGTTATATATGTTGAAGTATGCCATAAAGGGTGTCTAAATGATGAATGGTTTGTGGGTTTGAAGATTATTTTGAAAGCTATGCTTAAATTCCACCATTTGCAAGGCTACAAGAAGAATATGAAAGAATTGAGAAACAAGGTCAAGTTAGGGTTTTGAAGGTTGGAAAATTGCTTGAAATTGCTTGAATTGTGAATGTTAGACAAACTCCTCCCTACTCTATATCATGTAGGTTCCTTGGGTTGTAGCCCTAAAACAAAGTATGCAAGGAGTTGTAGCTTCCTTAGGAGTGACCCTAAAACCTCTTTTCAGGGAGTAGTAGCTTCCTTGGGTTGTAACCATAAAACAAAGTTGTAATTGTTATTCATTTGTGAAGCTAGATTAGGATAGTAGCTCCTAGCAACATTTCTCACCGTGGTTTTTCCCTTCTGGGGTTTTCCACGTACTTTTGGTGTTATTTTGTGTTGTGCATTGTTTCTATCTTTCATGTTCTTGCTTATGCAGTAGAGTTTGAAGTTTATTTTGTTCTGAAAGTTTTGAGATTAGGTAGAATATCGATTCACCCCCTCTCAGTATTTCGGTGTATGTTCAACAATTGGTATCATATTCAAACTTTTTACCTTTGAAAAAACCAACATAGGATCAATATTATCATTCAAAAAAACATCTTTCTAGAACCCAAATGAACTAAAACTTGGTTCACACATGCCTTGATACATCTTGAATCTATCTTCCAAACCATAGGTGAAAAGCATCACTAGCAGCCTATTTCAATTGTGATGTGTCATCCTTCTTTGGAGTGAGCACAATTGGGAAATTTCAAGATGAAGAGTTGGCCTTGATGTGTCCCTTACCCATCAGTTCTTAGATTTTACACTTGATATCTATGTACTCAAGGAATGATTTGTACTACCAAATGCCTTAGGTAAATGTATCCCAAATCAATTCAGCTATATGTCTTACTCCACAATGTTGAGGTACCACATTTGGTGTCTAAAAAAAATTATAATACTTCTTCAACATGTCATTCAATTTCCACAAACATAATAAGGGAGTTACCATATGATTTTGAGCTACAAGGACATACTTATTCTTAGGTCTGACCATAAGAAGGACAAAGTTCTTGTTGGAGGTAACAATCTTCTTCTATTACTTGGTGGTAATGGGAAATAACTTAGGAACTCCTAGTATGTGGTATTTATACTTACCATCATGTATGATAACATTCCTAGGATTTTATCCATAGGTTACATGTTGATGAAACATATATGGGTGCTAAAATAGACCACATACCTCTAATGGTGAGACATCATAAAGGACCACATTTTAAAATAGCTTGATTTTATACAGAAAGCAATATTGTTGAGTGATCTACATTTATTTGAACTCAAACTAAAGCATCCAATGGTATATGGATAAGGGCGAGGCATTAGTGGCAAGTTCAAAATTAGGATAAATTAGATTCTTCTAACATTTGTTATCAAATATGTATTGTACTATTTGTCCATTAACTCAATTTTGAGAGTTGAACAATCTCTTTGTTTAATTTGAGTAAGTTTTTGAGGAAGAAGCAATGTGGTGGTACTAACCATTATATCAAGCCATTCATCCATGATCTACTAACCTTTCTTAGTTACCATAGTGGTAGTACTAAGGAATCTACTTGCATGAGTAGGTCTTTCTAAGCATTGCATTCTTCAATGAGTGATTTCTAGTTTTATAAATTTAGCATCACTTGCTTGCCTTGGATTGTTTCTCCTTGTCATGAGGTTGTATTTGTATTCCTTGTTTAGAACTCTATTGAGTTCCATCCTTTGCTTTATTTTTCTACATTTTTTCTTGAGACTTGGACTCTTCTTTCGTATTCTTCTTGTCTTTGGCCTCAAAATTACAAGAAATTATACAAGCTTCTCCAAGAGTGGAGTTATATATGCAATCCTTGTTTGATTTTATGTAAGGTCTAAAGCATAACCTATACTTCAAAATTACATTCTTCTCAATCTAAATTTAGAAATTAGAATATGGAAGATATCTTTGTATTCTTGCATAGATTGATTCTATGTTTAGCATGGTTGTGTATAAGCATAAAATTGCACCCCTCACGATTTCACGTACATTATTGGATCCACTTTAGTGTCCACTCCCTTAGCATCTTTAGTAGGCTCATTTTAGCCCTTGCATCAGCTTTTTTCCCTCTCAGGATGCTCCAACACCCCTTTTCAGCAATTCCCTTCGCGCATTAGCTTTACATCGGACTTTGGACTTTTCCTGCATGTGTTGTTTTGTAGCATGACGTGTCCAGACACTAGCACGCCGCACAGACGTCCACGCATCGCGCTAGTGTCCTTCAACATTTCAACACTCAAACGACTATTTCCAAGCATGTTTTCCACTTGTCAACTAAGTTTGTCGGTGGAAACGGCTCAAAATTCTCTATAACCACCCGGGAAGCTTCTTTTCTTCCATTTTAATCCATTTTTTCCATCCATTTGCATCTTCTAACTTCTCCCAAGTCTTGTTGGCACTTCTCTTGCTTCATTCTGGTTTTTAGCCTCACTCCAGCACTTGCTCTCACAGCTTCATACAGCTTGTTGTAGCAGATTCAAGCTCTCTCAAGCTCCCTTTACAACACTTTTTACAGCTCTATTTCCTTTATTTCATGCTTGTGAGCATCCTGGGATTCCATATCCCTTGTTGCATCTTTACTATGTGATACGGGTTCTCCTCCTTGAGCGGGGATTGCTTTTATCACCTCTTTTGTGATACGGGTTCTCCTCCTTGAGCGGGGTTTCCTGTTATCACATGCTTATTTGTGGTGCAGGTTCTACTCCTGAGCGGGTTTTGCTTCCACCAAATGCTTTGTTCATCATACTCTTCATCTCTATCTTCTTGGTTATCCGTGGAGGTGGGAATACCAAAATGGGGGTTTGACTGAGGTAAACCCCTATATAGCCCCAACATTTTCTCTAGATCTTACAGACATAGGTTTCAAAGACATTCATTTGGTGGAGGCTTCAACATTCGCGTGGTTGTAAGTATTTCCTTCCTTTCTTCTCCTTGTCTTTAAAATTTCTACATTAGTTCATTTCTATTGCTTTCTATTACTTTATCACATTTTGCAAATTCTCAATAATTGTAGTAGAAGTAGTCATTTAGGCATTTTTTGTGATAAACTTGTTCTCTGGTCCATACAGGACACCAACGCACCTCTAGGAAGCCAGTACGCCGCGTCGTCGTTCGTATTCTGCTCTGGCGTCCTTTGGCCGAGAGATTGTCAATTTGTCCATAAAATCTCTATGACCTGCTCTTTTGGATTCTGAGACTCTCGTCGTTGTTCCTTGATGTAGTTTAGGGCAGTTCGCTCCATGAGGCTCTCTAAGTGAAGAGAACTCGTGAGTAGCAAATCCCCCTCTTCTACAAGTTGTACAAACTTGATATATTCTTCTTTATAGTTCTCAACTAGATTAGTAGGTCTCTTTCAAGTATTTTATGAAATACTATAAGTTTCTATAGATTTAGACTTGAGGTACTTATTTTGGGATGTACAATAGTCTTCCTACCACTTATTGACAAGAAAAGAATATTTTAGAATTGTAAAACAATCTTTTATTTTTCAAATAAGTGATTTACTAAGAAATATGAGTCGAGAATATTAAGATTGATATTTAGACCATCTACATCTATGTTGCCTTGAAAAATAGGGATGTATAGATTGAATTTACCTTGTATGGTGTGGAATTATTGAAGGCTTTGAGGGAGGTAGAAGCCTTTGGAGGATGTTGCATGTGCTCAATGATTTGAGCAAAGTGATCCACTACGCTTTCTCTATCACATGCGTACTACTTTTCCAAATATTTTTTCTATTGTCATAGCACATCCTCAATCATTTTTTGGATTATAAATTTGTAGTCAACATCTCTACATCTCTTTTTTCCATCTTGGGTTGTTAGATAGGAAGGTCTATAGAAGGGTCATGAGTTTGAATACCCAACTTCCTATAACACATTGTTGTATGGATGGACATACAAAATGAGACATGATAAATATGTAGAATTTAATACCACTAGACATGATTTGAAGCATGTTTCTTTTATTCATCTAATTTGAGGCCTAAGATGGTGCTAATAGGATAGGCACATTTAGTGTACTAAATATGTTGTGTTGGAAGAATATGTTTGATTAGTAGAGGCTAAGAACTATACTAGAGTGCATATGACTATGAGATAGATGAGTAACTTAAAAAATTAGATACTACTATGAGAATTGTAATATGTAAAGTTTTATTATGCAATAGTCTTGTGCAAAATTTTGGTCAAATGTATTGTGAGTTCATAAGTTATCCCCTTGTTCTACTATTAAGCTATCCAACTCTTTAATTCATTGACTAAATTCTTTTCACTTTGTATTACAAGTATTGACAATAGACAGTAATACACACGTAGGAAGGTGATAAGTAACTTGATAGTTTCTAACATTGTCTACCACTCTCCAAAATTTGATCAATAGAATATCATGATTGCTTTCACAAAACAAGTTTATTAGAACAAACACTATTAGGTCTGTGTGGAAAATTTTGAAGAGAAATTAGAATGTAGTGTTACCATCACATATTCTACAAGTAATAACTAAACTGCTAGAAAACTATAAAACCACATTTAAAATTGTTCAAAATTCTTATTAATTAATAAAAAAGATAAAATAATCACTTTTATCTCTTACAGTCTTAAATTCCTTCAAAATAATAAAGTTTAATTTAAAAATTCTTTAAAATTTCCTCAAGTTTATTCAAAACATTGAAGTATATAAAAAATCTTGAGGATCACGTACATGGTGTTAAAATTTTGAGAAATAAAAGTGACTATTTGAATGTTGTTCCTTAAACTATACGTTGTACTACCACCAATACTTAGTACTAATTAATCCCCAATGTCTCTCTCGTCATCTGTACTTTTCATGTGTACTAACCAAATAAACCATTTAAAATCTATAAGTCTGGCCAATCTCCCACAGTCTTCATTCAACCAACTTGGGTTTTTAAATTCGTCATTGAGGGCAGCATTAACTGTCTAAATGTTTTAACATTACAATCTTCTCTGCTAATTCCATTTTAGGTTGTAATGCTTACATTTGATTATGAATGCTGCAATCAATGATGCATTTGCAAATTCAATGGCTAAAATCGAACAGGTGTTACAGTGAAGAAAAGAAATTCTGCAAGGTTACAATGTGGAACCTGCTCTACTTTTCAGCAGTGGCACAGATCTGCTTGCAAAAATAAAATAAAAAATTGAGGTATTTATTTATTATGTAAGAGTTTCTTGTGGAATGTTTGCATAGGGTTAAATATTATTGTTTGTAAATAATAGTATTTAGAGTTTTATAAGGTAGAAGTCAATTGGAAAGCATAATATTTTGGGTATTGAAGTTCAATGGTTAGCCTTTGTTTCTCTTCAATTGAACGAGTCTCTTCACTTTTTCATTTGAAGGCTTATTTATTGTGGATAATGTAATTAATTATTATTGTTGGTTACACAGCTGCTGCTCAAGATGTATTGAAATAACAGAGATAATAAAAGAGATTTGTCCTGCTTTAAAGTGGATGTAGCCATATTGGCGAACCACTATAAATCTCTGTGTTTTTCATGTTTACGAATTGTCTCTTTTCTGAGTTTAATTTCTGCAATTGTGTTTTCATTTAATCTGCAATAAATTGTTCAACATAAAAAATTTAATCTTTTAGATTGCTTGGTCTTGTGAACATTGTTAAGAACCTTCATTTCATTTCATTATCATGGTTTTATTTACTTTCTTGAGTTGTAGCATCATACAACTTAGATGAGTTATTTTAATTTGTTCATCATTACTCTTGAAAAAATTTGCTCTTTGGTGATGCAGTTTGTATTCTACTTTTGTGTCAATAGAGATGTTTGATTTATGGTACATTTTTGTTCCTTGAATTTTCCACACTAAACAAAAATTCCTTCAAATTCTTGCTTCTACATGTTGGTCAAATGATTTCATTTTTTAGCTGCAAATCAAATGGTCCTATAATATAAGAATACTCCCGATGAAATATCCTTGAAGTGGCTCCTCATCCTATAAGCCCTTATAGGAGAGTTTTGAGCAATCTTGTATGACCTCATCAATTTCATTTGCAACTTACTTCGATGCTTTGAATAATGGGTGCCATATGCTATATAAGAACTTGGTGTTAAATTTTTGAAAGGCTTGATTTCCTCTTAGCCATACATAAGTTAGAATGGGTTTCCTTCAATTTCTTATATTGTTGGAGTAATTAGGACATCACTTGATAATTAATTATTAGGTCATTTATTAGTTTAATTACTTAAGCTAAACTTCAGAGTGTTTTTTATTATTAGATTGCGCTAAATATAGGTCAAGTTGTCTCATTGTATGAGATAAGACACTTGTCACAATCTAATCAAATTCTCATCTAGGATTTACTTTTTTCTTTTATAAGGATTCTCATTCATTGTAATCACAATCCAAGTATTAATTATTTAATATAGAAGGCATATCAAACGATTTTATGGATCAATCTCTTTTCTCTTGGCTGCATAAAAAATATGTTGCTTTGATGTCTCGTTTGTGATAGGCATTTTGGTTGCAAGCGATTTCTAGGAACTGTGGGGTTAACTATCAACTCGTCATATATGTGGCCTTGTGGGAATGTAGTATGATAGACACCCTAGAGTTTAATCAATTCTCTTTGCATCATATTATTTTTTAATACATTTCTCAAGATCTTGCTAAAGGATTCTACTATGTTGTTCTCTTAGATATTATAGGAGGCACTCTTTGTGGCTCATGATCATGAATACATTGTGCACAATTTGCATAGTCTTATTTATGAAATAAGTTCATCTATCATTTTTCACACAAAAAAGTAGACAAAACTTGTGATAAAGTTCTCATGGACAAACATTTTTGTCATTGCTACCATGTAACCTTTTGATAGCAATGCTTCTACAAAGAAATAAAATAATCTATGATAGTGATAATAAACATAGCATCATTTTTTCTAGGTAGTGTCCAATAGACCAACATACTTAATAGCTCAACTCTTTGAAAGTTACTTGTACTAATATTGACATCATGTCTATTTTATATATCTTATTTGGTGTTCTCACTTGTTAACATGTAATACCTACTTATGTTAACTCTTACCATGTCTTGTTTACCAAATAGTTAAACCATGTATTGTCTATATTATGATGTCATAATAAGATGTTATTATTGAAATGTGAATCATCATGTTCGACTAGTTTGACCTTTTGTTTTGGCTATTATTGCATATTGGATAGGTGCACATAATGTTTGATCGAAGTGTGAAGGTATGTGTGAAATTCCAATGGTGGTTAATCAAAGGGATTTATATGGTTTGTTTGGAATTGTTAACTTATCTTGCTCTATATGAGGATGATAAAGACACAAGATGTTTATACCTATGAAACCCTATTTGAATCACATGATTTTGAATCTCCATTATGCTAGCTTAGTGAATGTTTGCATTCCCTTGTGTGTTGAACTATTATTTTCACATATACATGTTGGTTGTTTTAGGGAAAAATAATTAAATATCCTTGTAAAATCTTAGAATGCATTTAAAATTATAAGATGGGCATTTGAAATTAAAATATAAAAAATTGAACCTCTTCCAAAATACTAATACTATTTTCTTACTCTTATTGCAAAAATAAAGTTTCATATGTATATACCCTTGGAAGGTTTCTAACTTATAATAAGTGCAAATTGAATTTCAAAAACATGATAAAGGGATCATATTAGATATTTATGTGAATAAATAGATATTTTTTGGAAATTGCATATTATCTTGTATTTTAATTTAGTGAATATGAAAAGTATCAAAAGGGAAATGGATTTTAGGTATTGGCTTATATGCAAAAGATGTTGATTCTATTTGTCTTCTTTTTCTTATGAGTTTTGGAGAGTAAAGAGAGAAAGGGTGTGTATTTTTAAAACATTTGCTTTCTTATATTGAAAGATTGAAGGAAGCCTTGTGAAAATTTGAAATTGTTTGTTGAATCCTTCAAAAGAAATAAATATCTTTGTATTTAATCTTAAATGCATTTGAAATTATAAGATGGGCATTTGGAATTAAAATAAATCAATTGAAGGTCTTCCAAAATATTATTTTCTTACTATTATTGCAAAAATAAAGTGGGTTTCATATGTATATACCCAAGTGCAAAATGAATTTCAAAAACATGATAAAGGGATCATATTAGATATTTATGTGAATAAATAGATATTTTTGGAAATTGCATATTATCTTGTATTTTAATTTAGTGAGTATGAAAAGGATCAAAAGCGAAATAGATTTTAGGTATTGGTTTATATGCAAAAGATGTTGATTCTATTTGACTTATTTTCCTTATGAGTTTTGAAGAGTAAAGAGAGATAGAGTGTGTATTTTTAAAACCTTTGCTTTCTTATATTGAAAGATTGAAAGTCTTGTGAAAATTTGAAATTATTTGTTGAATCCTCTAAAAGAGGGAAGGATCTAAAACCATCTAACCTTAGATTCATTTGAAATAAAATATATATTCATTGTATTTCACCATAGATTTAAGAAATATATGTATGATTTTATTTATCTTTATATGAAAGAAGTTTGAGTTTGTTAATGTGTGTGTTTACAGTCATGCTCCCATTTTAATTGGTGATTCATATGAATTTGTTGTTTTTGTATGTTGTAGTTAAGGAATCTTTGTGCAAGCTAGTAAAATTTTCTTTCTACGTTGTAAGAAATTTAATTTAAAAATAAATAAATTTTGTATCCAAAATTTACATATTTTCTTTTTTTTTTATAATGATTGCATAATTTTTTTGTTGAATGAATTTGGGACAAGAGGGTATTTTTAGAATTTTGAGTTTATCTATATTTCAAATTTTGAAAAAAAATGAGAGTTCTCTAATGTTGAAGCCTAAATATTATTTATTTTTAAAATTTGTAATTTGTGAAATTAGTTTTTATTTTGTGGAGTAATGACTTTTTTCATAGGAATATATTTCTTATTCCTTTCAAAGTGTTTTTGTATGAAATTTGGTTTTCCATGATTGCTCTAACTCTCTGGTATTTTATTTAGAGTTAAGACATAAATGGTAAGTCATTATGTTAGGAATGGAGAAATATATAAAGGCTTGGAGTGGTCATGATTACTCTAACTCTAGAATTATATTTTATCCAAGGCTAAGACATCATTGGATTCATTAAATTAACAAAAATTGGGTTCAAACAAACACTAAGAAAATACTTAAATAAAACCTTATTTTCAAATCTATTGGGATTTTATTTAGAGTTTAAATGTTCTAGCAAAGAGAATGTATTACTTTCCAAACTATTGCATTTCATCTAGTTTGATGAAAATGTTCAAATACATCCATCTATTGTGGTGGATGTTACTTAAGTTAGTCATGTCTTTGAAATCTACTTTGTGTCATGGAGGACCAAGGTGAAGACACTCCATGTATTGGTTCTCCCTTTGTCTTCCTCTTATAGAACTTTTGATATTTGTGTGGAACCAATTTTTGAAATTGAATCATGCTTGATTATTTTGGGTGTTTGAGACTGATCATGTATATGTTGTGCTTATGTTTACAAGCATGTGTCCATCTCTTAGTATAGAGGGGTGGGACTCAAGGTCCCAAATGATTGGGTGGGGTTGATCACCTTTGGGATGCACGATAGGATTATGGTGGTGCACCTTGGAGAGAATTCATAGATCTCATATCTTCTTAATTTTTATATCTTAAATTACTATAATTTGTCATATTTGTGAAGTTATACGATATAGTTATTGGTGAACTTTTGTTAATGTATTTAAAAGCGATAATTGTATATGTACCTCATATTTTCATTGGAATGTTATCCATCCATGTTTGGGATGTGATATTTCCTTTATAATTATTTTTTTGATTTAATGAGAAATCAAATCTTGTTTTGGAATGAAATATCATGATTGAATATATATCATACTACGTACTTATGAAAGAAAAGTGATGGATTAATCATATTATATTTTATACAATATGATGTGAATGTATGAAAATTATTAATAATATGTTATTATCCTCAATGATTGAATTTGAAATTCACACATGATTGCATGTCCCATTGTTTCATTTTGAGAAGATGAATCCTTGCATATGAATAGTGTATTTTTACATAGAATGAATATTCATATTTTTTTGAGGTTAAGGATGTCATAACATGGACTAAGATATTTTAAATTGGTTTTTTAAAACCATTATTTATCAGCTTATAAATTGATCATTTTATGCCATGTCTTGTGTAGGTTGCTTTAGGCTTGCTTAGGCCTAGGCCTTTGCTCATTTTGTGGTATTGTGCCTTTTTTGTGAGGATGTTTGATTATTATGAGTTCATCCTTGGGTGCTTATTTTAGGGCTTGAATTTGGTGATGAAATTTAAGATGGGATTTAGTTCTTCACATTCTTTCTCCTTATTGGTGTTGGTGATATGAGTTGATCACTTTATTTTTAATTATGAGGGGGTTCTATCTCTTTCATTTCTCATTGTGTTGACATTGTTCCATTATTTTTGTGTATTTTTTATATTTGTGATGTTCTATTTTGGTTTATATTTACAGTATGTTTTATGCACTCTATGGTATTTTTGTATGCAATATTCATGTCTTTATTTATTTTTTTACATCCTGTGTGTAAGCATAAGATTGTGACATATTTTTTGCAATTGTAACATAAACTATTTTCTTTTTCATATTTTTTGTTATCTTATTATTATAAAATTTGGGGAATTACATCATATACCACATGATTCTTAGTAATACTATGGCATTCCTATGAAAATTAATGACCACTATAATCCCCTTCCTAACATTTTTCTAAATGTGACCTTGTCCTAAGATCGCCTAGATATTATCATAAAATTTTGTTGAAACAAATAATACATTTGCATATTGTATAGGTCCATGGACTCAAATAATGTGCTAGGTTGGCTAGTGAGGTACACTTAATAATGGTTATTTATGTGCACTTAAAATATTAATCATAATACATGATATGTGATGTCAATTTTCCTAAAATTAAAAGCACGTGCTTGAACTTGTCATTAAAAATAATGCATGCAAGTTGAGGAGAGTTTGAGGTGTTTATTTATCTTTTATATATTAATTTAGGTTGATATTTTATATGTTTATATATTATCTTAGGATTGTATTCAATATGTTCACATGTCGTTGATGTATTATATGTGCTCAATCTCCCTTAATATGGAGTGATAAGGTTTTCATGAATAAAATTTTGTTTACCTTTTATGTTCAAGGCCATTGCATTAAAAATTCCATGGAAGAATAGATATTTTGATGACTATTTTTAGATAGATTTATGGTATTTAACATTAAAATACTCCCAACTTTTGTACCAATCATGAATGTATCAGGAACTTTTTTGTCAACCTTTCTTGGGTACATTCTCTTTGCACCAATATATAGTTTATTTGGTTGTTAGATGGAAATTTGTTATTGTAATAAAATAACTTTTGAAGATGATGTTGTATGGGATAGATTGATGGCACTCCATTAAGAATAATTATAGTAATGGTGTTGAGGAATGATATTATAACTTTTTTAGTATCTATTAGTTACTTAAGGAAATACTATAAGTGAAACTATAAATGTTTGACACTTGATCAATAGGAACAAAATATCTCAATGAGGAGAGTGACAACTTCAATTAAATATGTTGGCTCTACCTGAAAGAATATTGATTGGAGTGAATTACTAAAAAGAAGTTCTAATATTTCATTCTTTTCAAAGTTAGAATCACTTTTAAAATTTAAATTGAATTACAGTTCACATAATACTAATACTACAATCCATAGGTACCTCAAGTAGAAATATTGGCACTTATAAAATGAAATTATATGTGTACCAAAGGGTTTGTAGTAAATTATAATGATGATGTTTCTTTCCACCATCCATAAAGGTACAAATCCCTAGTGATGCGATGAGGAATAGGTCCAATCTTTGAATGAATTTGACACAATCAATCCTTTTTATTGTAGTAGCTTAGTAAAAGGATAATTTTGGTATAGGTTTATGTTTTCTCAACATGTTGTAATATCAACTAATTAAGGGTAGAGAAATTTATATTTTTACAACTTGATAGTATCATTAAAAACTGAAAAATCCATGTGCCAAAAATGGGTATTGTTGTGTCACACACACACACCATTTTGGTTCAAAAAAATAGGGCCCCCTTTTTTCATTTTGTTTCTTTTGCTTCATTTTTTTCTTTTGGCCCCTTTTTGTTTGTCACATTTCTTACTTGTTTCCTTATTTTTTGGGGGAATTTTACTTTTGTTGGACTTATGGAGTTTATCATTCTAGTGTGATAGTAGAGGAAACTCTAAAACCCCAACATCATTTTTGCATACTACACTTACATGTTTGATATGTTATGTTATTATACTTTTATTTTTGGTCATCCTCGTATGAATATGGAGAAATTTCTAAAGATCCAACAAAAATGAAATGGCATCATCTCAAACTACCCTCTAACATTGCATTAATGGAATGTTTCCTATATTTGTTTTCCTTTTAATGTTTCATTTGGATTTCCTTTAATTAATTATTTGATGTGTTTGTTGTTTCTCTTAACACTTTGCTACTTGTTCCCTCTAGAATCTATTTGTCATAATTGATCAAGTTCTACCGATATTAGTGGTGGATTATATTCCTTGAACATTGTGTTTGGTCAATAGGTGGTTGCAAGGAACATAATTCTCTTTCTTTATGGTGTCATCCTCATCACCTCACTAATTGGGTTTCTAAAACTAACATGTTAATGATAATTTTTCACTTTTAAATATTTTTTATTTTTCTATTATTTCATCCTTGTTGGGGTTTTTTTAATTCTTCATGTGATTGGGCCACATGTATTTTTATTTTTATCTTTTTTGGTATTTTCCTTATCATTTCATATATATTTTTAATTTTTATCCTCATCATTTTTGTGTGCCCTAGTTAGGTTTTACTTTTTTAAGTTGGAAATTGTTTTCTCCTTATCAAATTTGGAAGTTGGTATAATTAAAGTGACTTCTTTGAAACCTTGATGTCAATTTTATATGGTATTCTTATTTTTTTGGATTTTCTCACCATGAGTGTTTTTGTTGATGGCATGATTATGTCATGCGTACAATCTCCATTTATCAAAAATCCATACTATCATCTACTACTAATGTAATGATACCATCATTTCAAAGAGTTCTAATTGACTCTCATAATTAGAAAAAAATCAATCTCTTTAGGGTCAATCTTTTGAGATGTATTTATTTATTTACCTTGTTAAGGGTTACTAGAAGGTCCAACCTTGAAAAACTTAATACTTATATTCTTCTCAAAGTCATGGTTTTGGGATCTCCTTATTGTGGTACCTTGTTAATGACTCTAAAGTACAATCTTGATAGACTTTATTTAGTTATATTCTTCTTGGAGTCATGGTTTCAATATCTCCTTATTGTAGTACCTTGTTAAGGGTTACTTTGAAGTTAATTCTCAACAAAATTCATAGCTATGTCTTTAAAGGCTATACTTTTAGTATTTTCTTAATAGAGTACCTTATTAGTAGTAAGTCCAAAGTCTAGTCCTAAAATAGAAACAATGCTTTATACTCACTAGTACTTTTTTCTTGCACAGTACATATTTTTTTGTATCCTCAATTCATGAGCCTTAACTCTTCTTAAAGTTTGATTTCTCTAGGTTCTATAGTAAATTTCTCAATTTTATAATGGTTATTTTGACAAAAAATTCTACATATTCAAATATTACCATATTCCCTTCATAATAATCAAACCAACCACTTTTAAATGGCCTAATAAATGGATCATTAGAAGAAATTGAATAAAAAATATTAAATAAATATACTAATGAATTCATGTGTGCATAATAGTAAAAATTTAATAATTTTAGGGGTTTCAAAAGGATATGAAGTACAATTTCAAATTATATCAAATGACTTCCAAAATAATCTCCCCATGGAATATCATTTTTTATACAAATATGAGGCATGTTAATTTCTATGAATTCTCAAAAAGGGTGAATGAAGAGGGAGATAGAACCTTCATGGCCCAATGTATAGCTAAGTTGAGATAGGTATAGGTTGCTACCTTCTTTGTTTCCTTACAATCAACAAAATTGGTTTTGGCATATGCAAACATGTTGAACATCCGAAATATTGAGAGGGGGGGTGAATCAGTATTCCATAAAACCATTCACATAAAATCCATCTAAGCATTATCACAAATTTGACTGAATTACTAGAGGAAGACATGAAATCAAGAAAAACTATCAACACACGTGAACACAAAAAAATTTACGTGGAAAACCCAAAATGGGAAAAACCATGGTGAGGATTAGCTCACAATATAATATATTTGGATATAGAATATTACAGGACTCACTATCCTTGAAAGGCTCACAGCCTGAATACAAAAAGATGGCTAACTGCCAATATACAAAAGTGTATGGCTCACTGCCACAAGTGTGAATTGATGAAGAATGCACCTTCCCTATGCTGGAGTTCAATTTTGGTGAAGCACAATGCTTGAGTAACTCACTCAGCTGCTCATTTATACAATTTTCACATATTCATTTTCAACATCTACCATGTGAACATTCTTTTGTCTTCCTCTCTTTTTCACCACATACATCCACACCAAAGAATGTCTTACATATTTACATGTGTATCCATGTTTCTTAATTAGGTTGGCCTAATTAGAGAAACCTTAATTCAAAAAATAACTTTGTCGGAGTGGACCTAAGATAGATCCCTTTAATATTAATATGTAGTTAGGTTGGCCAGAGATAAACCAAAACTCCAAACATATGTACACTCCATCAATCGTGCAATACAAAAACTTGTTAACTCATTGAATTATCCCTTGGATGACATCAAACTACTTATCTTCGACACTACACGCTATGATAATTAATTATGAGAAAGTGTGGAATCTCCCACAACATAGTGTAGGAGGAAAACTCATTGAGGTCTACAAAACATAATACTTTCATTCATATCTCCCAAGAGCCTTCGCATAACCAGAGCAGAAAAATATTGGCAATCAATAGAATTCCATTATCTGTTGATATCAATGACAACCTATCAATTTCCAAAAATCCCCCCATTTGACATCAATGGCAAAGGAAAAAGTAATTTTAGTGCATTAACAGTCCCTTTACAAATCTGAATACTCCCCCTAATGAGTACATTCCAAAATTAATGATGATAAATGACTAACCAAAGGTGGCAGATGATTGAAGTTATCTAAGAATGCATGTCCATGAGGATCTCCCTTCATTCCAAAGCTTTGTTGCCTTTGTTAGAGCATTGCATATATAATTGAGGTCAATTAAAGTATCCTTTCCTTCAACCACAATTTCGGGAGAAGCATAAGAGTTCAAAACCCTTTTAGCAACTGAATGAACATAGTAGATATGAGCACACTCAATTTTCATTAGATATCTGAGATTCTCATACATCTTAATCAAATTTCCTATTTCTTTGTGTGATGCAAGGTATTCTTCATGTAGTCTTGTCAAACCATACCAAGTCTGATCATCTAGACTAAGAGCAGGATCAAATATGCTAGATGCAAAATTAATCTGGGTTTCAATCGTGCTCTCAATATCCTTGAAACTTTGAATTGCATCAAGCCAAGACCAACAGAATGTGAATAAACTCTTAATTTCATCCTCACAATCTTTTAAATATTCTTTAATTTTTCAAGTGCCAAGCTACGAGTAGACTTACACTTATCTACAATTTCCAACAATGTTTTTCTTTCAACCCAAGAGACCATGTCACTTACTGCTTTTCTCTTTAATTCATTGAATCTATCAGTTAATACATTTGAGCTTTCTTTAATGGAGTGAGAGGAACTAGAAACAACACTAGGAGCTATCTGAAGATGTGTCCTACTTCTGGCCAATTGCTTGAGTCTCCTAGGAGTAGGGTCCACCTGAGCAACCAGGGCATGAACCACAGCTGCTTTCCTCTTTTATCCAATGGCAAGCTTTGGTTTACTAGAGACAAACTTAGACTCTTCAAGATCTTTAGCTACTTCAGTGTAGGTTCCAAACTTAGGTCTGCTAAGATCCTGGGGGTTTTTAACCAACAATTCAATCCAACCAACAACATAATCCTTCTCAATTTCATATCCAAACTCAGGTAACCATGAATTCCTTGGTTCAAATTCCTTGATGATGCAGCTATTAGATTTTAACAAAAATATTATATTATTCTTATACTTTGAAAGTAATTCTATTAGAATTCTCCTTATGTTCATTTTCCTTTGAGACTTTCCAAAGAATGCACCAAGATCATCTTCTTGAGCATCTAAGTACCCAATGTTTCTCATAAGCTCCTCAATCTGATGAGAAACCGATCTAGTATTCTCCCAACTAACTTCTCCTAATCTAGGCATCCCCTTCATAAAGTAGAAAATCAAGCATAAAACCAATGTACCATTTTTTAATGTACCTTTCTTCTTCTTAAAATCTCTCAGATTCTCTAATAGTTGTCAGAGTAGCTCACAAAGATCATATTCGGCTATGTTCTCAACCATATCCAATGCAAGATCAATTGTGGTACTAGAGACATCGATGTCGCCAAGAATCATCTATGAAATAACTAAGCTTGGGGTAAACCCACAAAACTAGTTTACAATTCCATTAAGGAAGGAAAAATGCATTTTCAGATGAAAAACACTTTAGGGGGTTCGCTAGAACTAGGAGGGTTCGATAGAACCAGGGGGTTTGCTAGAACCAGGATGGTTTGAGTGAACCCCTCTTTAATGGGTTTATTTTTTATTGCATTGAAGAGGGGTTCGAGTAAACCCCCTGGTTCTAGCAAACCCTGGTTCGCTAGAACCCACCTTTTCCCCCCTTCTCCCCCTCTGGCACCAAAATCTCCATTATTTTTCCCTTTAAATCTTGAGTTGGGGATGAAAATGGAAGAGACTTCACAAACCCAACTAGATTATGGTAGTTCTAAGAATGAGCTATCCAATGAATATAATTTAAATATGTTTTGGTTTTATTATGTATTGTTTTTAGTTTGATTAAACATAGGTTTTTCACCAAAAATCAAGCTCTTTGTTCTGCACATGTGGAAAAATAGAAGATTATAAAAAAAAAATGAAAAATATTAGTGCACTAGATATTGAATTCTCTGATCCAACAAAAAAAATTTGAATTTCGATACATACAAAAAAATTTATGTTGTATACGATCTACCTATGTCTAAATTGTAATTGGTTTGACTTTGAAACTTGATTAAGGAAAAAATATTCAATAAAATACTATGAAACCAAATAAAAGTGTTAGATATCGTAGTTACAAATCTAAATTCAAAAAAAATAGAATTTTATCCTTCATGGAAAAAAATTTATGTTGTATACGGTGAGCATCACTCCTTAAAAATGGTGTTTACTGAAAAAAATTAGTTTTCGAAGGAGATGGAAAAAGAAGTGCAATCTGATTCAAAAAAATTTGAAAAAAATATATTTAGAATCTACAAACAAAATGTCACAAATGACTAGTTTGCATCATCTTCAAATTCATCACGGTTTAGCCGCTATAATTGCCCAAAAGTGAAGATTTAGTTAGAAAAAATCAGTTCAATTTCCAGTTTGGCCAAAAATTGTAAACCAGTATTGTGGGATCACCCCTTGCATACTTAACTATCGGGTTGGAGATTCTAGCAAATGTGTTCCTTGTTAAACCATTTTCTCTATCAAAGTTACAAATAGGAATTGGTCCAGAGGATGATAAACCAGTAACTTCCCTTATTGCATCTCTCGATATCATATATGATTTATTAAGCCACACAAAATCACCATGAAATCTGCTAAGTGTCATTCTGATACATCTTCCTTCACTACTAAAGTCTAGAAAATTGTTCCATACATCCAATTTCATTTCTATAAGCACGTTGTACTCTAGTTTTAGGGTAAAAGCATTTCCAGTTAATTCTTCACTCCACAACATGTGAGCTTTTATGTAACTGAATTCTTCCAATTCTCCATGAATGTATGCTCCAACATCTTCAATTGGTATGACCCAAGAGGAATATCTGAAAAAGCACCCAAAAGATCAAGTTCTAGGGATTTAACAAGATGCATTTTGTACTCTAGTTCTGGTCTTTCTAAATTGTTTATAAGTTGGGGAAAATCCATTGCATACAAGATGCCACAAGTAATTCAAAAGAAGTAGTGGTATCAACTTACTTTTTCCTTTTCTACCAAAGCCAAATTCAGAATTTCCACAAGATAAAATTGCTCTAGTTTCTTCAAGTTTCCTCTTCACACTTCTTGCACAAATTCTTGCCATCGAATGTATTTTCCTAAACATATCTGAATTTATTCCTTTCATCCCAATTGCTTTTGCAATTAATGCTTCAGATCGCAAGTAGATCACCTCAAAATTCGTTAATGCTTCCATCCTTTCAAATTTTGCTAAATACATTTTTCACGCATGTGTGACTGCAAATTCCTTTCGCATGAATTCTTGAGTTCATAACCTTAATAAATGTACTTCTATGGTGATATGACATCAAAGGAGGGGTTGATAATTTTTTTTATTAATGCTCCCCCTTAGCCAAGTTTTGAATTAATTTTTGAGTGACGTATCTACACCAGAAGACAACACAAAAACAAATGCTTCCAGTTATGCTTGATTTCTGGATTCTCCTTTTCTCCATATTCTCTCCATCTCTTTCTTAACTTCTACTAGGTCAACCTTGATGATTGATTCATATCCTTTTGCCAGATTGTTACCTCTCAATTTTATGCTTCTAATATGTTCCAGATTGCTAAAATTAAAGCAAACAACATTCTTCCATAAAAAATTTCTCTTATTCAATCTATATTTACACTGGTTAGCTTTATGCGCAATTGAATTGTAGAGATAACAGTGACCTTTAAATGAATAAATCATCTTATCTAAACTCTGATTTCTCTTGATTTCATCATTCTGCTTCGCTTTACTTTTGCAATCTTTTTCCCTATGTCCAAACTTATTGCAATAATAACAAACATCATTAAAAGATAAGTACCTTTGAGCATCAGGTTGTCTAATGGGAGTCCTTCCAGTATAGCTTCTTAAGTCCTTGATTTTTCCATCTTTGGACAAAGTCTTCTAATCCAAAGTTTGCTTTATCTTTGAATTTTGTTCTTCTTCAAACCCTAAGCCCCTTTTATCCATTGCAGGTCTTTGAGAATCAATCAACTCATTAAGCTTTGTAGTGCTTGTCTTGAATTTATCCTCAAGTCTTTTTTCATTTTCCAAATTTGATCTCAAGATTTCCATTTCTTGCTTGAGGTTTATACATTCATCTATCTTCCTTTGAATTTCAACTTTCTGGCAATCTTCAATCCTTTTATTTTCTTCCAATTGATGAAGCATTATGGTGATATCATCATGCTCTCCTTTTAGTTGAACACAGGCATCTTCATATCTTCTCCTTATATCCTTGATACAATCATTTGCTTCCCTCAACTTACTCTTCGGATCTTCATTTTCTTCTGAGTGTCTAGTAAAGACCACTTTCAGAGAAAAAAATTCTTATAATCACATTATGGGACCATCCTCAAGTTGTTAGGCTTCTTCAGAGGAACCAAGCTTTGATACCAATTGTTGAACATTTGGAATATTGAGAGGGGGTGAATCAGTATTCCATAAAACCATTCACATAAAATGCATCTAAGCATTATCACAAATCTGACTAAATTACCAGAGAAAGACATGAAATCAAGAAAAAACATCAACATGCATGAACACCAAAATTTTGACGTGGAAAACCCAAAATGGGAAAAAACCATGATGAGGATTAGCTCACAATATAATATATCTGAATATAGAATACTACATGACTCACTACAAAGACTTGTTGTCCTTGAAAGGCTCGTAGCCTAAATACAAAAAGATGGCTAACCGCCAAGATACAAAAGTGTATGGATCACTGCCACAAGTGTGAACTGATGAAGAATGCACCTTCCCTATGCTAGAGTTTAGTTTTGGTGAAGCACAATGCTTGAGTAACTCACTCAATTCCTCATCTATACAATTTACACATATTCATTTTCAACTTCTGCTATGTGAACATTCTTCTCTCTTCCTCTATTTTTCACCACACACATCCACACCAAAGAATGTCTTACATATATATATGTGTATCCATGTTTCTTAATTAGGTTGGCCTAATTAGAGAAACCTTAATTCAAAAACTAACTTTGTCAGCATTGACCTAAGATAGATCTCTTTAATATTAATATGTAGTTAAGTCAACCAAAGATAAACCAAAACTCCAAACATATGTACACTCCATCAAATGTACAGCACAAAAACTTGTTAACTCATTGAATTCTCCCTTGGATGAAAACAAACTACTTATCTTCGACACCGTACAGTATGATAATTAATTATGAGAAAATGCAAAATCTCCCACAACAGAGTGCGGGAGGAAAACTCATTGAGGTATGCAGAATAGAATGTTGTCATTCATATCTCCCAAGTGCCTTCACATAACCTGAGCAGCAAAATACTGGAAATCAATATAATTCCATTATCTGTTGACATCAATTACAACCTATCAATTTCCAACAAAACACATATAATAAAAAAAAGAGAAAGGTGTTTATCCCTACAAGACAAACTATATAATATATTAATTTTGAAGTAATTGAGAGAGAATTTGGATTTCCTATTTATGCCAAATATAATAAAATTAGTATGAATGTTTCCCTTAGATGCTATGAGAACCACACTACCCAAGAAGTTAACTTTTTGAATGACACCCTTCTGCAACATAAGAGAAAATCAACCATCAAGATGGCTAAAGTCCTCCACAAGAGTTAACTTTTAGAGACAAAATATTCTATCACTTTACTAAGAAAGGTGTTTGTATTTCCTAATTCATGGGAATTCTACCCCTAAATGTGTTATTTTATCCTTAAAATTTATAGTGATAAAATTAGGCTACTCACATTAGTGATATATGGCATGATAAGTTATCAACAATGCTAGAAACTAGAAAATTCCATATAAACTCTTACTTGTTATGCCTTTTGGATTTCTTTTATGAATAGGTGTCTATATCTATACTGATAAAAGATAAATATACACATATTCACAAAAAAAGGTTGGTTGTAAGAAGGCACACCCCGAGAGTCACATGGGAAAAGCCCAGAAAATCAAAGAGTCTTGGGCCATGCCCAAAAATCAGGAAACATTACAAAAATAGCAAATAAAAAGGCCATTAAGCAGCCATAGCAGTGCCAATAGAGGGTCACAGGTCTCTATCATCTGGTTTTCCCCATTAAATAGTGGGGTCCAGAGTGACGTTAGGAGGATCTCGACCATCGTCATCTTTCTCAATTTCTTTATCTTTATCTTCACGGCCAGGTGAAATTTCCAAGTCCAAACGTGGGAGCCACTTAGAAGTATCAGTGGTCCAACCATAACTGCCTCTAGGAGCATCACCAGAAGGCTACCCAAAAGCTTTGCTTCAACCCCCCGTCGCTCCTCAAAAATGCCACCCCAGGTCAGCTCATGGAGGAGGAGAGGGTGACTTCCTACAAGGGTGATAGCTTTGATGAGGAGGAGGTTGAGAATGGGGATGAAAATCCCTAGCAAAGCCACTTCGCCACCAGCCTCATGAAGGTGACTAGCCCTAGGAGGATATCATAACCCGATTTTATTGCATATTTATCATAATATGGTAAATTAAATTATTGAAGAAATTCAATTAAATATTGAATGGAGATTTTGGAATATTCAAAAATTGAATGAAAGAAGTTGACTGATGTTGACTTTATGAATTTTCAAAAATTATTTTATGTATCATTAAGAATTGAACATTATTGATCAATTTGCAAGTGCAATTGTGTGCAGTTGCAGGTGACAGGTTGAACGACGAGAACAAGGTAGAAGTAGGATTGTTTATCTGGATCGAATGGTAAGCTAGTTGGAATCTAGGTGCACACACCACAAATGGCATGAAGACTTACATTTGAACTGATTTTCATATATAAGAGAATGAAAATTTCCTGATTTGAATTATTTCAGTGCTTGAAAATGAATGGTTTGTAGATTAAATAGTCTATTCAAAAAATTTTGATTTGAAGGAAACAGAAATGAGCATTTGTAAAGAAAACTATTTTCTTTAGTGTAGAAATATATATATAAAGATGATCGAGATGAAAATTCAAGATCCTTACCTTAAATCATAAGGAAGTTGCACGATGGACATGGCCTGTCAAAATCATAAAGACAATATTCAATTTGAAGGTCAGCAGCTATGGTAGGGAAAAGCCATAATGAAAGCACCTAGTCGCATGCAAAAGGTGTGGTTACCATTTTAGTATGATCAATAATGGAAGAAAAGAGGGAAGCGATTTGGGAAAGAATCAACAACAGCAAGGAAAATCAAAGTAGAGTATGCAGGGGTGGAAAAATCATAGGAAAGCCTCATCCAAAAAGGCTCAACTATAGAGGTAATTTGGTTTCTTTTAAATCAATATCAATTACACTATATTTATTTACATGCTAAGCTTGTGGTTGTTATTGTATTCAATGAAAAAATGATAGCACAATAACATGCATAATTTTATGTTTGTGTGTCAGCTTAAGTCGATGGTAACATTTAGCGACCACCCTCTAGG
This sequence comes from Sequoia sempervirens, assembly GCA_007258455.2. Taxonomy (NCBI): domain Eukaryota; kingdom Viridiplantae; phylum Streptophyta; class Pinopsida; order Cupressales; family Cupressaceae; genus Sequoia; species Sequoia sempervirens. The sequence continues at coordinate 372,191,625 of VDFB02086081.1, forward strand.
ATCGTATGGCCTATGGCCTGCTCTTGCTTAGTCTTATAATGGAGCCTCATCGGCTAGTTTTATATGCTAACCGAGTCACCAAATCCCCTTAAGATGTGATTATTATGTTAGTTTGCATGGTAATGTAAGCCACATCATGGCTATCAAAAAATCTTGTCATGATCAATGCATACCCTTTTGTGTTTGAATTCTATAGAGGTTCACATACCAAACCTACAAAGAGGATATAATCCTCTGTACTATCTTTAAATGTATTGACTGTGTTTCATTTTCAAATGTGTCGCCTTCCATTATCGCTAGGCCAATAATGACAAGGGGAAAAATGTTCATTGTTGAATAATGTGGAAAACATACTTGCATAAAGAGGAATGCCCCTCGATTTTAAGAACCAATAAAATGTATAAGTTTGGGCTTCATTGTAGCCTTGTAAGGAATCGATCCTCATGATCAATAGGATTAATTTTCTTGAATAACACTCAGATTTGAGTCTGCATGATGTATATTGCTGCATGCGTTTGGGATAAGCCAGAATTCCCATAAGGGAAAATATCAAATGTAAATTTTTTTTTTTAGGTTAAGGAAGATACCACCCGACCATTGAAATGGGTCGAACCCAAAGCAACCATAGTCTATTGCAACCTAAAAAGGCACGAGTATTTTTTGAAACTAAAGTTTCAAAGCATTCATTTACTAAAGTATTAGCTCAAGTATTCCATCAAAAAGCATGTCAAACATATATTTCTTTATACTATTAAGTTCCTTATTGAATTTCCAATAATGAAAGTCCTTATGTAAGAAATAGGGTTATTTGGTTGTTTATTTTCATATCATAGTGGAAAATCCATTATGTTGCTAAACAGAGAACAATTAATTGTAAATGATCCTTGAGCATGTAAGCAGCTTGAGATCAGCAAACATAGAAAATGATATTTTTCTTGTTTTTAAGTGTAATTGTTTAGTCTGAAACTTTAATATGTTGATGTAAACGGTGGTTATCCTTTTGCAAACAACATTGTTCTACCAAAATTCATCCTTGCTCAATAAACTATTTAATATGTAAATAGCTTGTTTTATGATTGTTTAGTAAGAAATAGTACTTGACCTATTCAAACAATGAATGTTCATATGTAAACAGCTTGTTTTATGAATGTTTAGTAAGAAACAATACTTGACCTGTTCAAACAATGAATGTTCATATGTAAATAGCTAGTTTTATGATTGTTTAGTAGGAAATAGTACTTGTTTTGTTAAAACGATGAATGTTCCTATGAAAAATAGCAATGATAGAATATCATAGTTGAAGAATACAATAATAGTATGTATGAAACTCTTAACATAGACTTGATCTGATTTCTTGTTTTTTTGACAAAGATATGTCAAATGAAATAATATTTTAAGATTGCAATTTGAATTAATGATTATTTTAGAATGTATATTTTAAGATTGCAATTTGAATTAATGATTATTTTAGAATGTATGCACAAACTTTATCATAAGTAGGCACATATATGTGTATGCACATAGACTTCATCTATGTACATACACATACTTGTGATATACCTTCTTTTGTGTTTGGTACATTTTAAAAGGAAAATGCTTAAGATGATAAGTAGAAAATATTCATAAGAAAGATATGACTTAGTGTTGTATTACTCTGTGAATCATAAATTTGATTTCAATTTAGAGTATAACTTAGTATTATATTTCTTCTTTTGAAGACATTTGTGAAAGAATGTTTTAAATACTTGAACAAAATAGTGATACCTTAGTTGACTAGAGCACTTATGGGTAGTTGCTGCTAGAGGGTAGGTAACCGTTATTGTAGAAAGTTACTATTGTGCATGTTTTCCACACACGCCCCACTGTGGGTAGGGACCCCCTCTTTCTGCTCCCAACAGGCTACTTTGCTCCTGTCTTGTTTTGTGTGCCCCATTTTCCAAGCCCAAATTGGTCATGTGCCTTCAAATGATCAAATTCCCCTAACCAAATTCACCTAACTAGGGTATTCAAATCTGGGGAGAAACAATGTCCCCTTCCCTTTTCTGCCTTTTGTCTTGTTCCTGCTGACTTGGTCCCTGATCGCTCGATTCGCTTTCTACATTTTTTACTTTGGGAACAAGTTTCTTGTGGATTTGGGATGTTTTTGTGGTGCCTAAGTGAACTGCCAAGGTTTCGTCAACATTTTGTTAAGTTTCGGTGGTTTCGAAACTTTCCTTCTGAAACTTCGTCCCTCTTTGGTTGTTTTGAATATCCATGGACCCTCGATGGTCCGCTTTCTACATTTTTTACTTTGGGGACAAGTTTCTTGTGGATTTGGCATGTTTTTGTGGTGCCTAAGTGAACTGCCAAGGTTTCGTCAACGTTTCATTAAGTTTTGGTGGTTTCAAAAATTTCCTTCCAGAACTTCGTCCCTCTTTGGTTGTTTTGAAACATTCGTAGACCCCCAACAGTCCACTTTCTACATTTTTGACTTTGGGGACAAGTTTCTTGTGGATTTGGAATGTTATTGTGGTGCCTAGGTGAACTGCCAAGGTTCCGTCAACGTTTCCTTAAATTTCGGTGGTTTTAGAAATTTTCTTCCAAAACTTTATCCCTCCATGGCTGTTTTGAACATCTGTGGAGCCCCCGTGACCCGGCCTTCAGAACCTGGCCCCTCCATGGCCATTTCTGGGACTTCATCCCTCCATGGCTGTTTTGAACATTTGTTGACCTCTGGCAACTCGGCCTCCGGAACCTGGCCCCTCCATGGCCGTTTCCAGGACTTCGTCCCTCCATGACCGTTTTGAACATTTGTCAGCCCCTGGTGACCCAGCCTCCGGAACCCGGCCCCTTCGTGGCCGTTTTTGGGACTCCATCCCTTTGTGGCCATTTTGAACATCCGGCGACCTAGCCTCCGGAACCCGAACCCTCCATGGCCGTTTCCAAGACTTTGTCCCTCCATGTTCGTTTCTAGGACTCCACCCCTTTGTTGCCCTTCAGGATTTTCCTTCTGAGCCGTTGTGTGCTCATTGCCTTTTTAAAAGGGCGGTGACCCTCTGGCTTTCCCCTTCCAAGCTTCTGGTTTTTTCAAATGAGTCCAATCTTAAGGAAGTTTTTCTGGGCAATCTTCCTCCCCCTTTTCCCATGTGCTATAATTGAAAATCTTAGTTTTTCTATGTTTTGTGAGGTCTGGGAACTTCCCTTCCGGTTTGTTTTCCCCCATTCGCTGCCCACCCCCTTGGGCCCACATTAATTTTTATGGTCCAAATGAGCTCCAAATATGAATATTATGATCTTTTGATGATGCATGGATGGATCTAACAAGTATTTTTCAAGATTTGACTAACATTTTCCTTGATTTGTGTATGAAAGCACTTACGACACTTCATGTATACAAGATTCAAGAAGCCTACTGTGGGTCCATCAAGGAGACCCATTGAGAAAGTTGAACAAGGAATGCGCATAGCTCCTATCACCATTCATTTCATGTTCGCCTCTCCCCCTAGCACCCACCAACAGGGTCGACATTAGAAGGATTATGCCAAGGAAATCAATGACAAAAATGTAAGGGGGTGGCCTTGAAGAAGGCATGAGGGAGTTGTCCTACTTTTCACCAGATGATGATGAGTTGTCCTACAAATTAGGGGCAACCAATCCACTGATGACATTCGTCAATGGGCCTGTTTGATCCAATGAAGAACACTACAAACACATCAAGTAAGAAGGCAGCTTTCAATCAGTTTCAGCTATAGCAAAAGAGGCAATCAGCTAAATGACAAAACTGCTATAGCACATGGGCACTAGATGACAAAACAGGGAAAATACAAAGATGTATTTTAAAATTGTTGGATAATGGGGGGTAGGTGAAACCCTAATGTAAATCAAATTTGGGCCACTCATTGTGAATTAATCCTAGACATTCATTTGGGATTTGAAAAACTATAAATAGGGGCTTGCCCCTCATTTGTAAAGGGTTGGAGAACTAATGTAAAGACATTCTGTAGCAATAGAAAGTAGCATTGCATGATTTATGGGTGTTCCTTTTGAGTTTTCTCTTTATGTATGCATGGTTCAACTTCCCTATTAGTTTAGGTGTTAGTTTCTTGAATGGAAGTGGTGATGGTGATTGTTGTTTCAGTATTTGATGAATTTCCAACTCATATTTTTATGGTTTATTGATGATGATGTCACTTTGCAAAGCTATACTTAGCTCTTTACTTCATTGTTGCAACTTAGTTCAATTACATGTGCATAATGTGTGTGTAATCAAAAAAATTGTAGTCCTTAGAAGATTGCACTAGTTTTGTGTAGCTGTAGGTTCTCTTGGTCAATCAAAACTTAGTTTTAGGGAGTTTGTCTACTGTAGCAGCCTCCATGATCATTATTCATTCGTAGTTTCAAATCCAGGAACCTTCTCTCTTCCCTACCTTTTTTTTCTTTTTTTTAATAAGTGACCTATGCTAAGGTTCATTGCACATTGTAAAGTCAAATCTAATGATAAAATGGAGTTCCATACTATTGTTTGAACCTATAGCAAATGCACAACTCTCCCATCTTAAGAACTCCATTTGCATATCTAACTTCCCCGCTTTGTAACTCATCTATAAGTCCGCCTTGTGATTCCAGCAAATCACATGAAACAACTGAGATATTTTAAGCACTGTCAAGATTTGACATTAGAGACCTTGGGATAGTGTTCTACAATTTGATTGTGGAATATTGTCTTTCAAGAGAGGTGATGCATCTATGCATTACTTGTGTTGAAAAGTGCATAAAAACACATCAACAGAATTGGTGCTAGGAGGGCATGACATGTTGAGGCTACAAAGCTGAAAGTTGGAAATTGAAGAGAGCACTTTCAAGAAGAAATATGAGATAAGGAGATCTCTTTTAATGCTAAAAATTAGAAAATTTTGAAAGTAGAAGTTGAGTTGAAATGGAGCAGCATGCACAAATTGACATCACTCAACTGCATGCAGATTTGAATAGGAGACTGAAGAAGCCATTGTATCAATTCGCGTTGGTGGATAGATGTCAGATCCATTGCACTCGCAGGCATAATGAATTGGGGTGTCTGACTTTCTTGAGCAAAATTGAAAGGGTCTTGCAAGGATAAATCCCCTTCTAGGATATATATCTACCTTTACCCTTGTAGACCCAAAGGAATAATTAACAACCATGCCAACCAAGACATTCAAGGAGCTGATCCAAGAACATTTGAGCAGCAAAGATGAACCAAGATTGGAGGAAGTACTAATGGAAAGTTGGTGCAAATTTCACAATGCACCCCACTCTAAATTCACTTGCTCGTCATGCACAAACATCATCGCTCAAGCCAAGGGTTGTTCAGACAAGTTGGAGCAGCCAACTCCGAATGAAGAGAAGTTATCCAATGAGGTAGAAGAATTTTCAACATCCAGAGGACAGCAAAGTAAGGATGAACCAAGAAATTTGATACAAGTTGATGTTAGAACAGTAGACATTGAAGTTGAAAACCAGGAGGAAGAAGCATATTTCACAAGGACAGCAAGGTGCCTTGGTGAAAATCTGATTGAAACTAATTTAGAAGGCCTTCCCTCCACCAATCGAAGGCAGTCCTCCACTCCAGAAGAAGAGCAATTGGTAGGTGACGATGAACCAATGAAGTCTGCAGCTGCGGATGTTAGGACAGCCAACTCAAATGCTGAAAATCAGAAATAGGAAAGGGATGAAAACCTTGCAAAAATAGAAAATGATGACAAAGACATAAGTGAAATTAGACTGGAAGACCTCTCCTTCATAAACAACAGCAATCGAGAATCTAAAAATGCAAGTTTCGAGGAGTGGGAACAACCACTTTCCATGGTTGTCTACCATCAAGCTTCTTTTTCAAGTGATGATGAGGACCTAGTAGCAGAGAGATATGGCCAGCTCATCTCCAGATTAGCAAAGGATTGGTCAGAACTAAGATGTCAAGTGGATTTGGAGGTATTGCCACTGCCAAATTGGTGCAGACTTCATAATTCATCACACTCTGAATTTGTATGTGAGCTATGCAAAGAGGCTATTGAACAAGTTAAAGGACAAGTGGAGCATCCAAGTACTCAACCTCCTCTACTTGCTACCCATATCGAAGAAGAAGACTAAAAGCCTAAATCAAGTGATGGCTCAGCTGAAGGCGAACCTCAAGAGGATGTTGGGGTAGCAATAGAAGAAGGACGACAACACAATCTCAAGCCTCTGAGTGATGAAGTAGATCAAGTGGGAATGTTGTCCACCAGTCATCAAGAAGTTCTTCCTCTTGAAGAGAAGTTGTGCACCATGGATGATAGGATTTTTGACGAGTCTTTAGAGGAAGATTGCGTAGTGAATTTTGGTCCCCTTGATGAGGTGTCGTCAATTGATGACTTCTTTCCATTGGTAACTGTACTACGGAGGTATGCTCATATCGAGGAAGAGCACATCCTAGAAGATGGTAGTGATGAAGGCATACCACTTGCCCCTCTCGTTGATGAAATAATAGAGCCTCCAGATTGGGAGAGGAGCTCCTTCTCCATTTACAGTGATAGTGAGCAAGAGGAAACGAGTGAACGTTATGATGAGATGCATGAAAAACAAAGGGAAGAAGACAAAGGTGGGGGTGTTTTGATGGCTTCCAACAAGTATGACAGAATTGACCAACTATAAGACACAACGAGAAGTCCTTTCACCATGACCATTCCTAATCCTCCTTCATATTTAGGGAGTTGTAATAGGACATATGCATGCATGTCATTATCCCATGACATTGAACATCATAAAAAGAAGGTTGATACTTGGGGATGGAGACAAGACAACATGTTGCCCCTTGAGGACAGCAACCAAGTGGATCCCAAGTTTGCAGATGAACAATGTGGAGAAGTATTTCTTTTTGAAGAACTGCCAACCGGGGCTATAGGTCCCATTGGTAGATTGGAAGAGTTGTTTGTTGCCCCATCCTCCCAGCCTTATGCAAGTTTAATGTCCAAAGTGTTGCACCCTCCACCGCACCTGCTCGAGGCTACCGATGCAATGATCAATGATGTTGTGCTTACTCTCGACTGTCTAATGCTACCACCTCCATGTGATGACATCCAAGTTCTATCCTTCCTTGCCCCTATTATTTCTCATAACTGCACTTATTATTTTGATTATAGGAACAAGGGAAAATGAACATGTCTATGGATTAACCATGGGTTCAGTGAGCCTCCTCAATTATTGATTTTTCATGATGATGTGATTGAACTTGAGTGTTGTAACGTTAAATTTCTTTTTTCTAAATATAAAAATAAATTTGCATGGTTAAGAATGATAACGATCGCCCATTTACTTGTACATGCACTGCAAAATCTAGTGAACGTTAATGTTAGCTTGCCCTGCCTGAACATAGTGCTTTGTAAATATCTTTGTACATAGCCCATTTTGAGTAGTGTAGGTTTCTTGTAAATACTCTGCTTTCCTTCTTTCCTTAGGTTAGTTGGTTTGTTGTAGGTTGTTCGCTTTAGATTAGTTTCTTCGTTGTCCTGCTTTGGTTTGTTTTGGTTGTTTTCTTTTTATTTTCTTTCGCTTTGTTGCTGCTTTGCTCAGGGTCCCTCTATTTTTAGTTGGGCACATTTGTGCGCACAACAACCATACTTATCATCTGGGGTTGTTCTAGGTATTTCTTTGTCAAACTCTAATCAATTCTTCAAAGTGGATGGTGAAGGTCTTCTATTAGTGTCAAGTGATCTGGGTGTTTGATTCAAAGAGGATAAGTTGTTGGTTTAGTCCAACTCTGACGTATTCTGAAATCTTACAGCTCTTACACATCTTAAGAATCTGACGGTCACTGTAGGGCCTTTTGTGAATTCTAGTTAAGTGAAAAATATAAAATTTTGCTCTAGCACCACTGTGATTCTCAGCCCTGAGCGCTAGCTTTGATGCTTGCGGGTTGAAATAAAAGAGCTGAAAAGAGAAAAGAAAGAAAGAAAGAAAACATTGAAAATTAAAAGAAACAGAAAATTAAAATTTTTAGGGGCATCCGAGCAACTCTACCAGGGCTATGGATGCCCGGCTGGCAGTAGAGAAATGTTCGAGAGAATCACAACGACAACCTCATCGGGGCTATGGATTTCTGACTGGCAGCGAGGCAATGTCCCGAATGCTTTTGGAGTTAGAATAAACTACGTAGCTTAACTTGATGGAGCTTGGGTTCTTGTAGCAATTGGAAGATGGGAATTAACGCAACTACACACACTTGGATTTTTAGCATACTGAAGGTTGGGTTGGCTAGTGGTTTTGATCCTTTGGTTGTGCGTCTTGTTTGTTTTCCCTAGCGTGAAGGTCAGAACCAAAGATTCTAGGTTCGTGATTCCAGTTTGTCATCAAAATGCTCTGGAGTATTTCCCCAGCAATTCACCATTTGTTGTGCATGTTTTGCACACACACCCCGCCATGGGTAGGGACCCCCTCTTTTCGCTCCTAACAGGCTACTTTTCTCCTGTCTTGATTTGTCTGCCCCATTTTCCAAGTCCAAATTGGTCATGTGCCTTCAAATGATCAAATTCCCCTAACCAAATTCACCTAATTGGGGTATTCAAATCTAGGGAGAAACAAAGTCCCCTTCCCTTTTTTTTCCTTTTGTCTTGTTCCTGCTGACTTGGTCCCTGATCGCTTGATTTGCTTTCTACATTTTTGACTTTGGGGACAAGTTTCTTGTGGATTTGGGATGTTTTTGTGGTGACTAAGTGAACTACCAAGGTTTCGTCAACATTTCGTTAAGTTTCGGTGGTTTTAGAACTTTCCTTCCGGAACTTCGTCCCTCTTTAACTATTTTGAAACATCTGTGGACCTCCGACGGTCCACTTTCTACATTTTTTACTTTGGGGACAAGTTTCTTGTCGATTTGGGATGTTTTTGTGGTGCCTAAGTGAACTGCCAAGGTTTCATCAATGTTTTGTTAAGTTTTGGTGGTTTCAAAATTTTCCTTCTAGAACTCCATCCCTCTTTGGCTGTTTTGAAACATCTGTGGACCTCCGATGGTCCTATTTCTACATTTTTTTCTTTGGGGACAAGTTTCTTGTGGATTTGGGATATTATTGTGGTGCCTAGGTGAACTGTCAAGGTCTCGTTAATGTTTCATTATATTTCGATGGTTTCAGAAATTTCCTTCCAGAACTTCATCCCTCCATGGTTGTTTTGAACATCCATGGAGCCCCGGCAACCTGACCTCTAGAACCTAGCCCCTCCGTGGCCGTTTCTGGGACTCTATCCCTCCGTGGCCACTTTGAACATCTGTCAGCCCCCGACGACCTGGCCTCCGAAACCTGACCCCTTCGTGGATGTTTTTGGGACTTCGTCCCTCTGTGGCCATTTTGAACATTTGTTGGCCCCTGGCGACCCAGCCTCCGGAACCCAACCCCTCCGTGGCCATTTCCAAGACTTCGTCCCTCCATGGTCATTTTGAACATCCGCCAACCCCCGACAACCCGGCCTCAGAAACCCAACCCCTCCATGGCCGTTTTCGGGACTCCACCCCTCTGTCGCCGTCCAGGACTTTCCTTCCAGGCCACCGTGTGCTCATTTCCTTTTCAAAAGGGCGATGACCCTCCAGCTTTCCTCTTCCAAGCTTCTAATTTTTTCAAATGAGTCCAATCTTAAAGAAGTTTTTCTGGGCACTCTTCCTTGCCCTTTTCCCATGCACTATAATTGAAAATCTCAGTTTTTCTATGTTTTGTGAGGTCCGGGAACTTCCCTCATAGTTTGTTGTCCCTCGTTTGCTACCCACCCCCTTGGGCCCGCATTAATGTTTATGGTCCAAATGAGCTCCAAATATGAATATTATGATCTTTTGATGATGCATGGATGGATCTAACAAAGATTTTGCAAGATTTGACTAATGTTTTCCTTGATTTGTGTATGAAAGCACTTACGACACTTCATGTATGCAGGATTCAAGAAGCCTACCGTGAGTCTATCAAGGAGACCCATTGAGAAAGTTCAACAAGGAATGCGCATAGCTCCTGTCACCATTCATTTCATATTCGCCTCTCCCCCTAGCGCCCACCAACAGGTTCAGCATTAGAAGAAGGCATGTGCCAAGGAATTCAATGACAAAAATGCAAGGGGGGTGGCCTTGAAGAAGGTATGAGGGAGTTGTCCTACTTTTCACCAGATGATGATGAGTTATCCGCCCGAATCAGGGGCAACCATCCATTGATGTCAGTCGTCAATGGGCCCATTTGATCCAATGAAGAACACTACAAACACATCAAGTAAGAAGGCAGCTTTCAAGCAGTTTTAGCTACAGTAAAAGGGGAAATCAACTAAATGACAAAACTGCTACAGCACCTAGGCACTAGATGACAAAATAGGGAAAATACAAAGATGTATTTTAAAATTGTTTAATAATGGGGGGTAGGTGAAACCCTAATGTAAATCAAATCTGGCCCACTCATTGTGAATTAATCATATTCATTCATTTGGGCTTTGGAAAACTATAAATAGGGGCTTGCCCCTCATTTGTAAAGGGTTGGAGAACTGATGTAAAGACATTCTGCAACAATAAAAAGCAGCATTGCATGATTTATGGTTGTTCCTTTTGATTTTTCTCTATATGTATGCATGGTTCAACTTCCCTATTAGTTTAGGTGTTAGTTTCTTGAATGGAAGTGGTGATGGTGATTGTTATTTTAGTATTTGATGAATTTCCAGCTCATGCATTTTGTGTTTTATTGATAATGAGTCACTTTGCAAAGCTAGTCTGAGCTCTTTACTTCATTGCTGCAACTTAGTTCAATTACATGTGCATGATGTGTGTGTAATCTAAAAATCTAGTCCTTAGAAGATTGCACTAGTTTTGTGTAGCTGTAGGTTCTCTTGGTCAAGCAAAACTTAGTTTTAGGGAGTTTGTCTACTGTAGCAGCCTCCATGATCACTATTCATTCATAGTTTTAGATCCACGAACCTTCTCTCTTCCTTGCCTTTTTTTCTTTTTTTTTAATAAGTGACCTATGCTAAGGTTCATTGCACATTGTAAAGTCAAATTTAATGATAAAATGGAGTTCCAGACTGTTGTTTGAACCTGCAAAAAATGCACAACTCTCCCATCATAAGAACTCCATTTGCAAATCCAACTTCTCGCTTTGTAACTCATTTGTAAGTCTGCCTTGTGATTCCAACAAATCACATGAAACAATTGAGATATTTCGAGCACTGTCAAGACCTGACATTAGAGACCTTGGGATAGTGTTCTGCAATTTAATTATGGACGATTGTCTTTCAAGAGAGGTGATGCATCTATGCATTATCTGTGTTGAGAAGTGCATAAAAAACACATCAACAGTTACCTTCTGGGATGGGTGCCGAAATGGAGTTCAAAGAGTATAAGTTTTATTTACCATAACCTATCATTTGTTGTTGTTGCAACACATTTATTATGCTTGGCCAAGCAATATACTTCATTATGTATGTATGAATGAACTACGTGATTTCACTCTCTGCCATTCCTAGCATAGATTTTTCACTTTATTTTCTAACTTGTAGATAGAAATTGCATGTTGATGTGCGGGCACGTACTAGATTCCACCTTGCAAATTGTTCTCTTGCTTAACTTTTTGTGCAAGGTCGAGCATTCTTCAAGTCAGAATAATTCTGAGGAAGTGTAAGCTTCGTGGTTGGGTGGTAAATCACTTCAACCATGTTCTCATCCACCAGTGGAGGTGAGCATCAAAGGAGAACCTTATTTGTTCACAAGACTATTATAGTCTAAGATGTAACTTGATGAAAATCATTTTTGTGTACTTGATGTAATGTGTACAATGTAATGACTTTGTGGCCTTAGGATCCAAGTCAAACTTAATATTGTAAATTGAATTGTGAAAAGAATATAAGAATCTTTGACTCATTTTAAATGGACATGTGTAGCTATGATTGGCTTTAGCCTCTAGATATGTCTTTTTAATCTAGAGTATATTCATGTGTCATTTACAATAATATTAATTAAATAATGATTTTGAATGATTTATTACAAAGGAAGTGGGAGAGGGAGGCACGCGAGCCATAGTGCAAGGGGCATTGTCCCAGTGGTCTAAAAGCTCCTAAAAGTGAGAAACTTCAAATGCAACTTTGTTTCTTGCACTTGAATCTGCAAAAGAACATTAGAGAAAATAATAGCTTTAGAATATAAAGCAACAAATTTATCAATCTGGCTATGAGAAAATATGCAAGTATTTCTATCTTTCCAAATATTGAAGAGGATTTCCACCCTAAAAGTGTTTCAAATCTAACTATACTTTCCAAAAGAAGTCATGAATTCAATTCCATAATTGTTGAACTCTGGTATAGAACCAAAAGAGATGCTTAAACAACTTGACCTACCCAAATAAATGGAAATGATGGTCTTAGACCCCCAAGTGAGAAATTCGATACCCCACTGGTAAGGCTTGGAAAAGAATACACCAAGAAAAGTGGGTGAGCTTTGGCTCAACACTTGCAAACCATGTAGCAGAACATATTTTGCACCAAATAGACACCGAGGACTAGAGGTGCCATCTCTGGTTTAGGTTGTCGATCATGGGAAAATGAGGTGAAATCCATTGATAACCAAGCCAAGGCTTGTAAATTCTAAAATGGGTTTCTGGATACCATTTCTAGTCTTTCCAGTAGGGCTTGGTGGAACGGATACCCACCTTATGAAGTGTATTAGTCGGAATGGCACTCACCAAAATGTCGTAAGTTTCACATTCATGGTTTTGAAAAACACGCTAGGCAAGAAAAGCTTCCCATGACAAAGTACTCATGGTGGGTCTATGAAATAAATCTTGAAGGGTCTGGATACCCTTCTTGTGGAATCTAAGGGCCTTAAGCCAAGGAAGCTTGGGCAACGGCCAACCTTCACTGAAAAAAAGAGGAGACCACCAAATATTCTACTGATTGAACGAGAGCCCATCATGAAATCTAGTATCAATCCAGTAGAGCCAGGGCTTGATCGCCTCCTAGGCACACCAAATGCTTTTGGCAACAAAGGTGCCCAAAATCTAAACTAGCTCCCTCATAAAAAGAAGGATTTAAAATTCAATTCCCTTCCAAGAAGTTTTGTGGGCGATATAACCCACTTCAATAAAATTCCTAAGTTGGATTTTTCAAGACTCATTTCCAGTAAGAGCTCGGATAATCCACTTGATACAAAGGGAAATCCCTTGTTGCTAAGTGGAAAGAAGGCCAATCCCACCAGAATCTCTGGGGAGGAAAAAAACTCCCAAGCAATGTGGTGAAAGCCTTTGTGAGTCTCAAAAGAAGCCTAAAGAAAATTTGTGAGTAATTTTTCTAGCTTAGCATAAGAGGCATTGGAAGGGACTTAGCACGAGTAGTAATACACATGAGTTGCTGCTAATATTTTGGAGCACACCTGAAATTTACCAACCAAAGAGAGCAGGTTGGTAACCCAGAAAGCTAATTTATGTTCAATCCGAGATAGAACTGCTTGTCAGAGATCAACAGAAGAGGCCTAAAAGGTGAAAGGGATGCCAAGAAATCAGAATATTTTGCCATGAGCTATCCACTTCCACCCATATTTTTGAATCCAAAGAGGATTGGGAAGAACAAATTGTCTATAACACAAGGTTTTATGCTATTGAATGGAAAAAACAGAGGCCAAGCAAAAGGTCTTTAGATAACCAAAAGCAGCTTTGACATTATTTTCCTCTTCCAACAAGGTAAGAAAGGAATCATCGGCAAAGTTTGTTGGAGTACAAACAACACTGAGAGGGGGGTGAATCAGTGTTGTAGATTCCAAAACTTTAATTTACTTTCTTTCAACAAATTTTTAAAGGGGATAATGATGATGACTACACTTAATCAGTTTGGCATGCTTCAACAATGTAAGAATTTAAATACCGAATAGTAATCAATACAGAATGCTTAGACATGAATGATAAGTAAATCACACAATAACTGAAACCATGACACAATAAATTTTAGGAGTGGAAAACCCTCATGGGTAGAAAAACCACTCAGAATTGCCTCACTGGCTTAATCAAAATGCTTCACTAGCTACAATTAATGCCTCACTGGCTACATAAAATGCCTCACTGGCAAAGCCTCACTGGCCATAGAACCTCACTGGTTACAAGATGCCTCACTGGAAAAGGTCAATCGTTGTCTCATTGACATGACCTTACAACATAATTTTCAAACATGAAGAAAATACATTATAGAGGGTTGCTTTGTTTCGCCGCATAACATTTTTCCCTTTCAATCTAATGCATTCCATATCCTAAAGACTCATTCACTTGGAATCTTTAAAATATAAAATATATCAGTTTATACAATCTATTTTGTACATTACTTGCAAAAATTCTTTACAGAATTATGTTTATACATTCAACATGATAACTCTGTGAAAGCATCAAACATCAAACAATGATAAATCATTGTTTAAATAAGCAATCAATAATGTATACAACGCCACCATCTATCATCAAAAGAAACTAACAAATGAAATATTTAGAAGCTTTTCCATAACTGTCTAGGTTGTTTCACTGTATGACTACTCTTTGTATGACTGCTCTTTAACAAACCACCAACATAACCATCCATAACTATTTTCAAATAACACCGTGGAGTAGCATTTCCAACCACTTAAACTGATGTTGATAAAATAAACATTGTGCACTTTAAACATATGTAACACACACTTGTATATGATTGAAATTGTGTCTAAACCAAGGTATGCAAACTACACAAAATACCCCACACCAATGCAGTCAATAAACTTTAGTTTACACTTACAAATAGCAATGTATTTGTGACAAAACTGTGCCCTAGACAATATCCAATGAAACACACAACCCTTACAAAAACTTTAGAAACAATAGTACATTTTGAGAGCTTGTCCCCTAGAAATAGGGTATACATAAGATTAGACACTAAACTTACATGTGTGCCCAATACCAAAACACAATGAGAGTATGCAAGACTTAACAAGGTTGACAAACACAAATCAATAAATATCAAAAACCCCGACAACAATATAAACCCTTTGCATTTACAAACAGAAAGCAATGACACAATAATGTATGAATATGCCTTAGCAAGGTCAGCTAACACAATAGTGAGCAAATGAATAAATAATGGTTCAATGAAAGATGTTACCAATTTGATCTTGATTCAAATTACGTATGGTAGTCGACAACACCAAAAAGAAACTAAAACCACAAACTCACTCCCTGAAAACAAATTCTTTTCCACTGCAATACCACCACCATGAGCTTTGCCGAGTCACCAATACAATGATGATGTTGAAACCTATTCATTGTCCAGGATTCATAAACAAACTTGAGAACATTTTTCACAATAATGAGTGAAACTGATGCAGGATCATCCTTGGTTCTTGGCATTCTTGCATCAACCAAATATATTTTCTTTCAGTTTTTGTTCTTGTTTAGTTTTTGTTTAGTTTAAGTTGGTGGATTCATCATATTTTCTCACCAGACCCTATGGATCTATGTGTACATTGTGGACATGTTCATTTTCCTTATTCCAAGATTTGAGTGTGATTGGATCTTTTTTTGGAAAGTTATCACTTATGGATTTGATGGCAGTTTCTTGAACTAGCACCGAAATAATTTCAAAACCTAACGGCTAGTTCGATCTTTTGTGGATCATTCCTATAACCTACGGATCCTTATGGTGTGTTTTGAATTATTTCATGGAGTTTCCCTAACCTTAATTATAGGTCCACACTTCATCCTATGTATTCACCAAGGAGTAATTCAAATTTGAGGCCGACTTGTTCATGCACACGTTACATTTTCTTTCATTGGAGATTGTAATAATCTTTGGCTGATGTGGATGATTCTAGATCTCAGAATGTGATATAAATCATTGTAATAGATCATTAGAAAGGAAGTCAATTGAAATTCAAATGATTATTAGACTTGAGATGTTATATTTCAGCTCGCATTAAGGAGCATATAGGAATATGATATTTTGAACATGTTGTATCAGGCTTGTGAGCCCAGATCTGTAAGCCCAGATGTTGTCAGCTGTTTGTAATCAAAAATTTTGTTAATGAGAATGTTCTAACCTGAATTTTCCTCCATATTTTGTATTGCTTCTATTGTGTTACTCTTGCTGCACGGTTTGGATTGTTCTCTTTGAGGATCCTCCTACCTTGACTGTGCCAAAAACACTTTAGTATGTGTAATAATGAGCTCGAAAAACATGCTCTTATCAAATTCAATAATGTGAACATCATTCTTAATGCAAAGATAAGCCTTCGATGTATTCCATTTCAATGATGAATAAAAATATCATAATGTATTTCTTGTGTTGGTGTTAAACTTTATTTGCATGCCAATAATAAACCTCATAATGTGCAACAAAGTATGTTGGTCCACTAAATCAAGCACCATAATGCCTTGTGATGTTTTAATAAAACGTGTGCTTAATAATACCAAAGTAGATATACAAACCAATTCCAATATGCTTGAATCAATCAACACAAATTCCATATTGCCAAAAATATGTCACCTGAATGTGTGCCAAACCAATCTGACCATGTCTTCCATATACAGTGAATGTCACAATGTTGTCTCACAATCCCTTCAATGAATTCCAATACTGTAAATGTCAAAACAACCCTTGACATCAATTCCAAAACCAATGTCAAAGGGGTCAACAAAGTGACCAGTGATCACCTAAGCTAGAAAATTAGGCAAGGAGATCCCACGAACAAACCCCTGGGAAATGGAATGAGCAAGAATATAGCCAAACCCCTTAGAAATGAGCACATAAAACGAGGGGGAAAGTGGGAAGCCTTGACGAATGGAGCAGAACAGACCAAAGGATTGGGACTAACAGCCATTAATGGTGATGCAATCCAAAGCTTCGAGAACAACATTTTCACAAACTAGATGAAATTTGGGCCACATCCCAGGACATAAAGCATAGCTAAAATGAAGGGCTATTCTATGCGATCATAAGCTTTGGAAAAATATTTTTTGAGAAAAATTACCTTTTGATTAGAGTGTCTCGCCCATTCCATGCCTTCCTAGATAGAAATTATGTTGTCCAAGATGAACCTAGATTTAATAAAACCAATTTGTTCAAGGTACACAATCTAAGGCAAAATATGGTGAATTTTCAAAGCAAGGGCTTTGGTAACTATTTTGTAAGAAATGTTGAGGAGCATGATGGGCTACCAGTTACTGATATCCTCAGGATCACAAGTTTTAAGTATGAATTTTATATTACCTTTATTGATACGATTACCTAGGGAATTAGAATGAAAAGCTTCAAGGTAAACCTTTTGGATTTTCAATCCAACTTTATAAGACTAAACAAAGTAGACACTCTACAACTAGGTGAAACTAAATTCTATGATAATTACCCACAAGTGGAATTGAAAGAAAGATAGAACCACTATAATAGAGAATGATTATTTCACCTTTTCCTAGAGCTAAATCAAATGAAAATTGTAAAGGTACTAGTATACTAATGTGGTTAAATTCTAATGTTTAGAAAAGGTGAAAAGAATATACAAATCTAGAATAGATAATTTATCTAAATTGATAGAGGTGTTCGAAGATAAACCAAATTAAAATAAATCTAGGACACTATCAAAAATTGTAATAGATTCACAGGGGGCTATATTTGCATAAGTTGCTACTCCCTTTGTAGACAAGGATGAGCAATATATGTAACCTAAAGATTATCAAGTGCAAATAGTTCACCTAGGACACAAGAATAGGGAAGAAGAAGGGAATCCTCTTACTAATTAAATATCTTATATCCTCAATAGGATGGAAAAAGATATTAAAACCAAGAGAGAACTTAGAGCTCAATTCAGTGAGTTGAAGGCTTGTATAAGCTACTTGATTGGTCCCATTGATGCAAGTTCACCTACACCTATGATTTTCAAATCACTTGGCCAAGTAAGCACAAGAAAGATGTGGGTGGAGTGGTTAGTGATACTAATAACTGGATAAACTCATTGGAAGGACAAGGAAGTAGGTTTACAAGGGAGACAATATGATTACACCATAAGGTGAGCAATGAGGCCAATGCAATGACCAAATTTGAAGAATTGCTAGATCAAAAATTCATCTAATTGTAGGACTACTTTACTTTGTTGAATAAAATGGCTATGGTATCATTTGAAGAGCTACAATAAAAGAATGTATTGTTAGGTGATAACAAAAAGGTGCATATAGAATATCTCAATGCCACTAAGCATAGAATAAAGATATTGAAAGCATGCAAGCACAAACTAATCATGAGAAGGGTTACTTGAGGCTATCCCTTTAATTTTTGGGAGGGTGCTAATAATTTTTTTCTCCTAGTGTCATTTTCAAATATTTTTTTGGGATCATGAGAGAGAAATTCACCAAGGAATTAATTGATGACTTGATTAGGATCAAAGGGAATTTTAACATTTCCTAAGAAAGGATACTAGAGATCAGGGAAGTGATCAATTTAGTTAGAAAGACTCACAATCAAGAGAAGAAAGATCTAGTACACAACTAACCCTAATTACAATAAAATCATGAAGGAATTAGATTGGTTTCAAATGTAGTTCTTGAGGAAATAACTGTAAATCAAATATTAAATATTAAATATTACCTCTATTTTACATGGAATTTTTTGCTTTTGTCATGTAGTTCCTTCTCTAGTTAATAATGCATTTAAGCAGTGAGAAGTTAGGGATTTGGTCCTAATAATTATATAATGAAGGGAGACTCTCCCTCAAACACAACTTGTACATAGAAAATAACACTCAAGAATAAAAAACATGCAACTTTATTATATTCTCAGAAAGCATCTACATACATAGAATCAAATGCAATACAACTATATGGTTACAAGGTTGTTATTAAGGAAATCTAGACTACAAATACATGCAGAAAATTAGACATGTAATTTTGCATATGGCACTTATGGCCACTAAAACCCCAAACTTTGTTTTGTGATGAAAATCCCAAATTTCATTTATCTTCTCATCCAAAATGAATCCCTTTTCCTTTGTAACCACTTTATAAGACTTCACTTTCCAATGAACTGTCACTTCTATTTTTGGCACCCAACAGATTTAGTTACCCTTTTTTTAATTTAGAAATTTCCTAAATTTAGTCCACCTTCCAAGAGTCATAACTTTTGACTCAGATGTCGGATTGACAAACTGTTTGTTTTAAAACAAAAATTAATATCTCACAAATGAAAAATGGTATTGAAGTGATTTCTTCACCATTGTCTTTAGTTTACCATTCTAGAGCCCAATGTAATATTTCATGTTTATACATGCACAAATGTAAACTTACTAAAAATAAAAATTGTAAGTAATCCTACCATTTTTAGCCCTTGAAACTTATTAAAAATAGAAACATTTTTTTTGTGATGCAAGATTACTCTTACAGCCTAGATGCTCCTACATCATTATATTTTCTCTTAGTCAAGTTATTTGATAATGATCAATCCAGGCACCTAAAAAAGTCTATTTAATGAATTATTAGAAGCTATTTTAAAGAGGTTAAGGATTTTAGAGAAACAAGTAAACTATTGAATTTCTAGTCTGGGAATCCTACTAAAACTTGTAACTGATATATATCAAAAGTTATCAATAAATCATGCTTATTGTTCTTAATAGTCCCTTTCCTTGTGATGCAGTTGAGATCAAGGAATCTAATTAGATAACCCAATCACATAGCCAATACAATAATTGATAGAAAAATATCCATAGAACAAACAACTTCAAATTCTTATTATCTTCAAGCAACAAAAATTTATTGCTAAGAGTGGAAATAAATCAATCTAACATCAATCACCTTTCTCAAACTTGTCAAATGATTTCCCCCCCTCCAAAAATATCCCTCCCAACATATACCGATCTCCATTTTATTCCTTAGGCTATTAGGAAATTGAACTGATTTGAATTCTAGCAATTACAACAATGGATTCATTATAAAAATGAATAAAATCCAATAGCAATTTGAATTTCTATAAACTAGTAGCAAGTGGAAGTTTCATAAAGGAATAGAAAGTGGAAGTTTCACAAACCAATAACAAGTGGAAGTTTCACAAACTAGTAGCAAGTGGAAGTTTGCAATGTTCAATTGGGCTATAGTAGTAAGTAGTCTATATATGGTGACATCATCATTACATCATTCTTATACCCTTGTCCTTGTTGATATCACACTTACATCATGGTGATTTCATCATCAAAACTATTCATCTGACTCATTTGAATAAACTTTAAATATTCAATTCACTTGAGTTTACATGAAAATCTTGATGGCCATGAGATATCCATGAACCAGTTGGAATTTAAATTATTGAAAGAATTAGATGGGCAAGAAATTTCCAAAAAGATAGTTGACCTCAAGATTCCCACAAATGCAAAAAAACTAATTGATGTCAGTCATGCGAGAAAATGTGTTAGAACCAGTTGTAAATGGGTTAGTTCAATAGCAAATCTTAATAAAGGTTCAGTAGCAAACCAAAAACTTGCAAAGCCAAAATTATCCATTTTCCCCTAATCTTCACAAAATTTAAACTACAAATAATCATTATGATCTTCTACAAGGTGGTATCATTAATTTAACCCAAATTGAAATTGAAAATATTCCTAAAGCAACAACCCAAAAACTAACAAAATAGGAAAATACAAAACCACCAAAACTAAACTAAAACAAAAAATAAACTAAAATATTTTTTGGGTGGTGTAAGATTTCTTGTGGACTTGGATGCTCCTACATTAGATATTTCATGTAAGCAAAATTTTCCATGAGTTAGAAACTCATGAATATTTGTAGGTGCTTGGGATGGTGATCCCATGCGTGTTCTTTATCAAAGCTTCTTTATTCACTTGATCTCTTTCATTTCCTCTTTTCCTCTCTTTCCCTCTATCGTCAATGTTTAATTTACCATTACTTGTCATAGTCTATGAAACTAATCTATGGCTATCATGAGAAAAAATCAAATGCCCAAACTATGAATTATGTCATTTTCTCTCTAAATCTCTATTTCCTTAGTGATTACCTTTAGTATTCATATACCAAAACCCTCAAGATGAGAAATGAATAGACCATACAAGGAAATGAGGGAAGAAGGGTTGGCACCATCATCAAGGGATCCTATATGTTTTTATAAGATATATAAGAGGTCAAAAATATTCTAAAGTTATGTACACTCGACTAGGGCTAAGAAAGCCTCATGGTCAAATTCATCATCAGAATTGGTAGGGAAGAGAGGAACGTTTATAGGGTTAGAATGTAAATGAAAAAGGAGAGTAAGAGGAACGGAAGTAGGAGAAAGAGAAGATGTAATGGGATTAATCCATGCACCACTACAAATGGAAAGAGACAAATGTCAAGGCTCATTAGTAAGAAAAAGAAAGGAAGAAATTTTTATTTTTATTTTGGTAAAAAGTTTAAAGTTTGAAAAAAAGAAGTTAAATGATGTTTAAGAGTTGAGTTCACAAAAATGAAAGGGTATTTATTTGAATTATGGGACAAAGTGTGCAAAATAAAATAGTTTAACCTTTCTAAATTATATTAATTAAAAGAACAATTAGATTATGTTCCTTTATAAAAGAAGAACAAGAGTATAAACTAAAATGAATCTAATTAATACTATTAATTTTCACTATTGAAAAGAAATTGTTTGAAATAACTATGTTATGGAGGTTAAAATCTTAAAAGACAAGATATTGGTAAAAAGAACATACCTAATTGAAAAATAACAAATTTTCAATAGAATCCCAATACTCAAATTGAAAAATTACTTAAAATGTTCAAAAATACAAACATGAACTAAAATATACCATAGTTGTGTTTGTGTGTGTAATAGAGACAATAATTATGGTTGTGTCCTACTGTGTTGGCACTATTTTTGTATGGTCAGTTTGATATGTTTTTATGCCCCTAAAATCCTATGTTGCCCTAATGTGTGTTACATTTCTTTGATCATGAATTTGTGCTTTCTCTCTACATATATTATTTACATTATAGGTATGGGGTGTGCCTATACACATGTGCCATCTGTGAAGGATTGTTCCATCTAAGTCCTAAAGATCCATCTTTGTCTAAACATACCTTGGTGCTAAGAAGGTATCTTCATCATGCAAGTATTTATATTTCATGTTTGTAGGTAATGTATTTATATGCCTATGGTAGCTTATCATGGTGTTATTTCTTTTTTTGTGGGGCCACTCTCAAACTTGGCATGAAATGATCTTCTCTTTACCTTGTGATAATGTTGGATATGAAAAATATAGGGTATCTATTGGTCAACATCTAGATGCATGAAGACCATTGATCTATATTGTTTTCCTCCAATATCACCATAACCTTGGATCTTAGCCAAAACTCAAATGTAATGAACTCTAATTTGGTGTTTGTTGTTGGTAGTAGTGTTCTATCTACACTATCATGCACATTCCCTAGTTGTGCCTAAATGTAGGTTTTCTTCTTTTAGTTGGTAGCGATGAGTAATTGTAAGCCACAAGTTTTTTTTGGTCCTTGGCAACATGATTGAGAAAAATGGTGGCCTACATTGCAAGTACTATCGAGTCATGTGCAAAGTAATGGTTATGGATTTCAAGCTAGACATGCAGCCTCTTGGTCGATTGTTACTGTGATACCTTGGAATTTCCTACCGCTCTAAGAGTGTAAAACAACTAAGAAACATGAATAACAAAATACCAAGGACACCTCAAGATTAGCCAAAAGAGAGTTACAACGAAAAGGAATGCAAATAAAGCAAAACACTAACACTTTTACCTCCCTTGTTGTTGAAACTTCTTTGATTGGCCCTTGCTTAGATTGGTTGTGTGCTCCTTAGACGATAGATTGAGTGACTATAATGCAAGCTTCAATATGCAAAATGATGGACAAAGATGGTTGAATGATTGAAAAGGCTTGGACAGCATATAGTTATGAGAGTACAAAGTGTTGAGAATGCAAAATGACAGCATAAGGGTGCAAGATAGCTAAGTGTTGTGGAAATGCCCTTGAGGAGGGGGTATTTATAGAAGAATTTGAATTCTCTAGAGAATTCAAGGGTCAAGATTGTTCCAACAAGGCCAAGATGAAGGGCTATGGTGGGTTGAGAACCCACAAGCCCTCACATCTTGACATGTGGAGGGTGAAGTGGACAAGAGGATATGAGGTGGAGATGAGTTGTCAAAAAGGTACATGAGGTGGAAAAGGACATGCACCTTGGGGGATGAGAGGATTTCCACAAAAAGGATTTCTTGTCCCCAAGTGGGAGTGAAAGGGACTTTTGAGGAATTTTAGAATTCCTCAAAAATCTACATGGGAAAAGGAAAGGTGGTTGGGAGGATAAATGTGAATTAAAAATTCACATTCATAAGATGATCTAGAGGATAAAAGGTGGGCTCCAAAAAGGTGGGACTTGGTCACATGTGGAGATTGTGACAAGTCCAAGGTTCTAGAAGCCTTGGGAGAATGGAATGTGAATTAAAAATTCACATTTAAAGGAGGGGAGTCTAGAGCAAATAAATGTGAATTAAAAATTCACATAGGAGAGAGGGTTAACATCAAAAAGGAAAAAAGGAAGAATTGACCAAAAAGAGGTGCTAAATTTAGTTAATGATTTTGGTTAAGGTTGTGCAAATATTGGATTAGGCTAATTAACAGAAGGTTAGAGGCAAGTGGCAAATGTTGGAGGATGTGACAAGGAGAGAGAAAGTGAGGAATTTTAAATTGATTTTTAAATCAAAAAGAGGCAGAATGACTAAATTAAATAAATTAGTCTATTTATTTAATTTAGAGAGGAATAAGGGTAAACGATAAGTATTAATTATTAAATTAAGTACTTTATGGGACAAAGGGTGTAATATTAATTTAATAAATTAATATTAATATGATAGACGTGAATGCAACAAATTTAATCATATGGAAGTGATTAAATTTAGGTGTCTACAGTTACATTTATTGTAAGGCATAAGTTGGGTATGGCTCAAGGTGGTATTTATGAAATGTACAAGTGTTTCATATGTTTTGGAAAGCTTGTAGGTAGAAAGTTGTTGACTTGTGTGTATGGAGAGTTCTTTCCTTCCCATATTCTGTAGTAGCAAACCACAATCCATAGTGATTTCCCCATTGGTAGAGAGGTTAATATCCTTCTTGGTTGATGTGTACTAATTTTGGCATGTAAATATTGGTTTGGTGTGATTAGCCACCTTAGTATATGCCCATGTGGTTATTTCAAAACCTTAAATGATAAATAAACAAGCAAATAAATTGTAATCAATTTGATGGTTGGTTGGTCAACTTGAGGGTTTGAACCTATTGTAAGATGTGTAATCTAATCAATTTAGTCTAAGGCATCATCTCTTGTGTGTCCTAATTTGTCTCTCATGTCTCCATTTTTTGTATCTTTTAAAAAGGAATACATTGCAAATATTCCTTTTTATCGTGAATTTCTATTGTTGATTGGCCTTATTCAAGAGTTAACATCCAATTTCCACCTCTTAAGTTACATGATAATTTGGAGATATGTAATTTAGTTTGATCTAAAGCGGTATGAGGATGTTCTCGAGGTAACAAAACTGAGAAAAATCAAAAATCCAAAATTTTAAATTTTTTCTAGGTTCTAGTAAATTGTTGTTTCTTGGGTTTGGAAAATTTCTATTGCAGATTTGTTCTTGGTTTCTCATATTTATCTTGGCCTCTAAATCAGTCACTGAGGGGTGGAGCACAAGAAAATTTCATTAGACAGATGCAAAGCAATGAGCATTTGATGAATTGAAGCAAATATTATTCTCAGCACTAGTTTTGGTCCTCCCAGACCTGCAACAATCATTTGAAATAG
Organism: Sequoia sempervirens; assembly: GCA_007258455.2. NCBI lineage: Eukaryota > Viridiplantae > Streptophyta > Pinopsida > Cupressales > Cupressaceae > Sequoia > Sequoia sempervirens. The sequence continues at coordinate 372,216,414 of VDFB02086081.1, forward strand.
AAATAGATGCATCTGAGTATGCCCTTGGCATTGTTCTCATGCAACATGGACATCTAGTTTCCTACCATAGTGATACTTTTTCTAATATAGTGTGTTGATACCCCACATATGACAAGGAGCTATATGCCATTGTTCAGGCTTGCAAACAGTGGAAGCATTACATTCTAGGAAAGGATACTATCATACATATGGATCACAAACCTCTTCAGTTTTTGCAAACACAAGGGAAGCTACAGAATGATAGGCATCAAAGGTGGTCTACTCATCTACAACAATTTCACCCCAACATCTATCATATAAAGGGGGGAAGCAACAAAGTGGAAAATTGTTTGAGTAGGCCCCCAATTGCAGCCTTGAAAATGGTGTTGGAGTCATGTGGTCACCAACTAGCAACTTGGGCCCAGCTATATTGTAATGACTTTGACTTTTTTGATATTTAGAATAAATTGGTAGAAGGAAAGTTTATCCCTGATTTTCACTTGCAAGATGGGATGCTTTGTCATATTGGTCACATATGTGTTCCCATTCAAGAATGCAAAAAGATGATATGGGAGGCACACTATAGTCATGTTGTATGCCATTTTGGCATCGGTAAAACCATTGTTGTCCTTCAAAATTATTTCTATTGGCCAAAAAAGAAACAAGATATTATTTCATATATTCAAGCTTGTGCAACCTGTGCAATTGCAAAGCCTACAAATCATAAATTGAGCCTATATTTACCATTACCTATCCAACCATGGCAGCCAATTTCAATGGATTTTATGTCTGAGCTTCCAACTATTATACAAGGTCATGATTGTGTTTATGTGGTGGTAGATAGGTTTTCCAAAAATGGCTATTATGGTGGCATGTAAGAAGGTAATTTTTGTGGAGGAGACTACCAAGCTATTTTTTTAGCATGTTTGGGTTCATTTTGGTTTGCCAAAAAGCATTATTTTTTATAGGGATAGTAGATTCATAAGCAATTTTTGGTCCTCATTAGGGGCTAAGATGGACATGAAGTTGACGAAATCTACAACATTTCATCCTCAAACAAATGGATAGACAGAGGTGATAAATTGAATGATCATTCACATCCTATGGATGTATCATTCAAAGCATCCTCATACATGGGATGAGATTTTACCCCACGTCCAACATAGCTACAACCATGCACTCCATAGCACTACAGGGCACAATGCATTTGAGGTTTTTCTTGGGTATCAACCATTGGCACCTATGGATATAAAACTACCTATACTATAGCCTTTAACTCCTCTAAATGATGAGAAGGAGAAAGATAAAGCAGCAAGATTCATTGATACTATTAGACACCTACAACAACAGGTTCACGAGATTTTGGAGCACAGTAGTAAGAAGTATAAGGATAGACATGATAAACATAGAAGTCCTCATCAATTTCAGATTGGTGACAAGGTGTGGCTGCATCTTCAGAAGGATAGACATGATAAACATAGAAATCCTCATCAATTATCAAGAAAGTTGGTGAAACTGCATTTAAGCTTAATTTGCCACCATTTTTGGGTTTGCATCTAGTTTTCAATGCGGAGTTGTTGAAACCTTATTTTTTTCCTTTGTTAGACATTTCACAGGCCACTAAGCACATTCATTCTACAAAATTGAATCCAAATACCACTACTCCCTTACATCATGATCATGTCACTGAATTCATTGTGAAGACTCTTAGAAATCAGTGGATTCCTCTCTACTGTGGTTCGAGCTAGTCAGCTTTCTCACCAGGGCAAGTAGTTAACCAAGGAACAAATTCAGATACAATTTCCTCATCTATTGCAGCAAGTGAATGCAACGAGTCCCATTACCTCTCAAGGGTGGAGGAATTATCTATATCAGTTCAAGGATGTTCCAGAGGTGATAGAACTGAGAAAAACCAAAAATCCAAATTTTGGGATTTTTTCAATATTTTCTAGGTTCTAGTAAATCACATTTTCGGAGGTCTTTGGAGCAAAATTTGGGGTTGAAACTTGCTCAATGCCTTAAAATTAAATGTTGGCATTATATTTTCAGGAACTGGGTTAGTACTCTTGGATACTTTTCCAACAGTGTAAATGGATTCGAATTCTATGTACCGAGTAGAAAGTTATGACCCCACCAAGTTGGGGTAAATAATTTCATAGTTTTCTGAAAATTTGTATTTTCATTACTATATTTTCTCATTTTCGAATTTCCCACCATGTGGTGACTGTTGTAATTCCATTTTCTATGTAAATATTCAAGTTTTAAATGTAAATAATTCATTTTTTGAGTTGCATACATCTCTTTTCAAGTTTGTTGTATACAAAACCAATACAATACTGCGGGTTGCACGCCAAGTATTTTCTTCGGGTTCCATAATTCGGATCATATTTAATCCATGCAAGGGTTGTAAAATTACTCAAAATGTATTTAAATTCCCCTTTTGCATGATATATAGGTTTTTCTTTCTTGGTCATGGATCATTCAATGATTTCATTTAGAAACATCGTTGGTTACTAATAGGTCTACACTTGAGGGTTATAGAGCCTAGGTTATTGTCTAATGCATGCTTATATTTAGTTTGAACTTGCACTTGTGTGGATGTTAAAGTTGAGATGGTGACTCAGTCACCCATTAGATCAAGGCACCAAAGTACAATGGTTCTCCTTTCTACTCCACCCATAAAACCATTTGAAATACATTATATTTCTTAGTTTGTTTTTTGTTGTGTGTTATTTTTCCTATTGTCTCACATGGATTTGTGAAGCAACTTGAATGTTAGGTGAGTTAAAGGTTGGTAAAAAAAAAATTGAGCCATGTTGGAAGTTATTGCAAGGTACACATGTGTGTATCTAAAGCATATGGGGATTCATCTTAGGCGACTCTATCTTCAATTACATGTGAAAACCTATCTAATCTACTAATTAGTGAGATCTATTTATGGGTGCTATTAGATCATGGCTAGTCAAGACCTGTCATGAGTTTTTCATTTCATATTAATTATCTTGTATGAGACCTCAAGGATCACCCTCTTGGATTTTGCAGAGCTTGAAGTAGAAGAGGATTTCCCTTATCCTATAATTGGCCTCTAGTTGTCATCTCCTTGTTATGAACCCTTCTCTTGGTCTAAGATATATTGTCCCCTTTTGACTTTTTCTTGAGTATTTGTTCTAAGATGAGAGGAGGTGCAACTTTGGGAACCAACATATTGTACAACTTCCAAATTTTTAGAACAATTGTGTCTCGATCTACAAAATCATTTGGTACTTCTAGAAATCAAATCCAATATGGACAAAGAGAAATCCAACCAAGACCTATAGCCTAGACGAGAAGAAATTTTGGGACTAATTGTGAGCCTACCTCAATTAGGCTTGTGTGTGGTATATTTCAACCTTATGTGAAATAAAATAGAATAAAATGGTGTTATATAATCCCAATGTATATTGTGCTAATAAATATTTATAGAAATAATACAATCTAAGAATATTTCTATTGTATGTAGTGCTATGTGTATCGATTGGATAAAATCATAGTGGAATAATTATGAATGCCAAGAGGCTACAAGTTGGAGCTACTATTTTAGTTTTGGTGAAAATTTATCATGTTGGAAATAAATAAAGATGTAGAAAAGAAGTTGAAGCTAAACATCTTAAGGAAAGTTATTAAATCAATCAAAAAAATTGTAAAAGAAAGGAACTTGCGAAGTTGGTTGTGAGGATTCTAGACCTAGCAAAGAAGGTGTTGCATCAAGATTTGAGAAAAGATCCAACCATTAGAAAAGTTGTAGAGAATTTCAATACTTTACAAAAAAAAATAGAAAGCTAAAAATTATAAGAAAGAATGAGTGATAGAGTGATATATTCAATGGAAGAAGGGAAGGTCTAATAGAGGAAAAAATCCAATGAAATTAGAAAATGGTGTGTAAGGGATTTGATTGGAAAATCAAAAACACTTCACAACAAATTACATATGGTTTGAATTTCATGGGTGAGACTACAATCTCAATGGCATCCTAGCTAGGATGGATCCACAAAATTATAGGAAACTATTCATAAGAAGAAGGTTTAATTGGAATTTATATTATTGAGAAAAAGCTAAACAAACAATAGAAATTGTAAATCAAGAAATTCCTAAGTGTGCACCATGTTGCACTTGATCATTAATTGTTTCATCGCTCTTGACTTAATATGTATCCATTGGTTTTCACCTTTCTTTAGTGATAACACTATTAGAAATGTGCATGGGCTCATGCTTTCTATTATCAAGCATTCTCTAACAACTCATCAACTTGTCTAGTCACTTCTTAAATCTCTATTTTTATCAACCTATATGTACCTTGTTAATAAAACTAGCTCCTAAAAGAAAATCAATGTGATAAATGATTATCCTTATTGGTGTTGATCCTTCTAGTAGATCTTTGAAGATAAATTTTGTATACCAATTCAACAAATCCTTTACTTGACTTGGAATTTCACTTCACTTAAATATTATCTCAACTTGCATAGGCTTGAGAACGAAGCAAACCACGCTTTATTTTTCTTTACCACTTTCAAATTTTATTTCTCACAAAAATAATTAGCACCATATAGCTATTGTTCACTTTCTACTCTTAGTCCTTTCATGGGCTCACATTGTACTTCTTTCCATTCTTCTCAAAGAGTGGATATTTTCCTTAACATCGTAGATGGCCTTTCAAAAAAATTGCCACAATCTACCCAAAAATACATGGTATAAATTATTGAGTGTCATATCACACCAAACTTCATCTCTATATGACCCAATCTAAAAATTGACCAAACATTATTTATTTACCAAAACTTGACGCCCCTTTTGCAACCATGACACCTTATGTGAATTTATATGTAACCATATTTAACCCATGCTAATCTACGTTTTTATTTGACACCAAATTATACATGCTAACATTATCAATAATGACCTTATAGTGCTTGCCTCATAATTAACAAATGGTTTGAAAAGATTCTTTCTTTGCACCAATCCTTTATCTTCCTTTATTGGTTTTAGGAGTGCCCTCTTCATTGTCAAATATCCATATTTTAGGTCTTCAATGTGCTCAAGTGATGTAAGTAATTATTCTTGAGCTTATATAGCACATGCTAGCTTTATTTTTCCTAAGGAAATCATTATGTGCTTGAGGGAATTTAGAAGACCTATGTCCAAGTTATCAACACCTAAAACATGTTCAAGAAAATTGCCTTCATCTTCCTCTTCCTATTGAAGGGTGTGACTTGCCTCCTTGTGCATGACTCTAAGCATTAGATGTGCTCACTTCTCCATCACAGTTATAGTGTCCTCTTTTAGCATTTGATTGATCTCATCCTCAGAAAATTTTCCTCTCCTTGTTGTTTTATACATAACTTTTTGTCATCCTTCAATGAAAGTTGAGAAGCCTATTCCATAGTGTGCAATTGAAACACACACAATTCATCTTGTATGTTCACTCATCCCATTTATATATCATGCAACCTTTTCTTGGTTTGCCTCATTCTAATTGTATCATATGTTTAGCTTGTAGAACTCTCCTATTTATTATTTCATACAAAGCTCTCTTTGCCTCAAGTTTTCTAGCTTCTTCAACAAGTCATAGTTGATAATCTTTAGAAAAAAGAAAACAAATCATTCAATTTAGCAACCATCTTGTCTCAATCAGTAATCTTTTCTTTGCCCCTTTTATTTCTCTTGATTTGTGCATATTTCACCCATAAGGTTGCATGGCCTTTAAACTTAGTCTAAGCCACTACAATTTTTCTTGGGTTGACCACTCATCAATCTTGAAGTGTTTTTTCATCTTTTTGAGCTAATCAATAAACTCCTTCAAGGTTGAAGTGTCTAAAAAAATAGATCTTTCATCTTAGTTCATCTTCGAATCTTTGTAATACCTATAATAAGATTGTCTTCTCATGCATCTAATTATAGTTTATTAGCTTGGTCATGTTCCTCACCATCCCCTCCTACTTCCTCTTCAACATCACTCACATCATCTCTTTACACATCCTCTTCTCTTGTCTTCTTCTAAACCATTTAACCTCACTTGCATAACCCTTAGCAAGTCCACAAACTCATCTAGTCTTCCTACCAACTTCTGATCTCCTACTCTACCTCTATCAATTGCTCTTCTAGGGTGCATGTTAACACTTATGTCAACATATTTTTTTAATCCCTCCAATTACAATCCAACATAGGTTGAACTAAATCCACAAACTAAATTCAAACCAGCTGTGATACTGAATGACTTGGTTTAAAATATTGGTTCAAAAATAATGAAAACCTTATCCTTGCAGCTAAGTCCCAAATTCACTTAGTACAAATTGTCCAATTATCAATACATTGAGGTTTTAGATAAATTTAGGCTTTATATAAAACTACAAAACTAAACATGCTACAAACATTTTATTGTTATTATTATTATATTCAAAGCCACTTCTACTAGAAAAAAACCCTAATGTATTCGACAAAAGCTAATTTCAAAGGTTGATTCCAAGATAATGCTAGTTAGCTCTTCACCTGTGCATTGACTTTGTCTTCTTTCACTTCTTGTGTTAAAATTGCTATGACACTTCCAACTCTAACATTGATGAAAATATTGTATTGGTGAGCTAACTAGAACTAATAATAATGGCTAGTGGCTAAAAATCCAATGGGAGAAACCAGACATCTTTTTGGACTTCATCAAAAATAAGAGTTTATCATTTGTATTAATCTGAGTCAAACCAATAAAGGGATTTTTGCGAGTCCCTTTCTCTATGATAATTGCAATCATTCCTTCTATAAATTTTAAATAATTTCAACAAAATAAGATCTTGAGACACATCTAGAATGTTCAATTTTTATTTCTTCTCTATGATCTTATCAATTTCATCATTGTGCTCAGTGTTATTTGGAGCTATTACAACATTAAACTCAATGGGCACATGAAGCTTATGCAAACTAGAGTTGTGTATTCTCCCACACACCTAGCCACATCCACTAGGATTCATGAGAACATTTCTTTTCTCAAACTAAACATTATGGCTACTATTAAACTATTGTGGAATAACTTTTGCAAAACCTATGTGACTACTACATATCAACTATTGTAGGAACTAGTGACTGTGGGAGAACAACTTCTACAGCAACTATGTCACTACTTAGAAATTCTAGAGCAATTATGTGACTATTGTAGAACTTCAACAATAATTGTGAATATTGTAGAACAACTTTTGCAATAACTACATGACTCTTGGGGAGAAACTTTTGTAGCAATTGCATGATTGTTGTAGAATGACTTCTGCAATGAATGTAATTGCTAGGAAATTCCTTCTGCAACAATTGTGATTGTTGCAAAATGGATTCAATCTTAGTCACCTTTACCTTTCCCTGAATCTATTCACAAACATGTCTTAACTATGTATTTCCTCATTATGTCACATGTTGGTTCCCATAATTGCATATTGTAAACCCTAAGAGTATGTCAGACTCTATGGTCAGGTTTTACAATGTTTTGGCCAAAAAATGGAGTCAACCAATATGGTTAGAGCTCCCTGCACTTCAAGCTCTGCTAGACCTAGGCAAGTATACAATGATAAAGGGGAATATTTAAGGGTTGTGTGAATTTTGACTACGGAAATATATCTCTTAATGGCATGTAAATGTAAGATAGATATGTGACTAATAGCAATCATGCTCTTAATGTTTGAAATTTGAATGTGTAAATAAGGTTTTGTAGAGTATTGTTTTGTAATGAATGTGATCAGTGCCTATTCCTATTGGGTGAATGAAGTCAAGATTTGTATGATATGTGGGTCCTCTTTCTTGGCTTAACTCTAACTACTGGCACTTTTGGATGTCTATGCTTTGTATAAACGTGCAAGTTTGTTCGTTATCGGGCTCTTCTTAAAAATCCCAGTGATATCTTCCTAGGTTATTGTGATATTTGAAAGGATTTAATTCTTACGTGAAGGAAACCAGTTAAGATAATTGATTTAAAAGGATTTTAATTTTGGGCAAAAACCAATTAAAATGAATCTCTTAAAATAATTTTAATTCACTTCTCATGAAAACCAATCAAGAAAATCACACAAAGATGGAAAATATGTCTTGACAAATTAAATTTATGTTTGATACACCTAATTTGAATAGTACAGAAAGACCACTCTAGAGACAACAAGATAACATATATGAATTAATATTGATAGAATAGTTGAACACCATAAATTAGGCCACCACATTAAAATTTATTCTCCATTAGATTGCTTCAAAATTTATTACAAATCATATCAGAAGTTTTTGTCTATGTTCTATTCTATGAGTATGACTAGATTCCAATGATTATGATTATTTTCAAAACTTGGCCTTGGTTTCCCTTATATACAAGAAGCAACAAGCTTCAAGCCGTTACACCTAAAATGGTGACTTTTCATTTACATTTTTTTAAACATAACTAAAACCTTAACAACTGCAATTAACAAAGACAACAATGAATTCCACAATAATAGCGATACACCATAGTTTGTTAATCTCTACAAGGTACCTGTGATCACTTAAAATCTGTTCAAGGTCCTCTCTCCATAATAATGTATCTAATTTTGGGTGACTTCGATGATACTTTTGCTCCCTATGTTGCACGAATGATGAACATGTTGACCTTGGAATGATGCTCAATATATTCTTGGTTAGCACATGTATCAGCATTAGTGATTATATCTTTCATAATGAACTCCAAAGTGAAAATTTATTCTAATTGTACATGTGTATTTTCCATCACCATTGCTTTGTTGTTTACTTTGTCAAGAGACATTGGTAATAGCTAAGCCAATTCACTCTTCCATATGTTTTTTTCTTTGAGATCTCCTTTGGCATCAAAGAAGTTAGGAAAATCCATATCTAGGGGTTGGTCAAAATCACCAAGCTCTTGTGTCAACATAGTACAAAACTTCTCATGCATATTGATTAATTCATCATAAATATTGAACACTTGTTGGTCAACATTTCCCTTAGATGCTAATTCCTCCTTTTCCATCATCCTGAGGTGTAACCTTTTATGTTCTTGGAAGGTAGCATGTGTTCTATAGTGAACAGTGCATACCTCCTCTACTTGATCAAGCATTCTTTCAAATCTTTTCTTTATCAGTTTTGAGACCATTTTGAACTTGATGGACTTTATTTCCATTTCCAATTTATCACCCATTTTCTGGAATCTCTCAGCTCTATGCTTCTAATAAGTAGTTTTAGCCATGGCTTATAATACCCTATTACCAATGTCTAACCATGGGGAGTATGTACTTAAGAAGATGGCAATTTGTCTTTATAACTGGCGATCTCATGTCTCAGTTTCTCATTCTCATTTGTATATGTCTTATTATTTTTCTCTGGTCTTTCAATTTGGGCTTTAGTGAACCTAGCAACATTAACATTTAAATTTGTTGTTTCCAAAGGATCAATATCTTCAACCCTTTGTATAAGGAAATGGCCAAATGCCTTATTAGGATCATCAATGAATAAAGGTTTTTTGTTTGGTGGGTGCAAGGCCCACACTAACAAAGTTGCATTATCTGGATTATAACCTAATCCAGTGTATACTCTTTCTACTCCTTCTATGCTCAACTACAAGTTTTTATTCTAGCTTCTCCAGAAGCTATCAAATACAATGGTGGAGCTCATATCCCATCAAGGGAGCAACATGATCCCTGCCTCTTCTAGCAATGTTCTTCCCTTTTTGGGGTAATGGCTTCCATTTATTTATCAATCTCATCCTAGAGCTCTTTCAAAGCTTCTACTTCCTATTCAGGTGTGACATCTTTAATCCTTTCCCTAATTAGTTTACCTTTATACTCATATATAAAGGCCTTAAACTCAGAGGTTTTAATGAAATCACCATCAGAAGTAAGATTTTGGCTAACATTATACCTTACATCATCTTAGAGCTCAATTGAGGACTCTAATGCAACAATATTTCACTTTCAGCTTCATCACCACTCCCCACACCTTCATGTTCCGCAATGGATGTGTTAATAGAGAAACTAATATCTAGTGTAGGCTGAGGAGAAAGTTGACACAATAAGGTTTCACTTTCAACTTGCATTTCCCTAATGTCCTCATTTTTCTTTGTGAACACCCAAGGAGGCACATCCTTAGTTAACTCTGCTTCATGTGAAATTAGTGCATCCAATCTCTTTATAGTATCTTCAATTTCCAAAAAGGCACCTCCATATGAAGGATTATTGCATGTTTTCCAAGATTCTACTGCCATCACTCTATTAAATAGGCTTCTCTTCATGGAAACATAATGCTCATCAACATTTCTTATCAAATCATCCTCTTCAAGGAGTATGTGGTGATAACCTTTTAGTTTCTTACTTGTTTAACCTCATTTATGAAATGTTCAGGGTTGAATTTTTCTCTTGCATTTCCTTTAGGAAATTTGTAATGTTCTATCTTTTTATCAATTTATTCATAGCCCTTTTAAAAAACCAGAGTAAAATCTCCAAAACACAAGGTCCCGAGCATCAATGTTTTCTTTTTATGAATTTTAAGATGCATGAAATCTAAGTAGGCCAATTGTCTTACAATCTCCAAACATGCAACCCTGTTTGGACCAGTTTTCGATAATAAGAATGGGGCTCCTTCATATCCATATACTTTGATTTTTGTACAGTCACCATATGCATACCAATCACCCCAATTGTGGTTGACCATCCCTCTTTCATCCTTTTCCTTAGGTCTTAGGAACCTTTGTACTTCTGGTGACAAATTATAGTCAAATGGGTGACCAAGGAGTTTGTATAAAGATTTCACAAAATATTCCTCAAAATACAAATAATGTGATAATTCACATCTACTGTCCCAAATGGTTGTCCACATATACACTGGTCTAATACTTCCATTATCATCCAAGTATTTTATTCTTAAACACTCATCCCACATCCCCATACATTTTCCTTCATATAAAATGAGATGCATGAATAAAGAATAATGCATAAATTTGATACCTCCACTTTTATTTTTGATAGAAACAAGCTCATTGTGAATTCCATTGGCTAGGTACTCAGCATAATCAAGGGGCTGAGCATCTTGACTTTGCACATTAGCTGTCAAGACCATTGGTGCTATGTCCATAAATATGGGTGTGTTCAGACCAAGAACTTGGCAAACAGAGAAATATGTGCATTGGAAGTATTCTTCAAACAAGTTAATAGAATATGGGGGTTGTTCCTCCCTTGAAAATACTCTAAGTCGATTACCTTCATCGTGGGGCCTATGTAGTGGTAATCTCCACCTTTTGTAACTAGTGCTCAGGTTGTGATACTCGTTTAGGAGGTCCCTAATCCTAAATTTCATGTCAATACCAGTGTCTAGTTGGAACACCATAGATATATAGTTCTTGGTAATAGGGAGGAAAGGAAGACCCATTTTCCAATTTAATCATGTGAATCTATGGATCATATATGTTGGTGATTGCTTTGATCAATTCCACATTGATGAACACATTGGGCACCACAAACTTCCCTAAATTAAGTCTCCATGGGTTGGAGACTGGTTGGTGTTTGTGCATTTTCCTATAGTGGTATATAAACAAATCATATCCCCTTGTTGGGGTCCATGTATCACCCACTTGTTTGTTTATGTCCTTCAATTTCTCATCTTTAGGGTTCAATTGAGAATTTCACTTGGACCTCTATCTAGAGCTAGGGCATTGATCAATCAAGTCTTGATTCAAATTTCTTTCTTCCAATTTTGTCTTTTTTTTAGGTTTTTCAGACATACTTTCCATAATATGAGTTTTACAGAAAAACCCTACTTTCGTGCTTCAATAATTGAACCGGTTTGCAAATACTAATTTTTTTAGCACATGCTTTGGGTACTTACTTGGACAGTAAGCTCCTTCTCCTTTTCTTGTCATCGTTGTTCACTGTTATACTTTGTTTCCTTTCTCTCTATTCTCTTAATGCTTTCCAAGTACTTTCAGAATTTGATTTTCAATGCCTTCAACTCTGGCTCATTAATCTCATTTGATGGAAATTTTATGTCATCGAGAGTGTAATTAATTTTTTTGAATATAGATCATTGATCTTTCATCACTGCCACCAAATTATCTCTTTTTCATGTCATTGTCTTGTCAATTCTTTCACTTCATTAGGATGACAATATTTTGATCTCACTGATATATCCCTATTCCCCTAATATCACCTTTTAATGGTATACTCCTTCGTCTCTTTCAATATTTCGAAGAGACTTCATATGGATTGATACCAATATCTGATGAGGGCGCAACCTGAGACTTAGAAAATAACCCACAAACAAGAGAATAATTTTATTATTCAGAAAATAGAGCTTCTTACATGCAGAGGATCTCAAATCCCCAAGTTCTACAACACATGCAAGTTACAGAAAGCTACAGAATAACCCTTTCGTGATATGCGAGCTTGTCCCCAAAAAGTTACCCAAAAATTAGAAACCCGCCCATAAATAGAGCTCCTCTTTAGTTTGGAGCCAAAACAACATTCAAATTTGAGTTCAGGCAGTTTGGCGCCAAAAATTTACAACATAAAGTTCAAATTTCAAAAGAGCATTTGCAATTTAACGAAAAACCATAAATTGGGAATTTCATTATGACGAAAAGGGTATCCAAAAATCTAAAAACATCTAAAAACCGAGAAACTTGAAATTTAACTATTTTTGGGTGATGCAAGATTGCCCTTACACCACTAGATGCTCCTGCATCATACACCCAGGGTAATTTGAGAAGTGACCCTGTCACATCTCAGATGGTGGAGGAAAACCCAAACGGTCGACCTTTGCCTTAGGCAACCGGGATGAATCTTCAACAGGCCTTCCTTTCCAT
>VDFB02086081.1:372232758-372528615 GCA_007258455.2 Sequoia sempervirens
ATGGAGGATCTCAAATCCCCAAAGTTCACAACACATGCAAATTCTGACTCTGAATAGCCTTTCGCAATATGCGAGCTTGTCCCCAAAAAGTTACCCAAAAATTAGAAACCCACCCATAAATAGAGCTCCTCTTTAGTTTGGAGCCAAAACAACATTCAAATTTGAGTTTAGGCGGTTTGACGCCAAAAATTTACAACATGAAGTTCAAATTTCAAAAGAGCATTTGCAATTGTATCTTCTAAAAAGTGTGCCAACTTCCCGGGGCCATAACTTTTGATCTAGGACTCCAATTCGCGAACCGTTTGAACCGTTGGAAAGGTCACGAAGTTAATAACACGCTTGAAATCCGCTACACTAATTTTGGAAAGTTTCGGGGCCAATCCGGGAACTCTAAGTGCCTCAAATCTAACTCAGAAGATTTTCAGGTGCAAATCTGGGAAACTAAAACTACAATATCTTTCCACCCATGAATAAAAACCATAAATTGGGAATTTCATTATGACGAAAAGGGTATCCAAAAATGTAAAAATATCTAAAAACTGAAAAACTTGAAATTTAACTATTTTTGGGTGATGCAAGATTGCCCTTACACCACTGGATGCTCCTGCATCAATATCACAATGTCCTCTTAAAACCTTCCTTGTAAGTAGTCTCTTTGATACCCTCTTATCACTCTAATATGTTCACAATTTTATCGCACTGAGGTAATAAGTGCTCTCATTTTATTGAGGGGACCAATATCCTTGTTCTTTCGATATGTATTATTCCCTTTGATGGAGTTCTTAGCTTAGTTGTTCACTTCTTTCTCTTAGGGTTGTCAAAGGGACTAATTTTGGTTCCCATCGATATAGATCCCTATCCCCGACATTCTTTCAATTGATATTTCCTTTTCCTTTTCAAAGGGACTATGAATTACCTTACTCTAATATTTCAGAGTCCTTTCGAACCCTTTTTGGTGTTCAAATTATGTTCCCTTGAAATTCTATCGTCCCATCGAAGAGAAAAATTCCTTGTCCCTCCGATATGTACATTTCTATTCGATGACTATGCCACTTACATGATATCGAAGGGACCCATAACTTACTTACCCCGATATTTCATGATCTCTTCGATTCTCCAGGTGTGTAAGTCAAGCATTGTTCCTTCATATTTTCATTGTCACTTTGATACATTGATGAGTCATGTTTGAGAGATGTTTTTTTGTTTCTTAAATGCTAAGGTGTAATTACCCCATGATTTGTGCCAAAGTAATTGGTAGTCAATGTATTGGGTTATCGAAGAGACCCCAAAACATTACCCTCTGATATGCCAAGGTGTCTTCGATAAGACTTCAATAGGATTATCAAAGGGACACTAAGATGAGTTCCTTCAATATGATATTCTCTCCTCAATAATGTTCATACTATCTTTCTTCGTTGTTCTTTCGAAGGGACCTTAGAATGATTTGCACCGATATAATATAGTATCATCGATATGACTTTCTTCTTATACGGGTAGGATGACAAAGGTGATTTTGTTAAGGTGATAACTAGAGGGTGGGTAAATGGAGTATTTTGAATGATAAATTTTTAAATGATATGCTAGGTGATGGGATATTTTGGCAAAAAAATGGATGTTTTTGTGGGAAATTTAAGGATAATTTTTAGTCGTAACATCACCCTCAAAATCCTTTGTTTTGTAATATCCTCTTTTGGGATATTCCTAAATTTAGGACTACAAAACAATAGTAATCACTAAAAATTGCTATTAGTAATAATGAGTATTAATTTTATGGTTATATTTAGATTAACACCTAAAATATTATAATATTGAGAGTGATACATCATAGCTAAAACATCATGATAGTTATCTCTATAGTTTATTGAATTCAAAATATCTTAACAGCATTAATGTTTATCCCAAGACATATTCTTATAGTCAATCACATTAGGAATTTTCTAGAAATGTTTGCACATCGCAATCTCAAGGATGGTTGATCTTGTATTGCGACAGCATGGGTGGATCCTTATTCATCCATCATGAGCTAGCATACTTTTTCCAAGAGCACTTGTATGCCTCATGGCCCACAAGAACTCCATCTTGGGGGTGGTGTGCTTGAGAAGTCCCTCAAGCCTAGGAGCACTCATCTGCCTCCTGAACCATGAACATTGCAATATCTTAGGTTCACTTCATCCCTTAGTCCACCTTGGAGGCACTCCATCCTCCTTGATCAATCCCAAGAGCACACATTCACCTCCCAGCCCATGAGTACACCATATCAAGGTGGCATGCTTGATAAGATGCATGAAGACTACCTTCCTTACCAAGCTCGAGAGCACACATACACATCTTGGCCCACAAGCACTCCATCTCGGGGGTGGTGTACTTGATGAAGGAAAGGAAAGTACTTCATCTCTCGTGAACTCAAAAGGTTGATCAACCTCTCTATTTGCAAAACACTTTTATAAATTTGAAATTGATTGCTAAAGGAATCTGCTTTATTAATTGATATTAAAATATCATTATGCAATTATAATATATATAGCTATTACTAATTTATATTTTAAAACTTACTTCCCAATAATATTCTTCCTTATTCCAATTTCTTATTTTTCCTTTTTCCAATCCACTTCTTTGATTTCTCCACAACAAAATTATCTCCCTTTTATATCTTATTATTGAGGGAGTCACAACCTTTCAAATTTGAAAGAGTCACAACCTTTCACATTAAGAGTCACAAAATTTCACATTAAAAGGAGTCACACCATATTTATTCTTAATTTATCGATTGAATCATGTTATGGATGCCTTTCTCAAATGAAATCCTCTACCTTTTATATCTCAACTTTGGAGGATTCACACCTCTTCATGTCAATAGTTACAACCCTTCATCGCTGCATTTGGAGAATAATAATTTGATTTTAAATAAGTTAATTTGCTAGTGTTGCTGTCTATTACTTGTAATAAGTCAATTATTTCCCCTTTTCTTTTCCTTCTAGACCTACCTTCCTTATACACCTTATCTTTCTCAAGGGATACAACTCCTCATATGTTGGTTGACTATTCTTAACAACTTAATATTTGTTTAATATTGGTTTGGTGTGATATTAATCATCTTTATTGATTTATTTTGAAACATAGGCTATATAAATTCAAGAATAAAATAGGACATTATAGTCCACCCTACCCAAGATTGCTTGTCCTCAAGCAATCACAAACTAAAATGCTCCAAAATTTACCATGATCCTAAATCAAACTTGTAGATTTGTAATTCTTATATATTGCTCCTTGTGATGTAATTGACTTTTTTTGTGATACTTTGATATAATTAGAAATTGAAAACTCTACAACTAGTGACAATTTTCTTGGTTATATTTGACTCTATAGTACAATGATGTCACTCAAAAGAAGTTGTTAGTATACTTGCCTCAACTTGACTACCAATAATGTTAATACCATCGTCTAAAGTATGAGGAAAATTTATTGTCCAATATTAATTTTTCTTATGTACTACTATTTCCCAATAACCCTCAACAACAAAACCAAGAGTTGTAAATTGACAAGACTTATTATTTAAGACATTTTTTTTCTTATTTCATTACCAAAAAGATCCTAAGCAATGAATACAAACTCCTGATTACCATTGTTGAAATCCAAAATGATAAAAAAATGTTGCATCCTTCATCATGATGAATTATGGGAGTGTTGTGATTATTAGATCCCACTCCTTTATGCAAAGCCAATTTTGCATTCGAGTAAAAGGATCTGGGTGTCCTTTACTACAAGTTGTACCCTCTTTTCCTACACAATCAAATGGGAACAAGTATACAATTTCTCTTAAATAAAGTATATTTCATCATATAATCATTCAAAAAAAGTTTGAGGTAAGTTTGATTCTAATGAGGACGTAATATAAAATAGCTTGTAGGGTGTTTGTAACACTTAACCTAGTAAAAAAATCTTTCAAAATATATCACCTTGTCATAGACTCATAGGTAATTAATGACATGTTATAACCTTCTAAGTATATATTTCTTGGATAATACTCAAGTACAAAATTATTGGATTGATCAAGTCCAATCAAATGAAAGATGTACAAAATTATTAGAATTCATAGCAAACAATTATCACCCACAAACACTTCATAGAAGTACATAAAGTTATAGGTTTACACTAATATCCAATTCTTTCCCAACTTCTAAATCAATTGGAGGTTGTCACTCCTCTTGTAAAAATTTGGCATATCCCTATGTTTGACACTAAGATGATTTTCGTATCTTAGGAAAGTATTCTTTTATTTCACCTGATTCATTTAAACAATACCATTTTTTTCCCAAAATTTAAGAGGTGAAAATAATCCTAGAATTTATGGGTTATGGGCCCACATTGTAACTTAAAATAGACTTACATAACAAATTTGGGTGCACATTGATTTGTATCAAATTTATCTAAGATACCTAATATTGATGTCCTTGATCTTTAACCATGGATGTAGAGATACTCTAATCAAGAAAAATGACTTAGGAGAAGAAGAACCTTGGATGAAATGATCTATTCAAGATATTTCCTATATCACTAGTTCTTACTAGTTAGAAGATATTAAATATAGAAGTGTATTTGGTCACATAAAACAAAGTTCACTTGATCAATTTTGTAGGTTACAAAGTCGATTCGTGCATCGCCATTTTTTTTATGAGAGTAAGATAGATCATGTGTTATGGATTTAATTGTGCATTATGATCTTGTCCAAAATGAATAGAACAAATTACTCTTTATTAGAACAAATGTGTTTCTGCCTCAATGAAGCTCAATGAATATATCTTACGATAATTCTCAAAACACAAACCTCAATTTATAGTGCCAATGGTTCTTTCAAATTTTCTCTTAAGGTATCTCTAAGAGTCAAAATATATTATTTGTATGTTCCTAAAGAATTGAGTTGTCATCATTACATACACTCAAAAATATTGTCTTGGTAATATCAAAATTTGATTGAATTTAGACTTAGATGTCTATTACTATTTCTAACTCCAAAACATGGCATACAAATAGTAATTCACTCTATGATGTTTCAAATTGGGTGTTATAGGTAAGAAAAATATTATAGATAAATTATTGTAGTTTGTTTTGGAATATTCATGTGGACTTGGACGTGTTGACTATACAATTCAGGGTCATGCTTTCTATGCTTTTAACAATCACTACCTAAGGAATAACACAACACTTGGAAATTATGGTTTTTGTGATAATGTAGTCATTACTTCATGGACTTTAATGTGATTGGTTGCTTTTAAGAGACTAGCAATCCTAGGTCAAGATGATATCTTTGTGCACTTATATCTTGAAATTTGGAAATAAGATAATCTAAATCCATTTTTGCATCTTAGTTATGCCTAAGTTCAAGTGACAACTAGTAATGGCACCATGTGGATTTTTATTTGAGAAATGAAGGTCAAGTTATATCAGTTGATATTATCACTAACTATGTTGATTTGTTGGAGAATGATTGTTCCTTCATTGGGAATCGTATGATCTAATAACTTGTAACCAAAAGAACATGTAGGTCTCATAGCCTTGGTCTGAAACTCCAAGGTATATACTTATTTTTTTGATCCTCAAGCCAGCAAGATCAAAGCTTTGATACTATAGAGAATGGGGATTCACTACTCCCGAGTCTCTAAGATACCAAAGAGCCTAACGGGAGAAAATTTCCCTTAACTACCTCAAACTACCTTAAGGAATAATACTCAAGTGACATGTAAAATAATGAGAGTTCCAGAATCTAAAAGAGTAGATCAAAGAGGTTTTCTAGACAGACTAGCAAGTTTTCAGCCAAGGACAACAACACGGCATAGGAATGCCAGTGCAGTGTGTTGGTGTCTCATACGAACTAAAAACTAAGAATATCACAAAAACAACTTAAGCGACTATTGTCATTCTAATTGCTAAGAACTCTAAGAATGCAAGAAAATAACAAAACTAAAATAAAGCAAACTAAGTGAAATATAAATGATAAAGTGAGAGAATAAGATATGGAAAATGCTCACAATAGACCATACAATGAAGCCTTCAATAAATGAATATCTTTGATACCTACACACATAAGACTGCGGAAATTTTTTGGAGTTGTTTAGGGGCTTGCCTCATTCAAACCCTCGTTTGGGTGTTCCTACCTCCACAGACAACCAGTTAGATAGATAGATAAATAGACAAGATAGTAAAATGCATAGACAAGGGATGTGAGAAATCCCAAGATGCTCAAAGACACAAGAAAAGTAGATAGATATCACTTGTAAGGCTTGAGGAAGCCACAGAGAGAGAGAGATAGATGTGAGAGCCAAGAGAGTTATAGGAAATATTGCGAGAACATGAGTGTTGTAAGAAGCAAGAGAGTTGTGCAAGCTTGAGAGAGGAAGAGAAAGAGAGAAAAGAGTGTCTCCAAGAGAAAGACTAAGAAGACCCAATGGATTGGAAAGATGGATTTTAAAGAGAGAATAGGAGGGAAAATAAGCTTCTCGAGTCATTACAAGGCATCCTGAGCCATTACCACTGATAAAAGCTAAGTGACAAGTGGCAAGGCACTCGAAAATGACTGTTTGAATGTTGAAGTTTCATGGAATGCTAGCACAATGTGTATACGTCCATCTAGCGCACTAGTGTCCAGACAAATCACGCTTGAAAATGATGGTAACAAGAAAGACACAAGGTTTGACACAAAGTTGACACACAAGGGTAGCTACTAAAAAGGGGTCTTAAGCATCCTGAGAGGGGAAAAGGCTAATGCAAGGGCTAAAATGAGCCTACACAAATACTAGGGGAATAGACACTAAAGTGGATGCAAAAATGTAGGTGAAATTGTAAGGGGTGCAATTTTATGACACTATAGATACCAATTGTAATGTCCCCTTTTGGGATATTCCTAGATTTAGGCTTGCAAAATAATAATAATCACTAAAAACTAATTTTTTTATAACGAGTATAAATTGTATGGTTATATTAACACAAAATATTATAATATTGAGAGAAATACATCATAGCTAAAACATCATGATAGTTAGCTCTATAGTTCATGGAATTGAAAATATCTTAGCATCATTAATGGTTATTCCAAGACATTCCTATAGTCAATCATATTAGGAAGTTTTAGAAATGTTTCCAAACCACAATCTCAAGGATGGTTGTCCTTGTATTGCGAGAGAATAGGTGGATCTATGTCCATCCATCTCACGGTAATGTACTTGAGAATACCCTCAAACCCAAGAGTGCTCATACGCCTCCTAGCCCACAAACAATCCATATGGCATCTTGAGAAGTCCCTCAAGCCCAAGAGCATACATTTTCCTCCCAACCAATGAACATGGAAAGATCTTGGGTCCACTCCATCCCTCAGTCCACCTTGGAGGTGCTCCATCCTCCTTGATCAAGTCTGAGAATGTTCATTCACCTCCCAACCCATGAGCACCCCATCTCAAGGTTGCATGCTTGATAAGATGCATGAAGACTACCTTTATTAACAAGCCTAGGAGCACTCATACGCCTACTGGCCCACGAGCACTCCATCATGAGGTGGCATACTTGATGAAGGAAAGGTTGGTACTTCATATGTTATGAACTCAGAAGGTTGATCAGCCTCTCTATTTTCAAAACACTTACAAATTCAAAATACATTTCTAAAAGAATCTACTTTATTAATTGATATTAAAATATCATTATGCAATTATAATATATGTTAGTCATAAAATAGGAAAGTGAAGATATTAGCCAAGAAATCATAATGCATATTGGTGCAAAGGTCTTTCGGAGCATAATATTGTAAACACAGCATCTAGACTAGGGGTATCATGGATGGGTCACATCCCATCTCATAGACATAGGTATAAAGGAGATGAATGACAAATTGTAGTAGTAGTAGTAGTAGTAAGAATAGGAAAGAGGAGAGAATATATGTAATAGAAAAGAGAGATATATATGTACAAAGACTAATGTATGGAAATATAAATGTATAGAGGTGAGATAAGAATTAAACAAGAGTATAGGGGAAGATATTCCATTGTACCAATTTTGATCTGATTAATAAAATGAATATTGGTGTTTTATCTGTGTGATGTTATTTTTTACTTTATGGATGTATGATTAGATAAGTATATGTTTGATTGCATTGGTGTTCATCTTTATATTATTGAGTCTAAGGTATAAACTACAACACTTAGAAAATACTTGGGGCTCGTAACTTTGGTATGTATTTCCCTAGATTAGTTGCTAACATTGGTTATGTTGTCGAGACCCTAATTAGGTGATATAAAGAATAGAGCACCTAGAAATTTTTGAAATCAGACACCAAAGAAGAAAGATGATCTAGAGGAGAAAAAAAGGTAATTAATAAAAATTATGAAAAACTGATAGAACATCTTCTTGGCACTTACCCTGTGAGAGGGGGTTAGGCACCAAGGGGATGGAGAATAGAAAGGGGGGAGAATCGGGAAGAGATCTCTAAAAAGATGTGACTTCTAAGAGAAGGGATACCAAATAATTGTCATGGGAGATGATAAAAGGATTAATAAAACTCCAAAATAATCATACCCATGGTGAAAAGAGACAAATACAACCACGAGAAAGATTAGAGAACAAATTGAATTGGTAAGAAAGGTAAACATGACTATCCCAAATGGAGAAGAGAAAAGACACCAAGAGGATTGGAAGGGAAGAAAGGTTGTTTAGAAGAATGGAAACAATGGAGAAGATGAGAAGTGAGTGTACCAATAAGGGTATTGTTGAGCGTGCCAAAGGGGGTGCTACCAAGGGAAAATAAAAAAAGAAGATAAGTAAAAGAATTGGGAAACTCCAGAAAGATCAAAGAATTGTTGGGAAAAAGCAAGACAATTGATAACTAGTTTAAAGAAGAATATGGATGACTATGGAGAATCCAAAAAAAAATTATTACGACCATGCCATAAGATAGGAACTTTATTATTACCACAATCTTCTAGAAGTACAACAATCAGATCAAACCTATCAGACCTTACTATTAACTTGGACGATAAATTTATAGAATTTTTTAAAACACTGGAGAAAATCCTATCTATTCAAGTGAGATTCTTAGAAGAATTAGTCAACAAAATTATAAGGAAATTTCAAGAAGAGAGCAAGAAAATTGGAGAGAATAGATTGAATATGGGTGAAGAATTGTGTTTAGCATTAACTTAAATGACACTAACAAATAAGAAAACAAAAAGATACTTCAAAGAGTCACAACACATCGACCAAGATCCATCCCCTAAGTCATATAAGAGTTAGAGAATTCTAAGTGAACAAATACCAGAAGATAAGAAAACAAGAAAAGAAGAAGGAAAAATAGTAGAGTGGCAAGAAATCCTAGGAAGAGAATATTTTGATATAAAAATAGCAAGAGACAAGGGTAGGGAATAGAAACCCTACTCGATCAGAAAAATAAAGAAAGAGAAAGAAGAAAAACCTAATTCATGCATCCAAAAAGTTAGGAATAAAGAAAGGAAAGATAAGAAAGGTCCTTCAATCAAAACCCCTATATTTGGAAAAGATACAATAGAAGTAGCAGAGCATATATTCTTATTAGAATCTTCATGGGAGAGACAAGATATGAATGAAGATAAGTCAAAAATACTTTATTTTGTATCATCACTCTAGAAATATGTTTTAGAATTTTATAAGAAGACCTACCCTAAACATGGGAAAAAATAGGCCGAAGTAAAACAAGACTTCCTTGCTAATTTTGATACTCCAGACATCCCCACAAAAAGTGTAAGTAAAATGAGAAATATCATACAAAAGGAAGATGAATCCATTAAATAATATGATAAAAGGTTCAAGGAGGTCTACCACAAACTAGAGGAACCATTAACAAAAAGGCAGAAAATAGAATGGTTTATTTTTTAACTTCAGAAAGATATAAGAGCAGCCTTGGATGGCAGGGTATTCAACACATACATGGATCTTATCACTATGTCCTACCATATTGAAGCCAAAACTTGGAATAGGCCTCAAAAAGATGATATAAAGAAAAATATTGAGAAATTACAATATGGTGTAGAGAAATTAATGATATAGAACTCAATATTAGCAAGAAGAAACCAAAGAAGACCAAAGAAATTTGGTGTACATATTGTTCATGAGAAGCTCACCTCTAGAATGACTGTGTGAAGGCCCAAGGAGAGAGATCCACCACTGCATTACATGTGTAATTAAAAACATTTCCAACCAAAATTAATTTCATTTACTATGGGACTTGTCAGGAATGGGAAAGAACCTCACAGAGGACTGTCGTGTTAATCAATTTCAAGCCTGGAACACTCAAAATCATCTAGATCCTTTATGCCCCTTACACCAAAACTACAATGTAAACATAGATATAAACATGGAATATGTCAAAGGATTGGTGAAAGTACCTCTATATAATGCAAGGTACAGATAGCCACCATAGAAGGATAACAAGAATGCATATGCATTAGAAAATAGCGCACTACAGGACAACATAGATGATAGTAGACAATCTAATTACAGAGGAAGAGGACACGGTAGAAACAACCTCTAGAGGAGCGACACGACATGTTACAATTGTGGTAAAATCAATCACTATGCCATAGAATGTTGGTCCAAAAAGAGAAGGAAATGTCCTTTCTATAGAGATGAGACATGATATATTTAAGTGTGATAAGACACAATAATATTATCAAAATACACACATTCGAAAAGTAATGAATTACAAGAGAATAAAGGGGCCATAGTGATTAGAAGAGCACCATAAGGAGTCAAGATCTATCAAATAGTAGACAATTTTTCCTATGACACTTCAAATGAGGACTACTCTGGAGAAGAAGAACAACCGTAGAGGAACAAGAAGAAGAAATCCATAATAAAGAAAAATAAAGCGACCGTACTAATGGGACAAGGGACAGATATTGGAAAGGATATAAGGGAAATCAAATAAATCAATGAAGAATCAGAACCAGAAGATGAAAAAGAGTATGACCACTTTCAGCCAAATAAAAAACATGACCAAATAATAGAAAAATCAAGGAAACACATTATACAACAGGAGGAAATTACATGTTTTTCAAAGGAAGAGGTAAGGATGTTGAAGAGTCTAGACTCACTAGCTCAACAAAAAGATCTATTAGTCAAATTAAAATAATTGAGGAAGTACTAGAATAAACAGAGACAACAACAAATACATCAGATTGTCAAAGACCGAAATTGGAAAAATAGTCCTTTGCTCATTACCGTAAACCTAAACAACAATAGAGTTAAACATGTAATGATTGATTTAGGCGAGGACCTCAACATCATTCTGGAAACTAATTGGGAGAGGCTAGGGAGACCTAAACTTATTAAAACACCTATGAACATAATTCTAGTCGATGGTTTCGCTATGGAGACATTAAGTACATGGAGGAATGTAGAAGTAAACATAAAAGGGATCAAACAAATAGTTGATTTGAAGTTGTGGTGATGAAGGAGCCCTTCAACATATTTAGAGCATTGCTTGGGTTGACATGGTTTGTGAATTCTAATGGAATAATAGACTCCAAAAAAGAGGAAATTTCCTTAGCAGATGACAATAGGATAGTTCACATCCCTCTAGGAAAGAGAGAAGACAAAAGTTATATAGAATAAATTCCACAATACTATAAGAAGACGATTTGAGGAATCTATACTCTATCTCAATGACCCACCGTAGAAGAGGAGGAAAATCCTAATAGTTATGAAGAGATTGAATTAGACAGTGACAATGCGAGTACTGGAAACGATGATGTCTTAGAGGTATGGGTACAAGAACAAGAGTTAACATCCTGAAACGTACATAGCTTCCAGAGAGCACTTGTGATACACAATCAATCTACCAAATGTCGACAAAGTACTACAAATTCAAAAAGCATACTGCAAATACATCAAGGAATCATACAAACACCAGTCTAACAAGTTTCGAACTTATTCAAGAAGACATACAAAAATGACAAGAAATCCTAAAACGAGAACCTACGGGAGCAAGTGAGAACACCTAAGAAGTACAGAGGCTTCGCAAACCAAGACAGCATAAACAAATAAACCCTAATAGAATAATTACCACATTAATACGTAAGTATTCACAAGAAATGGTCATGAGGTCTAGTCTCCTCATTGTCCCCATGGTATCAGAGGGCCTGTCACGCCAGCGTCACTGGTCACATGAAAAAATTTTACCAGGTGCACTATAGTTTATAGGGAAATGGATACATGATCAATTCCTGTAGTCTAAAAAAAAAGTATTCACAAGAAATCAATAGGTTTGAGTTTCAACATAAATTTCCTCGACCTAACCCTAAAAAGATAAGACACAAGATCAGACAAAAAGTTTTAACCAAACACACTACAAAGACTGAGCTAAAAATTAACCCACCCATGTACTATAATTCCTCCATCTACCACAAAAGAAAAAACACTTAATGAAAAAATAGAGCCATCAAAAACTTAATGGGTAGAAAAACTTAGGAATGACTACACCATTTATTGCACTCTTCCCACACCAAAGTTATAAATAACCCCTTGTCATGTCACTTTACATTCACTATACACTCTAAACTACTAAAGATATTTCCCTCCACTCAGCACTAACCCAAATTTGATTTCTTTGTTAAAGCTTAGACCCCGAAAATGGCCGCACCCACTCTCGTAGACTTATCTCATAAACCTAAGCCAAAATATCATACAAAGCGATGGAAATCGACCTATTCAGGGCATTTTCAAAAGTACCCGTGGATATCATCTATATAGAGGATATCCGAAAATACATCCTTGCACCCCTCGCAGAGATTGACCATACAAAGTTTGAGGTTTTGAGGCACACTCTTTTGTAGCAATGAACCCAACAATATCTCCATCAATACGATAACATGACAAAAAAATGGTTGGATGCATGTGGAAGGAATTTCCAAACTTCACAATGTAACAGGATTGGGTTCAAATAATTTTGAGTTGATTTCATAATGAATACCTCTATCTCGATCGACCCTACAGGATCACCAAAGACACCATCCAAGCAGTAATAGGCTTATGGGTTGATGCAAGAGCATCCAAGGAGAAAGGAAATCTTGCATCGTCAATTCTGATATTATTGACCAAATAAGACTTATCGGTGAGACATGGTGTTGGAATTGTGTGTCTCAATCTCACAGGATGAAACCTCTGAAAGAGAAAAGTTGGTGTGACATTCTTATTGTCTGGCCGACTGGCAGTTGTGGAACCTTGTGAAATGTTCAGGTCGCTGAGACCTTGTTGATGTCTTGCCGACTGGAGCTATTGTTGTGACTCGTTGTGTTCGGTGTAACCCTCTGCCGAGTGGGTTGATCTTGCCGACAGGTTGTTCTTAATGGTTATCAGGGAGACTTATGGCGACATAAGTCTTCAAGGAAAGATATGAACATTCGGTATGAAGTCTTACTGACAAGAGATGTCTCACCGACAGTGTTACACTTGGAGTCATCGGAGTAACATGAAGGCTTCAGTAAGAACTCTTGGTGATGGAGGTTTTTCTTGCTGATGGTGTAGTCTGTTGTCGGTATGACTCCTGGCGAAGAATAGACTCGGGGTAACTTGAAGGTTTCGATATGATCTCTTGGTGATAGCGATAGTCTCGCCGATGGGAATGTTGATGTCTATGTGACTTTTGAACATCGGTATGATCTCTCACCGAATAGCGATAGTCTTGCCAATAGTGCTACATGTGATGGTCATCAGTATGACGTCTCAGCGATATGGCTTGTCTCGCTGACTGCTTTGCTCATTGGATATCGGTATGACATAAAGATCTATGAGACTCTTGGTAATAGGAGAACTCTTGCTGATAGAGCTTCACAATATGGATTTGCATTTGGTGTAACCTCTTGCCGAAGGTGATGTCTCTTGGCGATAACGACAATCAGGTCTTGTGGCATCGAGGAGACACGGTTAGTGTCTCACCGACATGCGAATACAAGATGAACGCTTTGACCGATTGGAAGACTATCCTACGTGGTGTGTCTTCGACCAATCAAAGGAGAAAAATGGGAACCGCTAGCAGTTGGACTATTGCGGCTATTGCTGTGAGGAAGATCGACAGACAAGAGCGACATGGTTATACTCAAGAATTGAAGATGATGATCGGTTGGGTAACAGTTGGATGAATAGTTCGATGTGTGATCAGTGTGAATTCGAGCATTGTAACTTGAATGTTTTGTACAAGGTTGATCAAGGATTTTATGTTGTTGTAAATTGACATCAGAGAGTGAAGCTACTCTGTATGTAATTTGTTTACTGTAATACAAAGGGGTTTTTCTTGGTGTGGTGGGTTTTTCTCCCGTAAGGGTTTTCCCACGTAAATCTAGTGTTCATGTGTGTATGTTTATTTCTCTGTTTCTAATATTTCTCTCAAGTGTATCTTAATTGGACTGTAATTGAAAATTTAAAGTCACCTCTGCATTCTTCCTTGAGGTTTTGACGTTAGGAGAGTTGTTCCGCACGTTAGCTTTCCTTACACATGGTCCCATCGGCAAGACATTTGGGAATGTCTCTTCGACAATTTTTTGGTGGGCGGTAGTGTTATGGGTGTGTTGGTGCTATATCGGTGTGAGTTATACTTGTCAGTAGGACATTCGTAAATGTCTCTTCGACATCTCGTGTTTGTTTGACATTTTGATGTCTTTGGGTTTAGTTGACCGTCCATCGAGGTGACCTTATGGTGTCGATGAGAGATACTCCTAAGTCTCTTAGACTAGGCATGTCTCATTGATGGTGTGGTGGTTGCAATGTCGAAGTGACATACAAGGTTCGGTGTAACATCTTCTTATGTCTCTTTGACATTCCAAAAATGATCCGATTGAGCTTATCATGGTGACATGGGGACATTGGAATGAGATCTTCCAGAGTCTTGGTGATACTCCAATGGAAGTGATGATTGATGATGGTCAACGCAATGGATGGCGAGTGAGGTTATGGCACTTGGTGGAACAATATTCGATGTATTCCATATCATTGTTGTGGAATACCTATCTATTGGCCAACTTGGTGGAGGTGTTGATTACGAGGTAACAACTTAATATTTTGAATGATGATTGGACAAAATGGAAACTACGACATGGGGTGCAAGCCTAACTTGGAGAAATTAAGAGAAATATAAAAGACGAAGGAATGCAAGAACGGGGTGCGGCATAAGTGTGAGGAAATCATACAGTGTAGAACTGAATGTGAATTAAGATCTTCTCTCAGTAGACGCATGTAAGAAACTACCCATAAGATGGCAAGAACTCTGTAATGTTGAACTAGTAATAAAGATCATTTTGTTGTGTAAACTTGGTTATTTGTATTGTTTTTGTGTTGTGTTATAATTTATTGGTTGCATGATTGGATAGCCTGACAAGGCCCTCTAATCTCGATTGTTTCAAGTGGTATTAGAGTGAGGTTTTCTCTTGGGAAGGTGTCAAGAATTTACGAAGTCCTATAGAGAATTTGTTGTGGGTAAGTGAGAGAGAAGGAAACTTGTAGCTGCAGAGGACTTGTGTAAGATGGCACAAAGAGGATGAGGCAGAGGACGAGGGGTGTGAAGAGAAATAGACCCTATCCTGATAGATATGTTGAGAGGGATTGCGGCCAAGTTAGAGGTTGTCGAGAATGCATAGTGAAGAGGTCATCATGTCAATGATATGAGTGAAAAAGAGGAAGAACAGTTTGAAGTTGAAGGAGAACAACTAGAACTTGATCGAGAAGAAGAGAGGTTCATTCAAGTCCTAACCAAAATAAATACTAGACCCCGTTTTGACCCTCCTGAATACAAAGGGAACCTGAATTATGATGAATTGCTAGATTGGTTTACTGAGATGGAGAAGTAATTCAAATTTGAAGGTACTGAAGATGACAAGAAGGTGAAATATTCTTGCACAAAGTTGAAGGGGCATGCATCCCTATGGTGGGATCATTTGCAGACTGATAGAAAAAGGAGAGGTAAGGAGAAGATAAAATCATGGGGCCACATGGTGAACAAACTAAAATAAAATTTCATGCCTACAAATTATCTGATAAGTTTATTTAGGAAATTACATAACTTGAAGCAGAGAGAATCTAGTGTCAAGGAGTACACTAAAGAGTTCTATCGATTGAGTATTTGATCAAACCACACTGAGGATGAGGTTGAGAAAGGTGCAAGATAACTAAATGGTCTGTGAGTACCCATTCAAGATGAAATAAGTTTTCTCAAGTTGCAGAGCATGGAAGAGGCTTATCAATGTTCCTTGAAAGCTAAGGAGAAATAAAAGAGAAAGCAACAAAGCAATAATAGGGGCAGAGGAAAAAATTCCCACGGTCGAGGAAAAAGCAGTGGTTTGGAAGAGGATATTCTACCAAACAAGATGGAGAAGGTACCTCTCAAGACATATGAGGTAGAGGATATCTCCAAGGAGAAGGAGAGTCATCTCGAGGAAGAGGTAGTTTTGGAAGAGGAATAGATAGAGGATTCACTATTACATGCTACAAATGTGGAGAGATTGGGCACAAGTATTTTAAATGTCCACAAGTTCAAGGTGGAGGCAAAGGAAAGGAGGCCAGAGCGCATGTGGCCCAAGTTGAAGATAAAATGGTGGAAAATTCAAAGCATGGAGAAGATCCAGAAGACGAAGAATCCTTGATGATAAGGAAAATTTTGTTAAGTCTTGAGAAGGTAGAAGCAAAACCGATACAGAGAAGGAATTTGTTCATAACCAAATGCAAGTCAGGTGGTAAGTGTTGTAAAGTAATTGTAGATAGTGGCAGTACGGACAATATTGTGTTTGATGAAATGGTGAAGAAGTTTAAGCTGAAAAGAATGAAGCATCCCAGTCCATACAAGGTTTCGTGGTTACAGAAGGAGCATCAATTAGTGGTAAAAGAACAATGCTTGGTTAATTTTCAGATTGGTAAATACAAGGATGAAATACTTTGTGATATAATTCTAATTGTTGCATGTCATATTTTGTTGGGAAGACCGTGGCAGTTTGATCGTCAAGTTGTTCATGATGGTAAGAATAATACATATACTATTGAGAAGGATAGTCAGGAATTTACTTTGAATCCCATGAAGAATAAGGATGAAGACACAGAATTTACTTCCAAGGTGTGTTTTGTCGCAGGAAAGCAGTTCCTAAAGGATTTGAAGAAGGGTGATGTTTGTTATGTAGTCGTAGCACGACCACCTCAAAATTTGACAACAGAAAAGGAAGAAAAGCTACCGGTTGAAATTCAAGAATTGGTTGATGAGTATCCTAGCATAATGATGGAGTTACTAGATGGAGTACCACCAGTGAGAGAAATCAGTCACTATATGGATTTGATTCCAAGTGCAAGTTTTCCAAATAAGGCACCATATAGGATGACACCACAAGAGAATAAAGAAATAAATAGAAAATTCCAAGAGTTGTTGGACAAAGGTTTGATTAGGTAGAGTCTCAATCCATGCGTTGTACCTGTTGTATTAGTGCCTAAGAAGGGAGGTGAATGGAGGATGTGTACAGAATCTTGTGCCATTAATAAGATTACCATTAAATACAGGTTTCTATTACCCAGGATGGATGATTTAATGGATTGTTTGAGCGAAGCAAGGTATTTCACAAAGATTGATTTAAAGAGTGGTTATCATCAAATCAGAATTCGTGTAGGGGATAAGTGGAAGACAGCATTCAAGATGAAGGATGGACTGTATGAGTGGTTTTTCATGTTGTTTGGATTGCAAAATGCACCCAATACATTCATGAGATTGATGAATCGGGTGTTGAAGCCCTATCTTGGTAAGTTTTTCATAGCTTATCTTGATGATATTTTAATTTTCAGTAAAATAAAAGAAGAGCATTTAGAAAATATTAGAGTTGTTTTGCAAACATTGAAAGAAGAAAAGTTAATGGTGAATCTGAAAAAAGTGTACTTTCATGAAGAAAGAGTTAGTGTACTTGGGATTTTTAATTTTTGGGGAAGGATTAAAAATGGATCCTGAGAAAGTAAAGGCTATTTTTGAGTGGCCATCACCAAGGAGTACTTTTGAAACCTGTAGTTTTCATGGGTTGGAAAACTTCTATAGAAATTTCTTAAGAAATTTAAGTGGGCTATTTGCTCCCATTATGAAGACAATGAAGGGAATAAGAAAAGGGTTCAAATGGATAGCTGCAGCAGAGAAGAGTTTTCAGTTGTTGAAAAACAAGGTGACAGAACAGCTAGTGTTGGCGTTACCAAACTTTGGAAAGGTTTTCCAAGTGGATTGTGATGCAAGTGAAACAACAATTGGAGGATTTATTAGTCAAGAAGGAAGACCAATAGCGTACTTTAGCGAGAAGTTGAATGAAGCCAAGAAGAAATATTTGGTGTATGATCAGGATTCTATACAATTGTGCAAGCACTCATGAAGTAGAGGCATTACTTATTGCCGAAGGTATTTTTGTTATATACAAATCATCATGCCCTGCAATTCATAAATAGCCAAGGTAAGTTGAACTAGAGGCATTTGAAGTGGGTTGAATTCTTTTAAAGTTATTCTTTTGTGTTAAAACATAAGAGTTGTAAATCCAATAGAGTTCTTGATGCATTAAGTGGGAGAACTTTGTTACTGAGTGAGATGAGAGTGAATTTTGGTTTTGATTCATTGGGTGAGTTGTATGAGCACAACCCAAACTTCAGAGAAGCATGGTTGGCATGCAAAAATCCAACCGAATTGGATCGGACTCCATGGTTGGAATATTTCATTTAGGAGAACTTGTTCAAAGAAAAGAAGTTGTGCATACCATGAAGTTCCATGAGCGAGAATCTCATCAGAGAAAAGCATAGTGGTGGATTAGGTGGACATTTTGGAACAAATAAGACAACTGCATTGTTGAATGAAAGTTATTATTGGACAGGAATGAGTGTGGATATCAAGAACATGGTACAAGGATGTAGAATTTATCAGCATGCGAAGGTATGAAACAAAATACCAAATTGTATCATCCATTACTGATTCCGGAGAGACCGTGGGAACACATTAGCATGGATTTTGTTTTGGGATTTCCTCAAACTCAGCGAGGTAATGATTTAGTTTTTGTGGTTGTTGATAGATTTTCAAAAATGGCTCATTTTATTCCATGTCAGAAAACTAGCGATGCTTCACATATAGCGAATTTGTTTTTCAAAGAAATAGTCTAGTTACATAGTTTTCCTAAGAGTATCATATTTGATCGGGATACAAATTTTTTTGGTCATTTATGGCGGACATTGTGGAAGAAATTGAGCACACATTTGGGTTTCAGATCAGCTTACCATCCACAAACAGATGGTCAAACTGAGGTTGTGAATAGAAGTTTAGGTAATCTTCTTCGATGTTTGATTGGAGACAAACCAAAACAGTGGGACTTGTTGTCATAGGCAGAGTTTTCCTATAATAATTCAATGAACATGAGTATTGGGAAAATTCCATTCAACATGGTGTATGGTTTCAGCCCTAGGGGCATAGATGAACTTATAGATAGCCCAGACCTGGTGAAAACAAGTGTTGTGGTAGAGGATTTTGTAGAATATATCAGAGATTTGCATAAGGAAGTGAAAGAAAAGTTGAAGAGTACATCTACATATAAAGATTCTGTTGACCATCATAGAAGAGAGCAGGAATTTCAAATTGGGGAACTAGTTTGGGTTCATTTAAGAAAGGAGAGGTTTCCACAAGGAACCTATAATAAGCTAAAATGGAAGAAAATAGGTCCTTGTTAGATCCTATGTAAGTTTTCAACTAATGCTTATGAAGTTGAACTTCCAGAGAATGTAGATATATCTCCTATTTTCAACGTCAGTGATCTGTACAAACATTTGGATGAGGAGACGAGTACTCAACCACATTAATTTTTTAATATGGATTGGGTGAACCAGCTACCTATGAAGCAAACTGAAGAAGCAGATGCAATTATTGATTCCAGGGTTGCAAAGAAAACATGTGGTAAAGAGTACATGGAGTACTTAGTCCCCTCAAAGGGAAAATCAGTGGATTAAGCATCTTGGTTGAAGGCACATGAGTTGGCTCAATTTGGGATATCAATTCCAGATTGGCCCAAATGTTCCTAAGTCTTCTTCTACCTCGAGTGTCTGATGTAGGAGCATCCAGGGAGAAAAGAAATCCTACATCGTCAATTTTGAGATTATTGACCAAATAAGACTTATAGGCAAGACACGATCCTATCACCAAGATGTTTGGGAATGTCTCTTTGACATTATGATGGTGAGCAATAGTATTATGGGTGCATTGGTGTTATGGGTCCGTTGAGGTGACCTTATGGTGTCGATGGGAGATACTCCTAAGTCTCTTCGACTAGGCGTGTCTCATCGACGGTATGGTGGTTGCAATGTCAATGTGACATACGAGGTTCAGGGTGACATCTTCTTATGTCTCCTCGACATTCCAAAAATGATTTGATTGAGCTTATCGTAGTGACATGGGGACATCAGAATGAGATCTTCCAAAGTCTTGGTGATACTCCAATGGAAATAATGAATGATGATGGTCAATGCGGTGGATGGTGAGTGAGGTTACGACACTTGGAAGAATGATATTCGATGTATTCCACATCGTTGTTGTGGAATACCTATCTATTGGCCAACTTGTTGGAGGTGTTGATTATGAGGTAAAAACTTGTAGATTTTGAATGATGATTGGACAAAATGGAAACTATGACATGGGGAGCAAGGCTGACCTAGATAACTTGAGAGAAACATAAACGACGAAGGAATGCAAGAATGGGGTGCGGTAGAAGTGTGAGGAAATCATACAGTGTAGAACCAAATGTGAATTAATATTTTCTCTCAGCAGATGAATGTAAGAAACTTCCCATAAGATGGCAAGAACTCTATAATGTCAACCTAGTAATAAAGATCATTTTGTTGTGAAAACCTAGTTGTTTGAATTGTTTTTGTGTTGTGTTATAATCTATTGGCTACATGATAGGATAGCCTAACAAGGCCCTCTAATCTCGACTGCGTCATAGGCTCAAGGAGAAGTTCTTCCAAAAAAATCCATTAAGAACACAAAAGTTACACGGCTCACCGGAGAAACATTTGATGGTCAGAGCCTAAACATCACCAAGATCACAAACCCAACAATCAATTATGCCACCATGGGTATTGCTTACAAGGTTTACTACACAAACTGGGAGGATTCAGCCACTGTCACTGCAATTCACACAACACATCAAATGGTCATAGAAGGAAAAGATATAGATGTATGTGAGGTTGTGATAGGAACTCATGGACAGCATCCACCACACAAAACAATCCCATTATCAGTTCGAGTATGGGACTCTATTAATATGCCTCACTTTCTACTTTATGCACCAATTACTGAGATTTGCAAGGAAAACTTGGGACTCCACTGACAGGTTGCGACCCAAATCCAAGATCATGTGAAACACTTTCAAGATGCCACTTCATATACCGCAACCTACTGAGGGTTCTTCAAATCCTTACAACAAAAGCTCCAAGATAAAGAACACATCTCCTATGAGGTGGTTTTCCAATACATTAAGGACAGTCTTCCTAGTCTACAAACGCTACACATTTATGGAAGCAATTGAGCTGAGAACATCATGGATACCTCAACTCCCATATTAGGTAACAGATACAGAGATCCACTCATATTCCTTCACACTCCTTAACCTCCCCAAAGATCTACAAGCTTTGAAATTCACCACCTATTGAGAATACATGGACAACCTAGCAAAGAGGCAGTTGAAGAACACTTCGACAAGAATAAGTAAAAACTACATGAGAAATGGGGTGTACACAAGCAAGAGACAAATGAGCGGAATACATCTACTCCCCAGAGGTCCAAAAGACTCCACATTGGCACCCCACTTGCAGAACCTTCCCAAAGTGCAAGTAGTAGGCCAAGGAAGAGAAGGCTCCCCACCACTCCTCCCATAAAAGAACCATCAGAAGAGGAAGCCACAAAGGCCCTCTTACAAATGAGTGGAGAAAAATCCTAAGCAAAGGAAGAAGGCACATAAAGAGGTTTCTCCACAAATATTGGACATAGAAGAAGAGGAGCAGGCAATATCAAAGGATACCTCTCTTTTGGAAGCCACAACTATCCCAAAGGTTTCCCCACTTGTAGATGATGATCAACTATACAGTGAGTTGTTCTGCAAGGAGGTGATGGACATGACACTTCAGAAGTATCCAAACATGGGGATACCAAATCAAGTAATCATACAAAGGGAAATAATCAAATATATGATAGTATCTAACACAACCCTAGAGGATTTGATTGACTGATTTTTGGACCCTTTGATTACCACATTAAAGAAGACAGGGGA
This sequence comes from Sequoia sempervirens, assembly GCA_007258455.2. NCBI lineage: Eukaryota > Viridiplantae > Streptophyta > Pinopsida > Cupressales > Cupressaceae > Sequoia > Sequoia sempervirens. The sequence continues at coordinate 372,255,072 of VDFB02086081.1, forward strand.
GAAAGCAACCAAAGAAGAGTAGTTTTTGAAGGACTTAGAAATTGGAGAATTGGTTTTTGCAGTTACACCTCCACTAAAGCAAAAGATAGCAGAGATTCAAACTAAAGAGCTCTGATCAAAATAAAGGTTGGATAAATTAATGATAGAGAAATCAGAAGTCACTCAGGCTGTCCAAAAGGAGATAAAGGAGGCTACATAAAAATCCTATCAAAATTTGTGTGAGAAAGAAGAAAAATATAAAGCTACCACATCATAGCAAGAATGGTCTTCTCCCCTTTTCAGTCTAAGACACCCTCTTACTCCACAAAATCTTCTATGCGGTCCATCCAGGACATTTTGGCCAAATAGAAGCAACTACAACCAGTGACATCTCCACAGCTACTCCAACTCTCATTGGTAGGGTCACAAGTGGACATTGGGAGAATCTCACCCCACACAAATTCTAGTTAGAGGACATCTTGCACCAAAAATTTATTGAAGAGATTTTGAAACATCATGTGTAGAGCTCTGACTAGTTAAAAGAGTTAGTGAAGGAAATACAAGACAAGTTCCCTCAAATTCAATGGGACTCATCCCAACCATTGGAAACACAGCTACAAATTTTGGTAGAAGGGGTGATCAAGGACACCCAATTATAAAAGAAAACACAAAGACAACAACTTCAGACAAAGTATCAAAAGACAAATCCAAATGAGGAATAGAAGAAGTGTGCTATTACACACTATGCCCTAGAATCACATATCAGTAATCTAAAGAACACCAAAGGGTGTCTCAATACCTTGTACCAGTTTTATCTACAATGGCCAATAGTGACAGCTAAAACCAAGGCTAAAATGGATCAGTTGGAAGTCCAGATACTCCAAACACCCACAACCTATGATACCCTACAGGACATAGATGGAAAATCTAGGGTTCAAATAGAAGCATTTCATGCACAATTCCAATAACTGTAGGATCAATGAGATGGGATTCGAAATAGATTCCACCAACTCTAAAAGGTAGTTAGTTTAAGGCTATCCCACATTATCGAAGTCCTCCAGGAAGCACAAAAATTAGCCCAAAAGATACAAATTTTACAAACACTATCGAAAGCAGAGAAACTCCTATTTACATATTCAAGTACAAAACACAAGTACACCTGGCCAAAACCCAATGGGATGCGACATTTTCCAACCTCGAGGAAATCTACAAAGATATAATTCTAGCAAAGTAGCATTGACTTGATGAACAGTCAACATTTTGAAAGGAGGAATGATGTTAGCCTAAAAACAAGACATCGAAGATATCAATCGGGAAATCATACTGCATTTTGGTGTAAAGGTCTTTTAGAGCATAATATTCTAAACATAGCATCTAGACTAGGGGTATCATGGATGGGTCACATCCCATCTCATTGACATACGTATAAAGGAAGATATGAATAATAGAAAGTAGTAGTAGTAGTGAGAATATGCAAGAGGAGAGAATATATGTAATAGATAGAGAGACATATATGTATGGAAAGATAAATGTATAGAGGTGAGATAAGGATTAAACAAGATTATAGAGGAATATATTCCATTGTACCAATTCTGATCTGATTAATAGAATGAATATCGAAGTTCTATCTGTGTGATGTTATATGTTACTTTATGGATGTATGTTTATATAAGTATATGTCTGATTACACTGGTGTTCATCTTTATATTCCTGATTCCTGAGAAAATACTTGGAGCTTAGAACTTCGATCTGTGTTTCCCATAATATTCTTCCTAAAACAATATTTGTTTCCAATAGATCTCTTATATTCCAATTTCTTATTTTTCCTTTTTCCAATCCACTTCCTTGATTTCTCCACAAGAAAATGATCTCCCTTTTATATCTTATTATTGAGGGAGTCACAACCTTTCATATTGGATTCACAACCATTCACATTTGGAGTTACGAACTTTCACATTAAATTTCATCATATTTATTCTTAATTGATTGATTGAATGATGTTATGGATGTCTTTCTCAAATGAAATGCTTTCTTTTATATCTCAACTTTGAGAGAGTCTGATGCAGGAGGATTCGGGAAAATCACGGCTATCTTGCACATCCAAAAAGAGCTCTATTCCCTATGTTATTTTGATTGTTCTAAATTTTGTCTTGGTTTGATTTTTGGCTTGCAAGCAACAAATTATTTTATCTAATTTGTCTCTCCAAGGTTGAGATTGTGAAGATTATTTTGTTGGTAAAAGAATGGGTGAATTCTAGCTAGTTTATGGTCCCAAAAAAGTGGAAAATGGGAATCATCTTGGAAGCCAAAAATGCCACGTCCCAAATGTTTTTTCCCCATTATTGGAGCATTTTGTAACTCCTCTTTTATTTTCTTGGTTTGGATTTGAAGTTGGGCGCCAATGTAGTGGGCGAAAGGGAGGTTTTAGAATGATCCAATTTTAGAGTGCTTGATTGATTGCTTGCAAGTGAAGGAAAAGTGGGGGCGCGGGGGGGGGCGAGGTTCAAGAAGGCTACACCCTGCTTTTAAACGGGTTTTTTGATGATTTTTCTATAGATTGAATGAAGATTCCATTGTCCAGATGAAAAGAAGTTTGGTGTTGAAAAGATAAAGAAAAGATGAAGGATTGTGATGCAAAACCAGGGCATACCTTTCTTAGGCGTCCATGAGGGAAGGAGAGATGGTTTTTTGTTGTTATGTGTTGCCTGTAGTTGCTTTTTGGGCATTTTCAGATATTTTTTGCATTGTTTTGTTTGTATGATGAGAAAAAATTGTACCTAATTTGATCGGGTAGTGTTGTTTGCAAATGGAAGCACTTGCAATAGGAGATGCTTGTAATTTTTAATCTTTTTGCAGTTGTGAATAAAATCCCATGTTTATTTGTTGTTAAAGTTGATTTTTGTTGCATTTTATTTCTTTTGAATAGTGTGATAGAGTGGTTTGGGTTACAACAATTGACAGCCTAAAAAGGCTCTCGGTTGTTGGTTGCATCATTTGGTATCAGAGCAGGGTTTAAAGAATTTTATAAGGAATATATAGAATGGCACAAAGAGGAAGGGGTAGAGGAAGGTCCCAATGAGGAGAAAAAAATCCAGCACTCATGGAGATGCTAAGAGGGATTACAACAAGGTTAGAAGTCATAGAAACCTCTCAGAGGAGAGGGGTTCATGTTGAAGATGTTGGTGAAGATGAGGAACAAGCTTAAGGTTGTAGTTGAACAAGGAGGAGACCTACAGGAAGGTATGTTTTTACAGGAATTGGAAAAGCTTGGGAGTAGGCCAAAAATGGACCCATCAAGATACAGTGGGAGAATGAAGCCTAAGGAACTCATTGATTGGATTGCAGAAATGGATAAGTATTTTGATCTAGAATCCATTGATGAAAAGAGGAAGGTAAAATATGCTAGCACCAGACTAAAGGGACATGCCTCTAGGATCAAGTGTAGATTGAAAAACAAAGAAAAGGAAAGGAGAAAATAAAATCATAGGAAAAGATGGTCACAAAGTTGAAGACATTTTTTACCTGTGGATTATCACATCAGCATAATCAAAAGGTTACAAAACCTTAAACAAAAGGATCTCAATGGCATGGAGTATACAGAAGAGTTCTATAGATTGAGCATTCATGCTCGAAATGTTGAAGATGATGAAGAGCAAGTAGCTTGGCATGTGAATGGTCTAAGGATTAATATCCAAGATGAACTTAGTATGGTATTGATTAGAACAGTGGAAGAAGCTTATAAGTATGCATTAAGGCAAAGGAAAATTTGGCAAGAAGGCAACAAGGAAGCTTTAGAGGAAGGGGAAAACCCTTACGAGGTAGAGGACAAACAAGTACAAGAAGAGGGAAGCAGACAAAGGAAGAAGAAACAATTTGGTCACAACAAACACCAGTGGCAAATGCAAGAGGAAGAGAGGATTATTCAAGAGGAAGAGGTGAAACTTCTAGAGGAAAAGGAGAGTATGGAAGAGGGAGAATATTTTCAGGAGTTTTTTTCAGTTGTGGGGAGATAGGTCATAGGGCCTTTGAATTCCTTCAAACACAAGAATTAGAAAATACTAACATTGGAAGAGCATATGCCATAGAAGTTGAGCATGAGACAGAATTGGTTGATCCAAATGATGGAGAAGTTATAATGTTGAGAAGAGTGCTTTTGAAACCAAAGGAGAAACCAAAACCAATACAAAGGAGGAGTTTGTTCAAAACCATTTGCAAAGCACAAGGAAAATGCTACACTATCATTGTGGAGAGCAAAAGTACTGTTAATTTAGTGTCACAAGAGATGATGGAAAAATTGAAACTAGAAAGGACAAAGCACCCAAATCCATATTGAGTCACTTGGTTGCAAAAAAGGCATCAAGTTTTAGTAAGTGAACTGTGTTTGGTGAGTTTCCAAATTGGTGGTTACAAGGATGAAATTGTATGTGATGTAATGCCAATGGATGCTTGTCATACTTTTGGGAAGGCCATGGAAATATGACCACAAAGCAATCCATGACGATAAAGAAAATACCTATACAATCGCAAAGGACAAGAAAAATTTATGTCATGAACCCGTTAAAGGAGAAGCAAAATGAAGTGGACAGTGATACAAAGGTATGCATAATTACTGAGAACAATTTTTGAAGGAGTTAAAGGAGGAAAAACTATGTTATGCTTTAGTTTCCAAGCCAACAAAAGTTGAGACAGCAAGTGAAGAACATGAAATACCTAAGGAAATCAAGAAGATATACAAGAATATGATAATATTTTGATGAAGGAACTTCCAGATGGACTCCCACCAATTAGAAGTATAAGTCATTGCATAGATTTTATACTAGGAGCAAGCTTACCAAACAAGGCAGCATACAGAATGAGCCCAAAAGAGAATGAGGAGATAAATAAACAAGTGCAAGGGTTGTTGGACAAAGGTTTGATAAGAGAAAGCTTGAGCCCATGTACAATACCAGCAGTTTTGGCACCCAAAAAGAATGGAGAATGGTGCATGTGTACGAATTCAAGAGCCATAAACAAGATAAATATCAAATATAGATTTACATTGCCACGAATGGATGACTTGATGGATTGTTTAAGTGGAGCACGATACTTCACCAAGATTGACTTGAAGAGCAGGTATCATCAAATAAGAATCAAAGAAGGAGATGAATGGAAGATCGCATTCAAGAAAAAGGAGGGACTATATGAGTGGTTGTTTATGTCGTTTGGTCTCACAAATGCCCCAAGCACATTCATGAGGTTGATGAACAAGGTGCTCAAACCGTTTCTGGGTAAGTTTTTAATTGTCTATCTTGATTACATCTTGGTTTTTAGTAAGGAGAAGGATGAGCATTTAGAACGTGTGAGGGCTATTTTGCAAAGATTAAGAGAGAAAAGTTGTTGGTCAATCTTAAGAAATGTGTCTTTGTGAAGGAGGAGCTAGTTTATTTAGGTTTTTTCATCTCAAAGGAAGGCCTACGAATGGATCCAGAAAAGGTTAAGGAAATTCTAGAATGGCCATCTCCTATGAGCATGTTTGAAGCTAGGAGTTTTCATGGTTTGGAAAGCTTCTATAGGAATTTTATCAAAAAAAATAGTAGTCTTTGTGCACCAATCACTGATACAATGAAGGGGGAGAAAAGGAAATTAAAGTGGACAGTTGTAGCAGAGTGGAGTTTTAACATCTTGAAGGAGAGTAACAAAACAACCCATATTAGCCTTACCGAATTTAAACAAAGTGTTCCAATTTGATTGTGATGCAAGTGGGAAAACAATAGGAGGGGTTTTGAGTCAAGAGGGAAGACCTATAGCCTACTTTAGTGAAAAATTAAATGAGACCAAGAGGAAGTACTCTGTGTATGATCAAGAGTTTTGTGCTATTGTGCAAGCACTCAAAAAATGGAGACACTATTTGCTACCCAAGGAGTTTGTTCTCTACACATATCACCATGCTTTGCAATACATCAATAGCCAAGGTAAGCTCAATCAAAGGCATATGAAATGGGTAGAGTTTTTACAAAGCTATTCATTTGTTCTTAAGCATAGGAGCGATAAATCTAATAAGGGTGGCAGATGCTTTAAGTAGGAGATGCCTATTGTTGAATAAATTGCAACTTGATGTTATGGGATTTGATTTGATGAAAGAAATGTATGACATGATCTTGATTTTGGTAAAGCATGGGTTGCATGCAAGAATCCTTTAGAGGGTGATAGAACCAAATGGTTGGAGTACTTTATTCAAGAGGGGTTGTTGTTTAAAGGACAGCAATTGTGCATACCTAGGGGCTCTATGAGAGAAAACTTGATTCAAGAAAAACATGGTGGGGGACTTGGTGGACATTTTGGAGTGGATAAAACTTTGGGGCAGCTGAGTGAGGCTTATTATTGGCCAAGTATGAGCAAGGATGTGAAGAATTTGATTCAGAGGTGTACCATTTTTCAACATGCCAAAGGGATAAGTCAAAACACGAGACTATATCTGCCTCTGCCAATTTTGGAAAAACCATGGGAAGAAGTATGGATTTCATTCTTGGACTGCCTAAAACTCAAAAAGGTAATGATTCCATCTTTGTCATAGTTGATAGATTTTCAAAAATGGCTCACTTTATTTTAGGAAAAAAGACCAATGATGCTTCACATATTGCCAAAAAAAAATTCAAAGAGGTTGTTAAATTACATGGCTTGCTAAAGAGTATTGTTTCAGATAGAGACACCAAGTTTGTTAGTCATTTTTGGAGGACATTATGGAAAATATTGGGTACTCATTTAACTTATAGTTCAGCCTATCATCCTCAAACAGATGGGAAAATAGAGGTGGTAAATAGGAGCCTTGGAAACCTGCTGAAATGCTTGATAGATGGGAGGCCAAAACGGTGGATCTAATACTAGCACAAGCTGAATTTTCCTATAACAACTCCATAAATCAAAGCACGGGTAAGAGCCCTTTCCAAATTGTTTATGGTTTTAGTCCTAAGGGGGTTCATGAATTAAGAGATAGTGCAGATTTGGGAAGGAAAAGTGCAGCAGTTGAAGATTATGTTGGCTATATGCATGAACTTCATCAAGAAATTAAGAAGTTGGAAACTAGTGCACAAAAATACAAGGCTCGTGAAGATTTGAAAAGAAGAGCTCAAGAATTTGAGGTGGGAGAGTTGGTCTTAGCCCACCTACGGAAGGAAATATTTCCTCAAGGAACCTACAACAAGATATAACATAAAAATATTGGACCATGCAAGGTGCTCAGAAAGTTTTCAGTGAATGCCTATGAAATTGACTTGCCTCCAGAGATTGATATATTGCCAATCTTCAATGCTGCTGATTTGTATAAGTTTCATGGTGAACAGGTAAAAGAGGGCAGCAATGATGATTCTAATGCACAAGATTTGGTACATTGGAAACAACAACTTCCAACCAAACCGAATGAAGAAGTGGATGGGATTATTGATTCTAGAGTAGTCAAGAAAACACGGGGAAAGGAGTATAAGGAATATTTGATCAAATGGAAGGGAAAGAAGATGGAAGAGGCCACATGGATTGTTGCTCCTGGGCTATACAAGCTTGAGATCCCACCTCTGAATTGAATGTTCATGGAACATTCTTTCTTACCCCAGTCGTTTGATGCAGGAGCATTTGGGAAAATTACAACTATCCTACAATCCAAAAAGAGCTTTATTCCCTATGTTATTTTGATTGTTCCAAATTTTGTCTTGGTTTGATTTTTGACTTGCAGGCAACAAATTATTTTATCTAATTTGTCTCTCCAAGGTTGAGATTGTGAAGATTATTTTTCCAATAAAAGAATGGGTGAATTCTAGCTAGTTTATGGTCCCAAAAAAGTGGAAAATGGGAATCATCTTGGAAGCCCAAAAGGCAACATCCCAGAGGCTTTTTCCCCATTATTGGAGTATTTTGTAACTCCTCTTTGATTTTCTTGGGTGGGATTTGAAGTTGGGCGCCTAGGTAGTGGGTGAGAGGGAGGTTCTAGAATGATCTAATTTTAGAGTGCTTGATTGATTGCTTGCAAGTGAAGGAAAAGTGGGGGGGTTTCAAGAAGGCTACACCTTGCTTTTGGATGGGTTTTTTTACGATTTTGTTGCAAATTGAATGAAGATTCCATTGCCCAAATGAAAAGAAGTTTTATGTTGAAAAGATAAAGAAAAGATGAAGGATTGTGATGCAAACCAAGGCATACCTTTCCTAGGTGTCCATGAGGGAAGGAGAGATGGTTTGTTGCTATTATGTGTTGCCTGTAGTTGTTTTTTGGGCACTTTCAGAGAGTTTTTGCATTGTTTTGTTTGTAGGATGAGAAAAACTTGTACTTGATTTGACCGGGTAGTGTTGTTTGCAAATGGAAGCACTTGCAATAGGAGATGCCTATAATTTTCAATCTTTTTGCAAATGTGAATAAAATACCATGTTTATTTGCTGCTAAAGTTGTTTTTTGCTGCATTTTATTTCTTTTGAACAGTGTAATAGAGTGGTTTGGGTTGTAACAATTGACAACCTAAAAAGGCTCTCGATTGTTGGTTGCATCAAAGTCACACCTGTTCATATCAATAGTTACAACCCTTCATCACTATATTTGGAGAATAATAATTTAGTTTTAAATAAGTTAATTTGCTAGTGTTGTTTTCTATTACTTGCAATCAGTTAATAATTCTTTCCCCTTTTCTTTTCCTTCTAGATCTACCTTCCTTGTATACTTTATCTTGCTCAAGGGATACCACACCTCATATGTTGGTTGACCATTCTTAACAACTTAATCTTTATTTAATGTTAGTTTGGTGTAATATTAATCATCTTTATTGATTTCTTTTGAAACATAGGTTGCAAACATTTAGGAATAAAACAGGACGTTACATGTTCAAGCTCAACAATGACCAAATGACCAAAGAGGAACTATTTTATTCTTGCCTACATATGTGGAAATCATCATTTTTTAGGGTGATCTAAGATTATTTTCCCAAGGATGCTCATGCACCACAAGCCCTCATGTGATTTGTGTAAAGGAAATCGGTAATAGTGCAATTAGTAGTAAGAGAGCTTGGCAATAAATCATTTAGGAAATTCATAAGGGGTCTAGCACAAGCAAGTTTTGGCAATATGAAAACTGATGAATAGGAAGCTAAGAGAATGAGTAATAAGTAGTAAATAATTAAAATTTCATTATGGGTAGAGGGAAAGAAAGCCAATAATTAGAGATACAAAAATAAGTAGCAAGAAAAGTGTGATAGATAGAGCATAAGTAAGAATACACTATGTAGAAAAAGATAATAGCATGCAAAAATAAAGTGAAACTTAGATCAAATGTAGGATGGTTCCAACTTAGAATGTACAGGGAGCATTATGCGGTTCCCATCTCTGCCTATATGCTCTTGAACTAATGAAATATTAAAGAGTCTTCTCTAAATGGTTGTATTACTCATAGTGCCCAATGGTACGCTCAAAACTCTTATCTAGAATGTGTTCATGAATCATGCCAATAAAAGTAACAATTCATCTCCAAAGTATGACATATGATGGCATCTATGAAAGTATCAAGAATTATTAGAGTGGTGCTCTAAATAACATGACTGTATCCACCTATTGCAAATATTATCTATGTGCTAAATTTAGCTCTACACTTAGTAGAGTGCATGGTCAATGAATGATAGTGGAAAAAGTAGACTTTGCATTAGGGAATAGTTGTTAACTCTCTCTACCTTGGAAGTATCAATAAAATAACCTTGTTTATTATGACAAGAATCACATAATTTATCGATCCAAACATGACTTCATGCTTGTTGATTAACAGATTGGGCACCTTGAGAATCTACAATTTAACGCCTACAAGGTGCAATAAAATTAACCCAATAGCTCTGAATATTAATCTTTGAACAAGATGAATATTCTCTTAATTTTTCAGAGGTATAGCTCCCTCATATAATTTTCAATGAATTGAAAGAACAAGAAAACAAAACATCATATATGCTTTTAACCAGAAAGCAAAAAAGGTATACCCAATATCAAAAAAAATCAAATATCAAGTGTGTGATACAATATAAGAAGTATTAGCACAAAGACTAATTAACCATTAAAAAAAGAACATCCACTCAATACCATATGAGAAATGAAATTGACTATAAGAACTACATTGCTCATACCAAGATAATACATGCATAAGATATTCTTAAACACGAAGATTTAAGAAATCAAATTAACTCCACCAAATTGCACACAGACAAAATAGTAATTTCATTCATCAATAGTACTAAATAAACTTGTGAAAATTTTCTAGAGAGAGCATATGAAGATAGATACAATTTAAATAGGCGGATGAGTCCCGCCTCTTCATGTCCATAGCCAATTAAACAAAAGACACGTAAACAAAATAAAGAGGAACCATGCTATTACGATGGTGTCGCTTCATTTCCAGCTTCCTAGATCACCAAAGGTCTCTTCCGCCATGCCAGGAAAGTCTTGAGGATGTGCATCAGGTCCTTATGTTGGGGAACAGTTACATTTGTCATCCTTACCTTCCATGTCAAATGAATATTTTTAGCCATTTCCATGCATTTCTCGCAAGCCTTCATAAGATCTATTGTATGAGACGATACCAGGTGTAATTAACTTAGTTTTTGTAAGTGTTCGGCATTAAGAGTGGGTAAGTCAAGAGCCACTTTAACCCTTTTCTGGAAACCAGTTGTCAAGCTTCTCACGTCTATATCATCCCTTATTCCATCTTTATCCTAAAGTAGACCAAGAGCTACTAGGGTGCTTAGTGCTTCATCTAAAATGGCAACACATTCGCATTGATGATCTCTTTAAGCTTTTGCAAACTTTTTTTGGAAACCCATAATTTCCACTCTACTCCTTTAGTCCATGATAGGTAGCGAGTATCTGAAGCATTAGCTATGATTTGATCCGCAGCTAGTTTTTCCATGTTTGAGCTCATCAATAACTTCAATTCAGTTTGATAATTAACCCACAATTTCTCTTCCTTTTCAATAGCAATGGCTTCATCCCCTAAGGTGGCTTTCAGAGTATTTGCCTCTTGGAAGTGTTTAAAGGATTTAGTAATGACAAGGTTTCCCTTCTTGATGAGGGATTCATTCCAATCATCTATAGCCCGACTTCAACTTTGAAAACTTTTAATTTTAGTTAGGGCTTCCTTTCCAACTACAGTAAGAGATTCAATAGAAGCATCTACCTAAGAGATATGTTGTGGGACAACCTCAAAAATAGATTTTAAACAATTGGTCAAATTTTGAACCTAAGTTTTCAATTCATCTTTGTTTTCTTTATCTTTCTTTGATCTCTCAACCATCCTGGATACTGACACCTAAAAAATTTGAACATCCCCATCCTTGGTAAGAGAAATGATGTTGACCCTATTCACTTCAAAGTCACCTGCTACTGCTTGAGAAACATCTCTTTGCACTTAAGGGTGTGCAATTTCCAAATGGAGTGTCCCTGATTCTATGTCATCTATAAGACTAGTCGTAGTCTTTAACTTCTTAGGTTTAGGGGTTGATGTCCTCTGTAGCAATTGACCTACCATGTTTTGTTTAGTCAAGCTAGGTTGTATAGCTTTCCTTTTTCGTGATAGTGAATCTTCTAACCAGGCTAGGGTTACCACGACCTTAGTTGCCTTAAAACTTGGGGACTCAAATAACATTCGAGTGACCGGAGGGGTATCTCCTGTAGGTGCAATTGTTCCTAGCCCCTGAGAGGGGTTTACCTCTCTGACAGGTGATTCATCTTGAGAGGGAGGGGAATCAACATTCAGGTTTTCTAATCCTTCCTCTTCCTCCTCTCCTTCATTATCCTTCACCAGAATAGGCAAAGTGAAAATTCCATCCCCACAAGTTTGTGAATACACAGTCTTTTCTGGTGAGTCTCTATCACAATCTCCTTGGGCACCTGATGATAAAGACTTAGGAGCATTACCAGTTGATTTCCTGCTAGTAGAGGCTTGAGAGGTACCTTCAGCAAGTTGTAAATATTTAGATCTAGTACAAGGGTGGGATTGCTCAGTATTCTTTTTAGTCACCCAGTCTCTGGTCCTAATCAGAACATCAATAGTTCTAGCTTCAATGGTTTCCTTTTCTTTAAAGTTCCAATCCATCGCAGGAATGGGCCGGCTCTCTATCAATTCAGTATATACTGGGTCAACCATGTCAGACCCATCTTCAACAATGCCTTGCAAATCCCATTTCAAATCATAAATGATAATTTTTTCTATTGTTAATCTCATCCAACTTCTTCTCCTTACCTCAAATTAATCAAAGCAATTAGCCCAGTAATCCTCAAGGTTGGATTGGTGATTGAAGGTAGGGCCCAATTTCAGATTGTTCTTAATATAATCTTTAAGATCAAAAGAAACATGCTCCACATATGACAGCATGTTATACCTAGACAATTCTTTCTCAATATTCAAAGCATCAGACATTGACTGGCAACTATATGCACCAAAACCAAATGGAAAATTGACTGCCAATCTTTTTCTACCTTGGCACAGTCTATTAACATCAGCCAATTGTCTACTCACCTCAATAATCACCCATTTGTCTTCAGGATACTTGGGTAATTTAATAGGAAAACCTACATATCCGCCTACTCTCATGTATGAAAACCTCTTAAATTGGATAAAGTGGTTGCCATAAAAATCAACAAATTGCATTGCCCCCGGAGATAATCTCATTGCAGAACGTCCCTGCAGTTCCCTGACCATCCTCATATTAAAAGTGCCAACAATTCTTCTAAAATGAAAGAAACTTTTGTGAAGTTGGAGTTTTTCAAACTAATCATAAATTGGCACTATTTCTTGAGGCAAATCACTCGGCCTTAATCTAGGTCAAGGTCGAGGGCTAGCAAGGGCATATATTAAATATGATGGCATAAAGAAAAACCTGTTCAGAGTGAAGAACATCATCAACTCATGTAGACGGTCGCTAATAATCTTTTCCCAGTTTCAGAATTGCTCCCTGCTTAATATGATTTGGATGAAGGAATACATCCATTCTTCAAAACTGTGAACATTTTCATTTCCCCTAACCCTGTGCAACAGCACGACAATATCAGCCACTTCGTCTACAAAATGGTTCTTGTGTAGGTTGCGAGGAAATTGAGACATTCCCTTCTTCACTTTGACCAGCCAGTTCTTTGCTATTACATTTTTTTAAACCCCTTTTTTGGTAGTAAACTCAATCTGAGAGCTTGTCATGTCCATTGGCAAGTATTCTTCCCTTTCTGAAGTTCTCAAATAGGACACGAAGGTAGACCTTTGAATTTTTAGAACAAGTATATTATCCTTTGTCTTGACTTCCCGCGTTTGTGAATTATAATGTTTGATACATTCCAACACTAGTTCAGGACATTGCACTGCTATGGGGAATGTGGCGGCTTCAATCAACCCACTACCCACTACTCTCTCAATAATAGGTGGAGGGTTAGATTTGTTAAATTTGTTCCGCAATGCATCTAAATTAACAAGTCCTAGTCGAGTATCACCAATTTCAAGTCCTTCACAGGTTAACCCAGATACATACTCATAGCCAGTGTAGTTAACCCTTGCCATGTGCACTAGTGGCTTTGACAATATACGTTTCTTCAATGCAAGAGTAAATAATTCAAAAAAACAGGTTGTAATGAATGGAAACTAAAAATACCTCTAATGGTGAACCCCGCAATTTGAACTATGCATCTCCTCCAGCTCGTCCTCAGAAATTGTCGCAATAAGAATGTTTGCCCATCCTTTTATTTTATCAAACTCGGCTTCACGTAAAAACATGGGAGTAGATGGACATTAATGTCTTAATTTTGCATTATGACACATGGTAGCTTTCACTTTCACTATTCCCCACATAACCGTCTTTCAAAAATTTAAAAACAAACATCTACAGGCGGTAATAAAAGAGGTTTGAAGAACTCTATAAATATGCGCTCGAGTTCAAATGTTATGGTGAAAGACCGCCCAGGCCAATAATCATCACGCTAGTAGCAAGGTTCGACAAAACATACAAAACACCGCCCAGTTTAAACATAGGAAGGAGATAAAAGGGGCCTGAGCGGTAAAGTGGGAGGTTCGATGAACTCGAGAAAACACTGCCCGGGTTCATACCGTGACATGAAACACCACCCGCATTAAAATGAGATGTTTTTAAATAAGCGGAAGACTCAATGAGGTGGGAAACGAAATAATAGTAACATTGGCTTTGACTGGGGAAAAAGACTAATAAGGATGAAGTAATGAACCCAGACCAAATGGAAGGAAATCAGTGTCTTATCAATTGGGCAATAGAGTCAATTAAAATGGAATGCACTCTCCAGTAGCAAGGAAAGAAACTGAAAGAACACCAAAACCCACAACAAAAACTCTAAGCTAAATATGTACAAAAGAAATAGAGGTCACAAGGCCATCACAGCTGATATAGCTTTAGATCTTGCCCATTATATGGGATGGGCGAGGGAGTTCTATCAGGGTACGCAAGTTGGAAAGTATTAGGCCCAAACTCCTGAATGATTTTGAAGGGGCCAATTCAAAGTGGATCAAACTTTTTATGAGCACCTTTAGGTTCCCTACGCTTATCCCACAACAAAACTAAGTTCCCAATCATGAACTTTCTCGTTCTGGACTTCTTGTCGAAAATCTCCTTAACCCTTGCCTAGTGTATGGTTATCTTGTCTACCATCTCTTCTCGATGTTCCTGTATTTTAGTTAAGTACAAAATCCTCTTTTCCATGGCATCACTAAATTCAGCTTCCTCTAAAGCAGTCTACAATTTACGAACTAGCAATTCTAAAGAAAGAGGAAGTGCACTTTCCACCCCATACACCAACTCGAAGGGGGGTAATGCTAATAGCCCTTTTTGGAATTATCTGATCTGCCCATAGGGCTTCATATAGCTTTTTGTGCCAATCCTTCTGATTGTCACTGACCAACTTTTTGATAATGTTTACCATTTTTTTGTTACTAGACTCTGCCTAATTGTTCCCTTGAGGGTAATAGTCAGCTAAATGGGAGATAGAGATTCCATAATCATAATAGAAAAGTGAAAACTCACTAGATGAAAAACAGGTGGCATCATCAGTAACCAGCTTATGTGGAACTCCATACCTGACCAAAATGTTTTATTTGATAAAATCACAGACTACTTCAGAAGTAGTTCTCTTGACTGGAATTGCTTCCACCCATTTGGTGAAGTAATTTGTAGTTGTGATAATATGAGTATGACCTCTGCTAGACTGTGGGCTAATTGGACCAATAAAATCAAGACCCCATTGCTGAAATGGTCCATCAATAACCACAGGCTTGAGTGGTAAAGCTGCTAGTTGAGGTCTTCCCGCGAACAACTTACACTTCTCACACTTACCCACCCAGTGATAGGAATCCTTAAACATCCCAGGCCAGTAATACCCATGCCTTATTATCTTGAAGGCAGTCGCGGTGGAAGATAAGTGACCACCACAGGCCTCATTGTGGAAAATATTAAGCAATCGTTCTTTTTGAACTTTATCAACACATTTCAAGAAAGCCCCATCTATGCCACGCTTGTACAGGGCGTCGCTCCAAATAACATACTTAGTTGCTTTCAACTTCAGATTCCTTTTCTGCTTACTTGAGAGGTTCTTTGGACATTGTCTATAAGTAAGGAAGTAAGCAATATCAGAAAACCACTCATCTTGTAAACTAACAGTCAAAACAAATGGTAAATCTTCACTTTCTTCTTCTTCCTTCAAGTTCTCTGCCATCAACTTGCAAAGTCCCCTTCCTCTAACTAATTCTGTAGGCTTTAAGTCTAGGTCATACTCCTGCACCTTTTCTATCCAGCCACCCCTCCTATTGCAATCAATATCTTGTTGGGTCAATATGCTCTTGACGGCAAGATCTGGCACATAAACTATAGAGTGTGAGTGCAGGATATAGAAACGGAACTGCTTGACTACCCTAACTACTACAAATGCATGTTTTTCGATGGGAGAGTAATTAAGCTCGTGTTTCTTTAATGGTTTTCTTATGAAGGCGATGGGTGCCTGAACTTTATCTTCATTTTCTTGTAGTAGTACGGCAGACGTGGTATGTTCTAAAGTGTAGCAATAGATAATGAAATCCTTCTTGAAGTCTAGACTGACCAAGATATGAGCTCAGGAAATTGCCTTTTTTATGTTTTCAAAAGCTTGCTTCCCAGCTTCATTCCATTTAAAGCCTAGTTTTTTTTTCATCATATCCACAATGTGTTTAGTAATTTCAAAGAAATCCAGGACGAAATTTCTCAAGAAATTCACCTGACTAAAAAAAGATTTTACATCAGTCTGGCTTGAAGGGAGATTTAACTGCAATATAGCCTTAACCCAGTCTGGATCTATTTTGATACCTTCTTTAGATACAATGTGGCCTAATAATTTACCTTTTGTGACATCGAAAATAGACTTTTTGGGGTTAAGAGAGATACCATGTTTAATGCACCTTTGTAAGACTCGTTCCAAATCATGTAAGTGATCAGTTCTTTTCTTAGAGAACACTGTCAAATCATCAAGATAGATGACTATAATTTTGTTCTGGAGGTCACCAAAAGATAAGTCCATAGCATGTTGAAATGTAGCTCCTGCATTAATGAGTCCAAATGGCATTCGATTATAAGCAAAAGTCCCCCAAGGCGTGATAAATGTCATTTTGTGTTGGTCCTCCCCTAATACATTGATTTGATTGTAACCCAAAAAGCTATCTAACATGGACACCATCTCTAAGCCAGCAACTGTTTGTAAAATATGATCCATGTTAGGTAGAGGATAGTTATCTTTCAGTGATGCCTAATTAAGATTTCTAAAATCAACACATATCTAAATCTCCCCATTTTTCTTGGGCACTGGCACAATATTTTCCACCCAAGTTGAATGATGTATGGGATATATAATATGTGCCTTCAGCATTTTTTCAATCTTATTTAAAATGGCATCAGTTACCATAGGATTATAATTCATCTGTTTCAGTCTGAAAGCGGCTTTCCCTTCCTTCAGTGGTATGTGATGCTGAAATTTTCCATTCATGAAATTCTTCAAATCATAACACCAAGCAAAGACTTCCTTGTACTTAATTAGCAAGGCTATTAATTTTTCTTTCTCTTCTAGTGAAGAGCATTTCCCAATATAGACCATTTTGGGAGAATCAGGTTCTCCAATATCCACTGCCTCAAACCCATTAGAATGTCCACCAAAATTGGTCGTCTTCTTCTTGACGGAATGATCATGGTGATCAAACAAATCCTCAAGAGACACCAAAACCTTGGGTATTTTATTCCCTTTTAATTGAATAACCTCATCTTGGAGGCTAGCTACACTATCTGGGCAGAAGTCCTTACATTGATTGTCACTCCCTTCAAAGAATGTTTGAGCAAAGGCCCCAGCATTTTCCAAGAATGTCTAAATTTGTTTGTCATCTTCAAAGACCTGCCAATGGTTGGCGTTATCAAGAATTGATAGATCAATTCGATTCTATAGGATTTATTTTTGAATTTTGGGTGTGGGAGGAGCAAAGAAGCAAAAACTGCTAATGAGTCGGCCTTCGCGTTAATTTCTCTAGGGATGGCTTCTATTGAGAAGGCGTCAAAACTCTTGATGGTGTCCCAAACTCGGTTCCGGTAATGTTTCAACCTTTCATTCTTAACAGTGAAAACATTTCACACCTGCTTAACAATTAGTTCAACATCTCCCAAGACTCTAAGTGTCTTTATCCCCATACCCTTTGCCTCAATTAGACCTAACAAAAGGGCTTCATACTCAGCAGTATTATTGGTATTATCAAACTCTCTAACTTATATGCAAAAGGGAATTTCTCACCAGAAGGAGAAATGAGAACAACGCCCACTCCCAAACCAGCATGAGAACAACTCCCATCAAACTCCATCATCCAAAGCTAAAATTCTGAATTTGAGACACATGAATCATTTCCATTTTGTTCTCCAGAGAAAAGCATATAATTCCCAAATTCATTCTCCTCATACAATATTTGTGCTTTTGGGTCTTCAAACTTGAGTACCATTATCTTGGCCTTTGACTCAGGTTCGAGACGCACCTTCTCTTTACCAATGGGTATAGTGGCATATGACCAATCCAACTGTATTTCTCCACCCAAGTCTTTACAAAAACTTCTGCTCAAAAGCATACCATAGCTATCAGGTATATCCGCGACCAATATGGTGAGCTTGAGTCGTTTGTTTGGATAGGCAGCATGTGCAACTTGAGCGTCTTTAATCTTCCCAAGAAAGGGAGCCTGCTTGGAATCCATCGAATAGCATTTTCCAAATGTCTTGGTCATCTCTAATCCCAAAGCCTTAGCAATTTGCACAGGCATAACATTATCATAAGCACCTGAGTTGATGCAATTATTAACCCTAAATTCATAACGAACAATGAGATGTAAAACGGGTATGGTTTCGCAGCAGCGGTTGATGAAGAGGATGCTTGACTGCAGGATACAACATTAGTAGTTCAATCTTGAGACTTAACTATTGCTTCATCTAAGCTTGCGTGCAATTCTGAATGCCCTGGCCTAACATATTCAATCAGCCTATCAAGTTCTTTAGGATTCATTTTCAAATATTCAGCTTGTCACCTGAATTTTGGTAGATTTACATAATTCTATAATATCAGAATCCCCAGCTTGACTCTCGGAGGATGATGCAATGGGATTTCTTGAGGAGCTATTAACTACACTTGGTGAAGCATTTTCACCCTTTGAAATTGCACTAGCCTTTGTAAGTAAAACTTTAGGAGAATTAGGAGTACCTTTTTGGTTCGGATGTTGTTGGCTTTGAGTGATAGCAGCACAAGTAGCATCATCTAGAGTGATGTACAAATCTCCCCCTCTATCATCATCAGGTTCGTATTCTAAGTATCCATTTGTAGAGTCACCATATTGATTAGATGATGTGCCTTCCTCTGGGACCTCTTCTATGACTTCTTTAGTAGTGGTTAACTGCATAAACCTATTCATCTCGGGGCAGTCTGCACCATCATAGTCAGTTGTGAGGTGGAAGACACACATGTTCTTCATGTTATCTGGAGGAGGAGCTTCGATCACCAACCTCTGTTGAGTTGGGGGAAAGGGCAACACTTTATTCCTTGGTTGAAAATTAGCCTTCCTAGGGATATCTTGATAAAGTTGGTTACTCTTCAGCATCTGCCTTTTGAGAGCAATTATGTCATTAGCCAACCTCTGAATCATAGGATCAGAAGTAGTAGGAAGTTCCTTGCTCGTATGTAATTCCTTTTTCCATTTTCCAACTAAAATGAAATCATCCTCTAATTCCACGACCAATGCATGTGTGGCTTCAAGAGTATTCAATGGTTGCCTCTTTAAGAGAAGATCAATATCAGGGTGTTATGCATTAATGAAGAAGCATTTTTGCGTTTCTACAGAGGATCTCTTAGCTATTGAAATCTGGTTTATTATTTTGTTGAATTTGGCTACAAAGTCCCTCATGGGCTCATTTGCTTCCTTTTTCATATGAGTAACTTGTGCTATCAGTGAAGTCATCATCTACACTTTTGAACCTGGGCTCAAACTTGCTACGCATAGTGGCCCAATTGGTGATACATCCATGTGGTAGTTGATAAAACCATTTCACTACTGCATCAGCTAAAGATTCCACAAACAACCTGACGGCAACATCTTCTTGTACTGTAGGAACGCCACATCCAGCAAAAAAAGGCATCAATGTGTTCTTCTGGTGAAATTTTTCCATCCCCCCTAAATTTAGGCAATTTTTTACGAGACCCTTTGGGTAAATCATGCAAATTATTTCCTAGCTGCAAAGGACCAATAGCAGCACCCCAAGGGACATGTTGTGGATAAGCCATGTTAAGGGGAAAATTGATCACAACCGGCAAAATAGTCTCGTGTAAAACAAGTGCGTGAGAAATAAAATGATTAACAGGTGTTCTAGTAGCTAAAGAAGGTCTACTCCTACCTCTAACCCTTTGCCTAGAGGGAATAATATAAGAGAAATTATTTCTTTGCAAAGTTTCAAAAACAGGATCAGAATTCCCCCTACTTTTCTCCCCTCAAATAAATCTATGGAAATCCAAGATTAATTAGTTAACTTGTGAAATATGCCCAGACAAGGCGACCAAAACTTAACAGTTCGATTCCCCAATAGAGTCGCCAAAAATTTGTTAGTTAACAGATTTAGCGCCTTGAGAATCTACAATTTAACGCCTACAAGGTGAAGGAAAATTAACCCAACAACTCTGAATATTAATCTTTGAACAAGATGAATATTCTCTTAATTTCTCAGAGGTATAGCTCCCTCATATAATTTTCAATGAATTGAAAGAACAAGAAAACAAAACATCATGTATGCTTTTAACTAGAAAGCAGAAAAGGTATACCCAATATCAGAAAAAATTCAAATATCAAGTGTGTGATACAGTGAATAGAAGTATTAGCACAAAGACTAATTAACCATCAGAAAAAGAACATCCACTCAATACCATATGAGAAATGAAATTGATTATAAGATCTGCATTGCTCATACCAAGATAAGACATGCATAAGATATTCTTAAATACAAAGATTAAAGAAATCATATTAACTCCACCAAATTGCACACAGACAAAATAGTATTTTCATTCATCAATTGTACTGAGCAAACTTGTGAAAAATGTCTAGAGAGAGCATATGAAGATAGATGCAATTTAAATAGGCGGATGAGTCCCACCTCTTCATGTCCATAGTCAATTAAACAAAAGACACATAAAAGAAATAATGAGGAGTCATGCTATTATGATGGTGTCACTTCATTTCCAGCTTCCTGGATCACCAAAGGTCTCTTTCGCCACGCCTGGAAAGTCTTGAGGATGTGCATCAGGTCCTTATGTTGGGGAATGGTTACATTTTTCATCCTTACCTTCCATGTCAGATGAAGATCTTTAGTCGTTTCCATGCGATGCTCACAAGCCTTCATAAGATCTATTGCCTGAGACGATACCAGGTGTAATTCACTTAGTTTTTGTAAGTGTTTGGCATTAAGAGTGGGTAAGTCAAGAGCCTCTTTAACCGTTTTCTAGAAATCAGTTGTCAAGCTTCTAATGTCTACATCATCCCTTATTCCATCTTTATCCTAAAGTAGACCAAGAGCTACCAAGGTGCTCAGTGCTTCATTTGAAATGGCAGCGCATTTATTGATATCTCTTTAAGCTTCTACAAACTTTGTTTGGCAACCTATAATTTTCACTCTACTCCTTTAGTCCATGGCAGGTAGCGAGTATCTAAAGCATTAGGTATGATTTGATCCACAACTAGTTTTTCAATATCTGAGCTCATCAATAACTTCAATTCAGTTTGATAATTAACCCACAACTTATCTTCCTTTTCAATAGCAATGGCTTCATCCCCTAAGGTGGCTTTCAGAGTATTTGCCTCTTGGAAGTGTTCAAAGGATTCAATAATGACAAAGTTTCCCTTCTTGATGAGGGATTCATTCCAATCATCTACAACCCGACTTAAACTTTGACAACTTTTAATTTTAGTTAGGGCTTCCTTTCCAACTACAGTAAGAGATTCAACAAAAGCATCTACCTGAGAGATAGGTTGCGAGACAACCTCAAAAATAGATTTTAAACAATTGGTCAAATTTCAAACCTAAGCTTTCAATTCATCTTTGCTTTCTTTTTCTTTCTTTGATCACTCTACCATCCCGGTTGCTGTCCTTGGTAGGGGACCGAGGTCGACCCTATTCACTTCAAAGTCACTTCTTGTTGCTTGAGAAACATCTCTCTGCACTAAAGGGTGTGCAATTTCCAATTGGAGTGTCCCTGATTCTGTGTCATCTATAAGCTTGGCAGTAGTCTTTAACTTCTTAGGTTTAGGGATTGATGTCCTTTGTAGCAACTGACCGACCATGTCTTGTCCAGGAAAGTTGGGTTGTATAGCTTTCCTTTTTCGTGAGAGTGAATCTTCTAACCAGGTTGAGGTTACTGCAACCTTAGTTGCCTTAAAACCTAGGGACTCAAATAGCGTCTGAGTGACCAAAGGAGTATCTCCTGTAGGTGCAGTTGTTCCTGACCCCTGAGAGGGGTTTACCTCTCTAACAGGGGATTCATCTTGAGGGAGGGGAATCAACATTCAGGTTTTCTAATCCTTCCTCTTCCTCCTCTCCTTCATTATCCTTCACCAGAATAGGCAAGTTGAAAATGTCATCCCCAGAGGTTTGTGAATACACATTCCTTTTTAGCGGGTCTCCATCACCACCTCCTTGGGCACCTAATGATAAAGACTGGGGAGCATTACTAGTTGATTGCCTCCTAGCAGAGGCTTGGGAGGTACCTTCAGCAGATCGTGAATCTTTAGATCTAGTACAAGGGCAGGATTGCTCAAATTTTTTTTTAGTCACCCATTCTCTAGTCCTAGTCAAAACATTAGCAGTTCTAACTTCAATGGTTTCCTTTTCTTTAAAGTTCCAATCCATGGCAGGAATGAGTCGGCTCTCTATCAATTCAGTATATACTAGGTCAACCATGTCAGACCCATCTTCAACAATGCCTTGCAAATCCCATTTCAAATCATAAATGATGATTTGTTCTACTGTTAATCTCATCCAATTTCTTCTCCTTACCTCATATTGATCAAAGCAATCGGCCTAGTAATCCTCAAGGTTGGATTGGTGATTGAAGGTAGGGCCCAGTTTTAGATTGTTCTTAATATAATCTTTAAGATCAAAAGAAACATGCTCCTCATATGACGGCATGTTATACCTAGACAATTCTTTCTCAATATTCAAAGCATCAGACATTGACTGGCAACTATATGCACCAAAACCAAATGGAAAATTGACTGCCAATCTTTTTCTACCTTGGCACAGTGTATTAATTTTCTATCTTGGCACAGTGTATTAACATCAGCCAATTGTCTACTCACCTCAATAATCACCCATTTGTCTTCAGGATACTTGGGTAATTTAATAGGAAAACCTGCATATCTGCCTACTCTTAAGTATGAAAAGCTTTGAAATTGGACAAAGTGGTTGCCATAAAAATCAACAAACTGTATTGCCTCCAGAGATAATCTCATTGTAGAACCTCCCTGCAATTCCTGGACCATCCTCATAGTAAAAGTGTCAACAATTCTTCTGAAATGCAAGAAACTTTTGTGAAGTTGGAGTTTTTCAAAGTAATCATAAATTGGCACTTTTTCTTGAGGCAAATCACTCGGTCTTAATCTAGGCCAGGGTCGAGTGCTAGCAAGGGCATATATTAAATATGATGGCATAAAGAAAAACATGTTCAAAGTGAAGAACGTCATCAACTCATGTAGACGGTCACTAATAATCTTTGCCTAGTCTAAGAATTGCTCCCCGCTTAATATGATTTGGACGAAGAAATACATCCATTCTTAGAAACTGTGAACATTTTCATTTCCCCTAACCCTGTGCAACAGCACAACAATATCGGCCACTTCGTCTACAAAATGGTTCTATGTAGGTTGCAGGGCAATTGAGACTTGTTCTTCTTCGGTTTGACCAACCAGTTCTTTGCTATTACATTTCTATAAACCCTTTTTTTGGCAGTAAACTCAATCTGAGAGCTTGTCATGTCGATTGGCGAGTATTCATCCCTTTCCGGAGTTCTCAAACAGGACACGAAGATAGACCTTTGAATTTTCAGAACAAGTCTATTATCCTCTATCCTGACTTCTCGCATTTGTGAATTATAATGTCTGATACATTCCAACACTAGTTCGAGACATTGCATTGCTATGGGGAATGTGGCGACTTCAATCAACCCACTACCCACTACTCTCTCAATGATAGGTGGAGGGTTCGGTTTGTTAAATTTGTTCCACAATGCATCTAAATTAACAGGCCCTAGCCGAGTATCACCAATTTCAGGTCCTTAATAGGTTAACCTAGACACATACACATAGCCAACATATTTAACCCTTGCCATGTGCACTAGTGGCTTTGACAATATATGTTTCTTCAATGCAAGAGTAAATAATTCAGAAAACGGGTTGCAATGAATGGAAACTGAAAATACCTCTAATGGTGAACCCCACAATTTGAACTGTCTCCTCCAGCTCGTCCTTAGAAATTGCCACGATAAGAATGTTTTCCCATCCTTTTATTTTATCAAACTCGGCTTCACGAAAAAACATGGGAGTAGATGGACATTAATGTCTTAATTTTGCATTGACACGTGGTAGTTGTCATTTTCACTATTCCCCACATAACCGTCTTTCAAAAATTTAAAAACAAACATCTACAGGCGTTAATAAAAGAGGTTCGAAGAACTCTATAAATATGCGCCCGAGTTCAAATGTTATGGTGAGAGACCGCCCAGGCCAATAATCATCACGTGGGCAGCAAGGTTCAACAAAACATACAAAACACCGCCCAATTTAAACATATGGAGATAAAAGGGTCCCTAGCAGTAAAGTGGGAGGTTCGATGAACTGGAGAAAACACCGCTCGGGTTCATACCGTGACATGAAACAGCACCCACATTAAAATGAGATGTTTTTAAATAAGCGGAAGACTCAATGAGGTGGGAAACGAAATAATAATAACAATGCTATATAAGTATTTGGCATTACAGGATTGCTTTTCTCAAGTGCTTCACAGCATGACATACCCAATTTTATTAAGTTCCATAAACCATTCAAGATTCACAGATGAGAAGCAAATCGTGAGCTCATGATTAAGGAGAAAATGATTATATCAACTTAGGATTGATGATGGATGTAAAATTCCTAATCCTAAGCCTACATTACCACCTAAGACTTATGATATATTTTTGCACTTAGGTATAATACATGTATTTATATTTGATGGTTATAAGCTCCTTTCATTTGGTGTACCATTTATATTTGCATATTTACTATGCAAAAAAAATTGCTTTGCTAGTGTATGTACTCTTAATTTTGATTGTTGTGTTCATGCAGTGTACCGACTCTTCCAAAATTTGACCACCTCTTTTGTCCACACAACTGGTTTGTCCTTTGAGGTTTTGAGGTAATAAAGCTCTAATCCGCAAGTAAACTGCTATTTTCTAAAGAATTTTACACTAAAATATTTCATGTTTTGATGGTTATAAGCTCCTATCATTTGGTGTACCATTTATATTTGCATATTTACTTTGCAAAAAAAAATTGATTTGCTAGAGTATGTACTCTTAATTTTGATTGTTGTGTTCATGCAGTGTACCAATTCTTCAAAAATTTGACCACCTCTTTTGTCCACACAAATGGTTTGTCCTTTCAGGTTTTGAGGCAATAGAGCTCTAATCGGCAAGTAAACTTGCTATTTTCTAAAGAATTTAGCACTAAAATTTTTCATTTCTCTATAAATGTGATTCTTAATAAGTGTTTATACTAACACGTCAAACTACAATGCTTCATGGTTCCCAAAGTTCCTTATTTTTTCTCTAACTACTACACAAGTTGGCGTTGGCTGGGTAATCATCTCAACATAAACATTATGCTAGGGTGTGTAGGTCCCAACAATGGAACTATTTGATAGCTCCTTGGTGGAACATACAAGAGCATACTAATATTGTAGTTTAGCTGTTATCGTGATCTTTATACAGGAATCTGTGGTGTCACATACGTTTACACAATAAAATATTGGATAATATTGAATAGATAGAAAACAAAACAGAATTTCACATCCTAACACCTAAACCTTTTATATACATAAAATAGCATAAAGAAAGGAACTGCAATACACAGACAATTGTCAAAGCTATTCTATTATGTATATGGCAATGAAGTCAAAAACATTGAGACTATTCTATTTATAGACTTTTTACAAAATCTTACAAACCACTTCATAGAGTGGCCTTTCAATTTCTTGGCGACTCTGACTTGGCTGAGCATAACCAGCATATGCTCTCTGGTTGGAAAGTGAATTATAAGTTGAACCAGCAACCTCCTGCTCCTAAGGCTACAGTTTTACCAAACACCTATCGTCTCATGCACATGCCAAAATGGTGAATACATGCCCTATTTTAAAACGGCAAAAATTTGGAAAGCATGCATCAGATAAATGTGGCCTCCAACTTCTTATATGAGTTATCTTATTATTATACAAAATGGTACGCTTAAAAAAAGTTGCTCACTTAGTATTCTTTCTACATTTCTCACTGACATATAAACTGATTTAGCAGACATACAATATGTCCTTTTGTACTAAGAATTACACATCAACTTTACACATGCTAAATCTTTACACTTCGACATATATAAACAAATGTCATACAGCTTCAGAAACAGTGAAGGTTTCAAAACAGGTTTTAAATTTAGGGACCACCCATAGTCATCAAACATTATTTTGTGGCCGTCTTCAGGTAAAAATTCCTGTGATTTTCAATCTTGACTACAATTACCTAACACAATAAAGCAGCATGTGTTCATAGATATAATAGCACGTGAATTAACTCCATGTACATTTACTACGCTCTATACATACAGTATAACAGATGATATTACACAAGCAAATTAAAGCAGGTGAGCCAAAAATGAAGTGATGATGTATATAATAGTAAAAATGACAACAACAAAAAAGGTCCAAAGCAATTTTGAAAACTGCTTCAAATCTATTCAAGTTTCAAGACTTTACAGTTGAAATCCACTTCAAACAAAGTCAAAGACAAGTATTTTCCAAACAAACATTACTTTGAATGCATATTCATAAACGTATTCATTTATGGGCACACCATATTGTCTCATGCCCGTACATCTGAATTGGACCATGTTGAGTAGTGAGGCTGAGAAAAATGCCAATCTAGAAGATGATGAAAATTTAAGCATTAAAATCTAGCTAACCTTTGGATAAGCAGGTCACAGATATTTTAAATGATTTCTTAGTGTTTTGAGCCTTCCTGTCTACATTCCTTACGATCCCAACAGTCTTCCCACCTTATGTGGCAAATATAATTTCTTCACCTTCATTCTCATCAAAATTCTTGATCACCAAGCTCACAAAGTCATCAGTCCAGGAGTAAATTAAACATAAATATATATTTCAAGAGATCAAAATCATCAGAAGCAATCAACATCAAAATCAAAAATGAAGAACACAGCTTCAAGATAGCCAAGAATCTTAAATTCTACAAAGTTTGAACCCGTGTAAAATATTTCAATGGAGAATGTAGTATCTGTATGCCAAAGCTAAACTCAAGCAAGATGCCTTTTAGACTCTCATCAAACAATGCAACAGAGATTGCTATTGGCGTAACTAAACCTTTCTTCTAAATAGATGTTCAGACTTCTCGATAAATGCATGAAAAATAATAGGTTACCTCAATTTATTTTCCTGTAATGAACAAAGTCAACTCCATCTCCGTCGATCTTCTTCCTCGTCAACTGGATAATACCAATCAGGCCTCCTCTTGGGGTTACTCAATCTATAATTTAAAAATATTTCTTCATCACATATTGGTCTTGTTGCCACAAGGACAAGTGTACGTATTGCTGGAGGTACAGACACATTAATATCATCTGCAGATGTTGATTTTAACCAGAACGAACCATATCTTTCCATTATCACTTCCTCTTCGCTGCCAAACAGTAAATTAGGAATATATGTTCTCATTCTCGTGTCTGATAGAGGAAAATTATATGGACAAATCATCACATTTGGTTGCATTCCCTTATCTGGATGATTAGCAAAATGTCCTGAAGCAAGGGGATTTCTTCTCTCCACAACAGCACCTTTTGTTAGAGACATGTTCTGCTGTGGCTTACTTAGTTTTTGCCACAAAATATCTGCCTTGTTTCTTTGACTACTCCTAGAGAATTCTGCTACACTCCTATTAAAAATGCCATTCCAGAATTCACGGGTTTCACCCCCAATTCCCCAAGGTTGGGCATCTATAACTACTCCATCATACCTTGAAATCAAATAGGGATTTCCATCATCTACTCGTGGGTATCCTGGGATGTAGCGGTAATTAGATGGGGAATATATCACACCAGGGTAAAAAGAGACGACAGCTCCAATCCCAGCTTTTCCACTCAAATATAGCCCTTGGCCTCCTTCCTCATGGCATACTTGTGATGGTTTCAACTCGAGAGTGTATCCAATGCGCTCCTTCAAAGCATTAGACAATTCCCTAGTTTTCATAGACCTAGTAGCAGCAACAGCTGTTCTGCAAAACAAATAAAGTAAGAATTACAAAGATATACATCAAACTGTATATAGTTGAGAAAAAACTTAACTATACTGACTATTGTTTTCCTCACGTGACTAAAAGATAGTCAAACGGTAAAAATTGTTTTCCTCACATGACCATTTCTGAAAAATTGAAAATGCTTTCATAATCCATCATAATTAGTTACTGACTGCCTTTAACAGCAACAACTGTTCAAGTGCATGAGCAGCAATGAGGGCCACTTCATCATAATGTGGTTTGTTTAAAGCTGGAAGTTTCCTTTAAGCATTTCAGCTAAGAAATATTGGGATTGAAATAAGGTGTGAATTTCCATCTTTTCTTAGGCATTACAGAATACAAAAGAGTGTGAAAAGCTATCTGTTTAACATAATTTGCAAAACAATCATTTCAGAATAGAGGGAGCTATAAACATAACCTTTCAAAATATTTCGACAAAATATTAGTTCTGTGTTCTTACCAGTTGTATCCGGATATGTCCTGTTTGCACCTACTGCAAAACTAAGGCCACTTCGACGAGTACTCTGTTTCACAGGTGTGCTGGCAGATTTTGGTTTTTCCATTTGCTCATCCAAAACCAGCATATCATCCATAGCTCGGCAGATGGTCTGAATTTGAACATGTACATATTCTTGCACCTGCTTTTGTTGATCGTGAAAAGACATTCTGCTTGCAAGATCACATATCTCCTCTGGTTCTTTTTCGCAGGCATTCTTGATGAAATGATTATAGCTGAAAAAGACATTGTCAATAAACTTAAATATTGCATATGAAGTTGCCAAATCAAATAATATGAAAAATAGTGTGTATGGAATCCTATACAAAGATTTAAACAATCATATAAGAACCTAAATGGAGAATATTAGCCGCTCCAAGAAGATGGGCAGATCAATTTGCAGTTCTTTGGGCCTTTTGTTTGGAACCAAAGAAGTATTGCTTTAGGTGCCTTCTGTTGCATCAAAAGTTAGCAATTGGAGAAGTGTTGGTTAAGGTTTGTAGTTTGCTCTGCCTTGTTTGTGGAAAACCTAAATCAGTTTTTTTTTAGTTGTGTGTTTGCTAGATCTGTTTGGAAGAGAATTCTATTGTCATGGTCATTGTATGCTCAAGGAAATTCAAATTATGTGGTCTGGTGTGCTATTTGAGGTTATTTGTTATTTAGCAGATAGGAAACTTTGTTCGTTAATGAGGAATTTGTGGCTTCTATGTTCAGCTTAAGTTCTATGGCTTCTTTGGAAGGCAAGACATGCCCATGTGTTTTAACAGGGAGATTACATCTCCTACTGGCTTCAGCAGAGAAGTCGTGACTATTATTTTTGCATTGCAAGTTAGATTGTTGCTGCGAGTGCCCTAGTTAGAATTCGGAAGGTTCCTCAATGGAGATGCCATTTTACATACTGTTTATTCCTTGATTCGCCATGGCCATTTCCCAAGGATTGATAACATTCCAAAATGACATGGGAATCCCACTCACAATCGTGGGGTGGTTGTCAGTAACGATGGTTGGGAAAGAATGGCAAAGTTTATTGAACATAAGGCAAGTGTTAGTGAGCATAGTTTTCTTATTGTCAAGGAGAAGAAATATTGGCATGGGCGATTCAAATTAGGCAAAATTGCAGCTCACCCTGCAGATGACACTTCTCAGGAGCATGTGACTGATTTAGATCTTGATTAGAACAGCATCATTGAGACTGTTAGTGGTTTAGAAAGGAGACAACAGGAAATAAAACTTGTGATTGTTCAAATGTTTCATCACAGATGAAAGCATGGCAAAGGCTTCAAAGTCAAGGTCTTCAAATTCTGATATGGCCAACATCCCTCCTTTTACTATTGGTTATGGTGGAGTATACCCAAGGGTAGTTGAAGCCATTATTAAGCGTAGAGTGCAAGACATAACTGCTGATGCAACCAGCAAATATAAGAGGCTCGGGGACCCCAGGTCTAACATGCCTCCTACTTTGAATGACCGTGAGCAGCCTGGAATACCGGGCATGGCACTGTTGACAGATACAGATGTTTCAGAGGGGACTAAACCCCATAAGAGATCTTTGTTTTATGCTATTTTTTCTCATGCTAATCATGGACACCTTGAAGGGTCCTTAAAACTGTTTCTCTGTACTTAGAAATCTCCTGGCATGTAGCTTAAACTATTGACTTAGGTCTTTTCATTTTGATTCTCAGCTAATTCTAGTTTGGTCAGTTCCTTGCATGGACCTTTATTTGGTTTGATCTGACTCATAAGAAAGGTTTGATGTCGCCTTTTATTTTAAAAATTACCGCTAAACTTAGTAACTCAATATATAAAACAAGTAGATCCTTTTGGCACTTTTTTACTGCTATTTCTACAAGGTGTACTTTGTGTCCCATAACCTATTTTGGTCATTTGTTCACATTATTGATTATACCAATATTTCTTTACCTTTGCAGATGGCTTTTTGTGGTGCATGTGGACATCCAGTCCCAGATGTTATGTTCTTTTGCATGATATTGGAAAATAAGCAAATTAGTTATTAATATCAGTTTTTGGCTTTATAATAGCTTTGAAATGATCATGGTTAAAATGGAAAATTTTGGCCACATTCTAATATATAATATGAAGTACATTATATGGCTCAGACTAAATGATGGGAATATTATGCATCCCAGCAGCAGTTAGCTGAACTATCATGCATATGCACTCCGGCTGTAGGTGGAGTTAGAAGTTCAAGTTTAGTATTGAGCATGGTTATGAGGTGAAAAACTAGGAATACAAAATTTAAACATTATATAAGATAAATAATTAATAAAAGAACAATCCCATTGTGGGGTTCCACAAGGGGGAACTCATAAACTAAATCAATATCTCACATGGTGGTGATCTAAAGAGCTCCC
Source organism: Sequoia sempervirens (assembly GCA_007258455.2). NCBI lineage: Eukaryota > Viridiplantae > Streptophyta > Pinopsida > Cupressales > Cupressaceae > Sequoia > Sequoia sempervirens. Next base: position 372,286,041 of record VDFB02086081.1, read on the forward strand.
ATTCCCTAACAAATAAGCAGCAAAGTTCTGACTTTGTCAGCTATGGTCAGAAGAGCAACATTTTAGAATGTCCTCTTGTATTTTCATGTCTAAATAGTTTATACAACAAAGGTATAAGGAAATCGGTAACTATCAGACTTATAACTATATACTTCATCTCTAGCAATGCATCAACTTGTAGAATGAGCTTCTACAAGATTTTGAACCAGGTTGATATAGAGTTATACAGAAGTATAGAAAATGAAGGCCTTGAGAAATGATGCAACATACCTTGTGGCAAGGAAAAGTCTATGCACATCAGCTTCGAGTTGCATTTGCCTCCGATCTGCTTTACTCAACACAGATTTGGCAGGAAACATTTCCCAGAGCTGCAGCAAAACAGTGCACCTACAGCTTAGTAAGAAGCTGAAATCATACCTACAGCATTGCTTTACCAAAGGTTTCCATGTATAAATGTCAGTTATCACATGCTTCAATTGCACATTATCTGGTTGAATATAGAACTTGAATGTATATTAGATACAAACAGAAACGAGAATAAGGAGGCGGGATCAATCTCTACAGATCAAATATGCTAAAAAACACCACATATTATATATATCTGATAGGGAGACGTGTCCAATGATATCCAGAAGTATCATATAAGAAAACTGAGTGAGGTATGGATGTCTCTGCTTAGACAATACAAGGACTTCATCCTAAAAGGTATTCATAGCTTATAATACCACAATTGTAGTTTGCTTTGTTATCTAATTAGTAAAAAGGTAGCGACTAACTGACTATAGACAAGCTGACAAAATTTGCAAAAAGCTTTCAGTTATTGCATGCTTCAATTGCACATTCTTTAATTAAATATAAAACTTTGATACACATATAGAATGAAACAGAAACATGAATATGCAAAACAAGATCCATCTCTATAGATCAAGTATGCATAAGAATACTAAATATCATATAGATCTGAAATGAAGATACCTATAACCATAGATCACCCACTCGGCGAGTACTCGCCAGTTTCAGACCTGCGCGAGTAACTCACAGGTTTTGGACGCCTGAGAACTCGCCTTTAACTTGCTGTTAACTCGTCTGGAATTCACGGAAACTCACCAACAAGGAAAATGTGGGGAAAATGCAGCAAAAAATCAGGGAAAACTCACCTGGAAAAAGCAAAGGCAAATAAAGCCAATTTTTGTGTGGTTTTAGGGCGATTTAAACCCTCATGGCATCCCTTTATAGACATGTAATTATTATGACATGTTTTTGGTGAAATTGGGCCTATAAAAACCTTGCGGTTGACCTTAAAATGGTGTGCAGATGAAGTTTTGTGTGGTTTCAAAGGCCTTAATTTGGGCTTGGTGGCAGGGGCGCTGCCCCAAAACCCCCACGAGGGGCATTGCCCCTCGTCCCCGTTGGGGCTTTTCCCCCAAACCCCTGCACCCTGCTGGGAGTGTTTCCCTCAAACACCCACCAAACTCATTTGATTCATTTTGTAACTATATTTTGCATGAAGTTTATTATTTTTTCAAAAAATTATGTTTTTTTCAAAAATTGAAGTATTTTTTAAGGTGCCGAATTTTGTCGAGTTTTTGCCGAGTACTCTCCAAGTCAAATTTTTTTTTGGCTTGCCAAGTACTCTCCAAGTCCGAGTTTGCAAACTATGCCTATAAAGATGTCTAGAAGTCACATATAAGAAAACGTAGTGAGGTCTGGATGACTCCGATAGACAATACCAGGAATTCACTATAAAAGCTGTCCATAAATAATAAAATTTCAATGCCAGTTTACTTTATTAACTAAATATTAAGAAGGTAGCAACCAAATGATTCTGCACAAGATGACAAAGTTCTTATAAGCCTCTTTGCTTCCTTTCCTTGTTCACCATATTTGTGCCCACTAGTAACCTACAAGACTGAAGTTCGGTTCAGATGTTAAGAATGCTCCATAGTAGGAAAAAATGATTTCCACTGCAATTCTAATCAAACCTATCCTAATCATTAGAACAATGATCAGATGTTGAGGAAGTTCAATCACTTGCTTATGCATTAAAACCTATAAAAGATGCACATTATTGCACTAGCCTTCAGGTGAGGTCCCTGAAGATTGGTCAAAAATATGCATGATCTGGAGATTCAAGTGAGAATCTCATCACAGAATTGCAGGCAAAACATGTAGATTTCTGATCTTGCATGTTTTAAGCAACAGCTGCAATCAGAATGTGTTAGAAAGCCACAATCAAAGTGTGTTAGAAAGCCTCCCAGAAACTTGGAAATGTGTTTCCTTGTGATGGGATTTCTTTATTTATAAGGTTGATTTCATAAACATGTAATAACCTTGATAAGTAGGAGGTATTTTCCACAGCGTGTCGAATTGTGATATTGCTATCAGGATTCAACCGTGTAGTTTTCGAGTCAAACTCACAAACTACAGGGTTGAATCCTGATAGCAATATCACAATGTAATAACCTTTCCAAAGAGTATGTCATTACTTTGTCTCTAGTCTTTAATGTATTTAGGTATTAACTCTATTAAGTCCTAAACTTTCCTTGTGTAATGTCAAATTTCAGTAGCCATGTCCTATAGCCCTTATCTGCATGTGTGATCCAATATTTTGTTAAGGTATGTCTCTAACAAAAATGCATTAAAATATATTGATCTTTCAAAGATATTGTTAGAGGCAGAGCCTCTTTCCTCTGAAAGGGGACAATTTTTCTTTTTTCTTTTTTTAAAAATTGTTTTGAAGTGTATTTTTAGTGCTCTCCTCAAAATATTGCTCGGTGCCTTCCAATTCTGTTGCCCTTTGGTTCTTATGATTAAAAGAAAGCAATCTTGAGAATCTCGTCATTTAACTCTTTCAACATCTAGATGACATTACATGTAAAACGAGCTTCTCTACATTCCCAACCCATGTCATACATAAATGCAGGAACTTTTGGCACCAACTTCCTGTATGCTTAGTCTTTACAGCTTTGAGCTTAATGGTATAAAGTACGAAATTTAATGACTATGTTCCACTGAGTCCCCTCTATGGAAGATGGGATAAAAAATAAATGGGATACCTCAAAGTATTCCCAAAATCCTAGGAATTATATTTAAATAGGAAAATAGCATATTTGGTATTTCTTTTCCATGATGATGGTGGTTCTTCTGGTGAGATCCAAAGTGTCAATTCAAAAGCTTTCACATTTATTTTCCAGAAATCTTGTTTAAAATATTATGGACTGTGGCAAACTCAAAAATTTTAAACAAAAATCAATTATTGTCAATTACTTGCAACTAAAACAAAAATATAAGCATCTTGTGAATTGTTTCTGCATGCCAACTTCTCAGCTTCCAAATTCCTCATTTTCAAATTCAAAGTATAGATTTATCCAAGCATTTTATCCTACAAACCAATACCCATCCTTGTTGCAAGACTCTCTATCATTTTCTAAAGCATTTTTAGCAGCTTCCTTGTATTAGAATTTGTTTATTTTTTTCTCTACACTCAACAATACATTCTTCTAAATGGCGATCAAAAATTGAATTTATCTCCAGTCTTGGATGAATCACTCCAATATTATTAGTTTGAGAAATGATAGTAATGATTGATGGAAACACAATTTGTAATGCGCATATTGAGATTTTTACTGAAAAAGAAATATTTATACAGAAACATTGTTTGTTGGATCACAACAAATTTGTTGTGATCCTATAATCTAGGAAACAACCCCACTGATTTCTTTTCTATGTGGAAACAACCACCCCTAAATAATCTAATCAACTATAATTAACTTATAGGTTTATGTCATGCCCCTGCCATAAATCACAAAACCCCCCACTCGCAGCACTTTAAAGTTTAAACTAAGCCTGGGCAATACTACAAAGGGCAGTGATACATATTACTTGGCAAGAAAAGCACCACTTATTAGTATGCAGCGATTCCACAAGGAATTAAATAAATAATAATAAATAGAATTTTGAGGCAGCAATTGGGAATAAAATAAAATAACATTAAGTTTGAACAAAAAGTCATAACCTTTGGAAAGTTGATCTTTATTCCAAAAGGTGCATCATTTCATGAAGATATGAAGATATAAAAGGGAGTCCATTTTCAAGGGAGAAGGATCAATCAAGCAGATTCGATAGGAATATATATATATATTGGAATAAATATTATTTTTAGCAAGAATATTATTGCCAAGTAAGTTTTAAATATAATTAGGAATAACTATGTACATATATAAGCATAATAATAGATTCATATGATAGTCCATTTTGAATTTAGGAGAAACGGATTGCAAATAGGAAGGATGGCCAGCCTTCCAAGTTCACGAGAGATGAAGGACAACGAGCCTTCATGCTCTTATCAAGTATGCTATCCAAAGATGGAATGGATGACCAACCTTCCATGCTCATGGGTTGGGGGTGGAATGGACCAGAAATCCTTTTGTGCTTCCGAGCTTGATCAAGGAGGACGGCTAGCCTCCAAGGTGAACTGAGGGATGGAAGGGCGACCCACATTCCATGCTCTCGCAATACAAGGGCAACCAACCTTGAGATTGCGGTTTGCAAACATTTCAAACGAATTCCTAATGAGACTATTATAGGAATATACTTTGGAATGGCTATTGTTTTAATTGGATTTCAATATGAATAATGTTTATATGATAATCATTATGCCTACTAATGTTAGTAAAAATAGATGTTATCATCGCTTATGATTTAACACCAATTTCCAGTGACTAATATTGTATACAGGACCTAAACCAAGATTTATCTTATAAAGGGCATTTTGATTGGTAAATTTTTACTCTTAAATGTATAACATTTCTTATTTTAATTGGAATTGTGGTTTTAGGGAAAAAACTAGGAATATCCCCAAAGGGGACATTATATTTTAAATGATAAATTATTTAAATCTATCCCCTTGTCTTAATTATTTAACTTTACCAAGTGTATTTTATAGTATGGTGTAATAAATTATAATATTCCCCTCCTTAATAATAGTCCTAAGACTTGAAGAGAATAGTTTTTGCATGTGGACTAGGACATACACATGGTTCCACATGCTTAGATCATTGTGGATAGGGACACACTCAACTGTTTGCCTCAATGAAAATGGCCTTTGTAATGTCCCTTTTGGGCGAGCAAGAGAAAATAAGAGGGAAAAATAATATTTTATCATTTTGATTTTTGATGCCCTAGGGAAGGAGGGTAAATAAGATTTAAATTTGAATTTTGGCGCCTAAGTTATTTTAATATTTTATTTGGGGTTGGGTGACCCCTTTGGGAGTTATAAGGAGAGCAAAAAATAATAAAAATCTAAGTTACCAGTTCGCCCAAATTAGGCCCAGGGTTCAATCCGGTTCGGTTCAAATTCGCAATTTTGATCCACTTTGAAGAAAATACGCACAGGGCATGATTTTTTGTCTGTGGGTTCAAACAAGGTTCGAAATCCTGACTATGGGTTCGAACTTTTCGGACTCGAGTAGAACCCGCATCATTCCACGCCCAGGCCACGACTTTTTTACCTTAACCCTAATATTTGCCTCCAAACACATCAAATAGGTAAAACATGCTCATTTAACAATTTGTGAATGAAAAACAAGTTTTTTTGCCTCCATCGCTGAACTTTCTCTCTTGCTTGCACAAGCTTGAATAGACTTGAAGGCTGATCGTTGATTGTTTGAAGTTGGTTGTTGTGCTATTCCTAAGCACTTGCAAGTGCTCATTTGTTGCCAAGAAGATTGTAGAGCAAGATTTCTTCAAAAGAGGTAGGTTTTTTTAAGTTTTTTATATTTTTTTTACATTTTTTATTTTAACAAAGTGAACTCTTTTGTTTTGATTTTAAGTTTTTGTTTTGTTTTCATTCCTCTAAGTGTCTATAACACATGTTCAATTTTTTCATTTTTTTGAAATTAATTAAGTCTTTTAGTTTCAACTTTTAATGAATCAATACAAAAATTTCAATACGTTATGCCTTAGGTATTCCATATTACAATGGCAACCAGTTCTAACTCCTCAAGCTCAAACCAATCTCGTTTCAAAACAAACCCAAGCTCTCCCCTTTGGAAATATGTAGAAATGGTTCAACCACTTCCAGGTGGTGGAGGATATGTTTGGATTTGTAGTCATTGCCATGTTCAATATTCGAGCTCATACAGTCGAGTGAAAGGGCACTTGTGCAGGATCCCTGAACTAGGCATCAAAGCTTGTCCAGGTGAAGATAACAATGGCATTCCAAATGATATAGTGTTGAAATATATTGCCGAGCAAGAAAAAGCAAACCAAAAAGCAAGCAATGGTAAAACAAGTCATCCTTTGAGTTTGAAGAAAGGGTCTCGATTGATGAAGCCCCCTACATTGCCTTCTTATTTTCCACCTACAGATAGCCATCCATTTATGTCCATCCCTCAAGAGCAAACCATGCCCTCTTCAAATAAAAGATCTAAGGGACCATTGGAAACTTCATTTCAAAATGAGGCAAGAGAGATTGTTGATCAAGACATAGCAAGATGTGTCTATGCCAATGGATTGGCATTCAACATTGTTCGTTCACCATATTCGCAAAAAATGAAGTCTATAATGAGGCTCCAAAGGAGTATAAGGGCCTAAGTTTTGAGAAGGTGTGTTGCACCTTAATGGATAAAGAGGTCAAACATGTAGTGGAGTCTTTGAAGCCCACAAGGGATTCATGGATCAAAACAAGAGTGACCATCGTTTCTAATGGATGGAAAGATGCAAAAAATCGCCCATTGATCAATGTCATTGTCGTGTCCCCTAAAGGGGCAATGTTTTGAGAGCAATGGATTGTGAAGGATAGGTGAAGGATGGTACATTTATTGCTAACATCATTTGTCAAGCTATTGAAGAAGTGGGCCATCAAAATGTTGTGCAAGTTGTAACCGAAAAATGCAAAAAATTGTAGGGCTGCTAGGTTATTGATTGCGAAGTATCCACACATTTTTTGGACACCTTGTGCTATCCACTCCCTCAATCTAATGCTGCAAAAAATTGGAACCAAAATTGAGTGGATCAAACAAGTGTATGCTAAGGCCGAAGACATCCAAATGTTTGTCACCAACCACCAAATGACACAAGGCATATTTAGACAATTCTCAAAATTGGAGTTGTTGAAGGTAAGTTTATTCTCAATATTTTTAATTTTCTTTTAATTTTAAATTTTGACTTTGTAAATTTAAATTATATTTTTATTTTCAAACAAGTTGTTGAGACCAGTTTTGCCTCCAACACAATTGTGTTGAGACGACTTATGTAGGTTCATGAGGTAGTCTGTAATATGGTCATCAGCCCTAGTTGGTCCATATGGAGGCAATCTAGCACTGGAAGGGCAAATAAGATTAAGCAAAGGATCCTAGATGATAGTTGGTGGGATCGTGTTGAGTATCCAATCAGTTTCACTGAGCCCATATTGAGCATGATCTGTTACACTGACATGGATAGACCTTGTTTGGGCGAAGCATATGATGGTATTGACTCGATGATTGAGAAGATGAAAACCATCATCAATGCAAAAGAGGAAGATCCTGAAGAAAAGTTCTTCAAAGAGCTTCATGAAATCATTGTAGATAGATGGAACAATATGACCACTCTGTTGCATCTTCTCGCTTTTGCATTGAGTCCCAAATATTATAGGTTTGAGATACTTTCTGCTTCAGCAAGAGTTGCTCCATATAGAGATGCTGAAGTGGGTCAAGGGTACAAGGCAGCACTTCATAGACTCTTCAATGATCATGACCAACATGATCGAGTGAGGGTTGAGTTAATGGGTTTTACATGCTCCAGTGATTGTGGTCTTAATGCTCTTCAAGACAAGTACAGGATGGTTGCTCATAGTTGGTGGTGCTTCCATGGCCAAGAATACACGCACCTCCAACCTCTTGCAATAAATTTTTTATCCCTAGTAAGTTTTATTGTCAAACTCTTTTATCTTTTAAATTTAAGTTTTATATTTTATTTAGTTAAATTTTGTAACTCTTAACTATTTAATTTGGTCTTAATAGGTTGCTAATTCATCTTCTTCAGAGAGGAATTGGAGCACATATTGCTTCACTCAATAAAGCGCAATAGGCTACATTCAAAAAAGACGGAGGACTTGGTGAATGTGCATTCAAACTTACGCCTACTTACACACAAACAAAGTTCCTACAAAGGAGGAGACTCAAGGAGGTGGGATATTGAGTTAGAGCGCCTTGACTTGGATACTTCTACAAGTCACTTAGCTGCACTTGATATTGATGATGACTATAAGCCTGAGGCAGCTAATGAGCATGAGAGTGCTAGTGCTAGTGGCAGTGCTTGTGTGAGTGCCACTGACGCTATTTGTGGTTCTACACAAAATGGAGAATCTAATATGGATGTTGATAATGCTTTTTTTTATGACCCATATGATTTAGATTGATCAATAATCAATAATGGCTGATTGTAAACACTTGACATTTTTATGTTTGAACTTTAATTTATAATTTGATATCATGACATTTGAGTATCACTAATATTTTAATATTTGACTATGAAAGTGGTGGTGTATTTTTGCTATGTTATTTGACTATTAATATGGTGGTGTATTTTGAACTCAATTACTACTGCAAATATGTATATATTTCTGATTTTTATATGTTTTTGTATTAACGAACCCAACCCCAAAAAAAATTTTGCCCAAACCCGCAAACCGAACACTCAAACCCGAACCCAAAACCGAACCAGTAACTTAGACAAAAATAAATAAATAAAATATAAAATTGAATTAGGGTTTGGCGCCCAATTGAGGAGATAATAATTTAAATAAAAAGCAAAATTAAAAGGGGAAAAGTGGTGCCCAAATTGGGCCGACCTATTTGGAGAAATAAGAAGTGATTGCTATATAAACTAAGTCATTCGGAGGCGTTCATATCATGGGAATTATTCTACTTTTTTCAGATCAGCAATTATTGCAGCTATTCCAAGGACAAAAACCCTTGTGAATAATAGAGGAGTTGGACGAAAACCTAGCTCTTCAAATGAGGACTTCATGGCAAAGGTTCACTTGTGTTTCAATGGAGTTTTATGCTAGATGTTCATGCTCAGATTTTCATATCAGCCTAGGCGAATTGAGGAGGACAGATTTGGTGTTGTATTGACCTAGGGTTTCACCCTAGAGAGGAGCGTCCAAGTTGCAAGAGGAGCACTTTGTTTGGGAAGAGCGTTGTTGACAAGTTTTCAAGGGTTGCAAGCCCTACATTCAGACCAGCAGGCCAGCAAACCCTTGTGTTAGGGTTTTAAAAACATCTCTATCATATATTTGCATTCATCATTACATTTTTGGGAGCTGGAGCAAGTTCTCCCAGCTAGGGTCAGTTTAGGTCATCATTCATTTCAAGTTTTGGCTTGTAAGTGGGGTTTCTTCACATCAGCAAACTATTGTACATTGCTGGGGATGTTTGAAGCCTGTTTTTGTGGTGAACTTGCATAAGTAATAGGTCTGATTTTGTGGCAGCAGCACTGAATAAACTTGTAATCAGAATTTGCATGTTTTGGATGGACAAATTGGTGCTATATATTGCTGGTTACATTCATACTTGATGTTAGATGTGTTCATCATATTATTTGAAGCAATTGGATGAGTTTATGTTACTGTTCATGCTTGTTTCATCTCAGAAATTTTATATCAGCAACTAGGGTTTTTAGCAGAAATTTTTAAGTGCAGAAATTAGGGCAGAAGTTTGTGATTCAAAAAATCAGAAAATTCATCAATATCTTAGTTGGGATATTTCAGCCTCGCAGAGCTCTTGACCAAGGATAGAGATGCACTTTAGCTATTCTCCTTCAAAGTTACGAACAGGGACACACACAACCGTCCACAACAATCAATCGTAAAAATCGCATCACTTGTTTCTTCACATAAATGAGGACACTCCATTGTTCATCTTTCAAAGTTGTGAATAGGGACGCACAATTGTACACTATGGCTTGTGACTAGTGACATGCAACTAGCCACAAATGACCAGTCGTACTGGGCCTTACTGCATTTTCATGGATAAAGATAAACTAAATTATTCTCAAGAAGTGTGGCATGAACCTCCACTTTGTCATATATGATGATCTTCAGTCAGTCTGGGCTTTACTGACAAACTTCTTCTCTTGTGTAGCATAAGTACAGTCTGCATCATGATTACCATCTTCAAATTTCTGATTTTCTTTGCTCTAGGCTGCCAATAATGCAACAAACCAGTCTCTGTGCTAATAGCAAACTCAAGACTGGGAATTGTCCTCCAGCCTCCTGCAGAATTTGGAACACTCTGTCAGATGAATCCATACAGTCATATGGACCACAACATGTGGCTCTGATGGCTCTTGTAGGATCTCCAAATGGTGCATGCCATAGTTTTTCCAAAACCTGTTAGGACCATGAGATTATGCTTCCCCCCAATCAAAAAATATTTATACAGTTGTCAAGTACTACCGACAATGCATAGCATTACAAAAGGAATTTTGAAATAGGATATTTAATGAAGTAGAAGTGAGATAACAAATATTTCTCAGAAATCATGAGAGCTAGAGAGTAATCCTTTTGAAGGATGTTTTATGGTACAATTTCATTCAAGTGTGTAATTAATAGGATATTTAAATAAGTAGAAGTAAGATAACAAACATTTCTCACAAAAAACCAATCAGTGGATCAAGAGAAAAGCAATTAATAGCATTTCTCTAAGCTAGCTAGGCAATTTTTTTACAAAAGCAATTAAATCTGACTATCCATCAGAGCTCGAATGGAAATGCTTCTGGGGCATGGTGTACAATGCATTACTAGAAAAGTTTCATCAAAATCCACCCACCAAATAAAAAGATATGCAATTATAACCAATCTTGCAATGTTCTACAAAATGAGCATCCATCGGATCTGAAAAAGCCCTCCTTTTTTTTGAAAATGACATAAAAACCTAAATTTTAATAAACTAAAAAGGTTCACGAAAAGCCTCTTTTTAAATCTTTTTCTTATGCCATGAAGTGTTCTTCAAAGCATCTTCTTTTGTGACACCCAGGCTGCCACCATTCACACCACTCCTTTTAGTTTTATCCATTATCTATCTTGCTTCACTATGCCACACCTCTTTAAGTGTTTGTTAGCAGTAAACAAATCAAAAGTTTGAAGTGCCTCTTTCAATGGCTTAAAATGTGCAGATCTGGACACCTTTGTATAGACAAATACATTTTATGGTATCCTTGCTGCAAATTTTATTTCTTATGCACTTTGTCATGCGGCTCATGCCTCAGCAAACTTGATTGCAATGCACTGATCATATCATTTTACCTGGGGCGGCACCAACTCCTCTCTGACTTTTCTGCTTCACAAATAGCAAATTACTTCTGAGTGCTAGGCAAGTTGTTAGCCTTTTTCTGTCAGTTACTACATTTGGAAAATCCACATTTAGACTTTGCAATCCCTCGCCAGAAGACATCGCTATGCTGGATGCCTTTACCTGAGAAGCAAATTAAACTTCTCACAACATTTTCCTCCTACGTACAGAAAACTTCTAAAGATTGAAGCCCTCTTGTTCCAAGAAACAATTTTGATGACTTTGATCAACTTGATGGTCAGGGGCAATCCCCTGCAACCTGCTGCAATGCCAGCAAGCTAGAGAATTTGAAGGGGCTGCAAAAATAAAATAGCCTTCACTGCTGCAAGCAACTCCTTCACATTGGCAACACTGAGAATCCTCCACAAAGAAAGCCAAGTTGAAAGTTGAATGTTGGCTCTCAAGCTCAGAAGAGCTCTTCTCTCCTTATTCCTACTCTGATACCATCTGACAGAACCACAAATTGGAATGCATGTATCAGGATTGATTTTATTGAACATAGAAGGAATAATTGTACAGAAACATAGTTTGTTGGATCACAACAAACCTTCGCTGTGATCCTCTAATCTTGGAAACAACCCCACTGCCTTCTTTTCTACATGGGTGTTAAAACAACCACCCTTAAATAATCTAAACAAATATAATTAATTTAAACAACTACTTTAAATCCCCCTATCTTAATTATTTAACTTCGCAATGTATAATATTTACTCCAATGAATATATTATTGAGCCCTTCATTTAACATTGAAGAATGGCTTATTATATTAGCCAAAGAATTAAACAAACCATCCTATGATTTAGGAACAAACTCCCAACAACCTACAACCTATGTAAAACAACTTATAACAATGTGCTAATTATAGCACAATAAAAAAACAAATTTAAAACTAAACCTCTATAATGCTAAGTTGCTAACATACATCCCATAATGTTAACATTATTACAAATCATATATTAATCTAATAACACCTCCTCCTCCTTTATGACTAAACCAGATACAATTCCAAGTTTACCTCTGAACTTGACAAATTCATCTTTACCAAGTGGTTTAGTCATTATGTCTGCAATCTGCTTGGTTGTAGGTTAACAATAAAGACAAATCTTATTCATTAACCAACTAACAAATGTAATGGTGATGAACTGCAACATGCTTAGTTATGGTATGATAGAATGGGTTCTTCACCACCTTGAGAACATTTTGGTTGTCACAAAAAGCGAGGTCAGTATGGTTTGATCCAACTGAATATCTATCAATAGCCTTTGTAATCACATTGCCTCACAACATATATTGACTGCTGCCTTATATTTTGCTTCAATGGAGGATAAGGCAACCATGTTTTGAAGCTTGCCCTACCAAGAAATTACTCTTAAACCAAGGGAAAAAACATAACTTCTTGTAGACTTTCTAGCGTCTACTGCACCAACCCAATCAAAGTCAATATATCAGGCTAGCATTAAGTTAACAATTCTCGTATAGAATGCCAAATTTGAGGAAACCTTTGACATATCAAAGAACTTATTTTACAGCTTGCCAGCATTCCTCGAGGTTTCGAAATTAGACATGAATCATGAAAGACAACTAACTACAAAACATAGATCTGGTCTACTGGTAGCAAGATAAATCAAACTACCAACCAATTGTCAATACATTGTTTCATTGACTAGTGATGAAACAATGTTAGTCAAGAGCTTGTTCCCAACATCCATAGGTGTAGGTGTAGTATTACATTCAGTCATTCAAAAAATTTCTAGAAGAGATTTGGCATACTTAGTTTGTGATACAAAAAAATTGTAATCAATCTGCCAAAATTCTATACCTAAAACAATAGTGAAGTAAGCCTAGTTTTGTCATTTCGAAAACAAAACATATATAATGTTTCACCTATTCAATTAAAATAGAACTACTTCCAATGATGGCAAGATAATCAACATAAACAATCAAGATACTATGTCACCACCACTGAGTTTGACATAAAGGGTGGGTTCAAAATAGCTTATTCTAAAACCAAGATCTCTAAGATATTGATCAATTTTAAAATAAGGTTCAAGGAATCTTCTTAAATTCATAAAAGGACTTTACCAACTTGCAAACCAAACTTTTTGCCTGTAACCTAGAACCCTTGTGGCTAAGTCATGTAGATCACTTCCTCCAAGACTCCATTCAAGAAGACACTTTTGGCATTCACCTGAAATAACTTCAACCCAAATTAAGTAACAATGGAGATAACCAACCAAAAAGTTACCATCTTTACAATAGAGGCAAATTTCTTTTCATAGTCTACCCCTTCCTCAAGTGCATATCCTTTGGTAACAAGATGAGCTTTTTGCTTGTCCAAAGAAACATTTAATTTACACTTTAATTTATAAATCCATTTACAACCAATGGATTTCTTTCCTAGGGGCAATGTTGACAACACCCAAGTTTTAATTTTCATCAAGGCATCATATTCCACCTTCATGGCAATTTCCCATTCAACCTTCTATTTGGCCCTACAAATGTGCTAAGCTCAAATATTTAAGAAACAATAGAAATTAGAGCAAAATTTACCTTCTCGCCACCTTGCACAAGTTGATTTCTTGAACATGTATACTATTCTTCCATTGCCTTTGGCAATCCATCTTCCAAACATCCTTCGTTGTGGTATAGTACTACTTTGGTCTCTTTTGTTGGCCCTCTTAACTTTGTTGTGAAGACTAAGCTTCACTCCCTTCTCCAAATGATTCCCCCCCTAGAATTTGATGCTTCTAATGTTTTGTGTTTGATTTCATCATCAAAATTTATTCTAGGAGTAATTACCGATACACTAGTATCTATAGAATTACCATTCACTAAAAAGAATGGTATTTTATCATCGACAATAACATCTCTGTTAACCACAATTTTGTTTGTAGAGACATCTAGTAGTCCATATGCTATAGATTGTTCACTATAGCCAACAAACATATATGATTTGCTTTTGCTTCTAAATTAAGTTTTTTCTTAAGAATATGTGCAAAAGCAATACAACCAAAAACTTGAAAAATCACTTACGGATGGTTTTTTGTATAGCCATGCTACCTCGAGAGCAACATTTTGCAAGGCTTTACAAGGACTTGTATTAAGGATATAGATTGCAATATTCATAACTCCTACCCAATACCTATATGACATATTTTAGTTGAGCACCATGGTATACGGAGTAGTATATTGCCAATGTATACATTGCTCTTTGAACTAGGTGGAGACAAACTCACCTCCATTATTTGATCTTAGTTTTTTGACTTGTTTACATGTTTATTTTTCAAACAAAAGATATCTACACCACAAAGTCAGAAAAAGATCGACCTGTTCTTCAAACCTACATTTTTCTAGAAAAGTCATTACCAAGAAACAAGAAATATTTGCACTAGACACTATACGTGTCCTCATAGGACCGTACAAATTACCATGTACCAAAAGCAAAACCCCTTTTTCTTGCCATGCCTTATTAGTATCAAATGAATGTCGACATTGTTTGTCCATTTGACATCTTGAGCATGCATTCTAACTTTCGTGAATGGTTGCAACTCTAAAAAGCAAAGACAACTACTAATAATTCAGATGACCATACCTTTCATGCCAAAGTTTAGAGGTACTCCCAACTGTTGCTAGTGCATGTGACTTTGTTGTTCGAAGATTAACAAATTTATACAATCCCTTTTCACCAAAGTCAACAGCAATCACTTTGTTATGTTGACGAGTAGTTACCATACATTTGTTGCCTTAAAAGGTTGCACACGAATTAGGATTCTTCGTGATCTTAGTTACAGATAAAAGATTGTTGTTTGTGTTAGGGTATACCTAACATTTTAAAATGTATAATTTACACCAATATTCAATGTCATCCTAACATTCACACGTCCTCTAAAAAACAAAAGAAACAAATTCACTACTACTCTTATCTTCAACAAAACTTACATACCAATCTTTGTGGCATGTAAAGTGTAAAGATGCACCGAAGTCAAAATACCAAGTTGTAGACTCAAGAAATTGGTTTAATGATGCCACAAAAGCAAAGTCATTTGTTGCTCCTTGTTCATTCTCCTTAGCAATTTTGTATAATGTGACTTCTTTTGACTGCTAGCAAGATCTCATTGTTACAACAATCTTTCTTTAAGTGCCCAACCCTTTATAATAGCAACACATCCAATTGGATCTTCGCATTGAATTACCACCCTTCGAAGATTCATATGATGAACTAGTTGCTCTATTTTGTCTACCTCTACTCTTGCTTCATGCACTAAATGTACTCTTTGTGATGTTTGAAGTTGTTGCTTTGGATTGTTCTTGCCTTTATTCCTTTTGTAAAAGAAGTGTTTTGACAACTTATAAAAATCAAGTTCTTGAGTCTTCGCAAATAGGTTCAAGGACTCAACAAAGGAATCAAATGACGTTGGCAAACTATGTATTATTAATGCAACCAAATCTTGATCATCTACCAAGATTTCAATGGATGCCAATTAACCATTGAGACCCTTCAAATGCAAAAGATAGTCAGAAACAGATCCTCCTTCCTACGACTTTGTGGAAAACAGAAGATTTTTAAATACAAAGCTCTCCCAAGTTCTAATGCTTGATATTTGACTTTGAGACTCTCCCACAATGCTAAAGCTATAGTGGCATCTCTAACCTTTGGCACTAAAGTATCAGCAACAAATAGTTTTTGAAGCATTTAAGCTACCTTTTGTCTTTGTCATAGGCCTACCAAATATTTGCAGGGCATGCCTCCTTGTTCAACACAATTTGATCAAGGTCATAATGCTCACAAATGGTGAGTATTTTATAACTCAATAGAATAATAATTCTTTCCTGTCAACTGTTGAGAGTTCAGCACAACAAACTTTTGAATCCCTGCCATATCAGGACACTACCCTAGACTCTAGGTTTATGGAAACAATTAAATCAAGAGATCCACTAGAGCTGGAACAAAACCACTTTACAAGGATGTTTAAGTATCCACTAGACACAATGTGGCGAAAAACTCGACCCTCTCTTGTACCTGTTTGGAATCCTCTTGCGCAAAGTGGCTGACCAACTTGAAATAGGACTGATTTTGGAGCCAACCTGTAGGGATTTATTTATTTTTATTTTTATTTATTTTTATTTTTATTTATTAAAATAAGGGTTGGCCCAAAAAGATGGCGACCAAAATTTAGAATATAAATTTATTTATTAATTAATTCAGCCACCCGGCATTAAATTCATTTATTTAATATTCAAATTTATTTATTAAAATATTATTATTATATTTAATAAAAAATATCAGAATTAGTGCTCAAAAACACTTTTTCCCGCCTTTGCAAAATTTGAATTTTAAATCGAATTGGGGACATGACACTTAACCTGATATGGATCAGGTTATTTTGCTGTTATTTAGGCACAGCTCTGCTTCAATGACAGCAGAACCTATGGTGGTCTGAGAAGATTCTTTTGTGTAGTTGAATCCGAAATTCTTCAGCCTTATCTCTGCCTCACAGAACCTTCAAATTCCTTCATCTTTACCAAGACCTTGACCAGTGTTTTCTTCACCAGCTTGAAAACAATTCCTGTGGTGTCTTTTTCAAAACAAACAAATGAATTTAATAGAAAATTTAAGATATTGGAATCATAAGGGTTTAGTATCTTCTCATTTGTTTTTCTCTAAATATCTTGTGTTGAAATCTTGCTTTGTCTGCAGCTCTTCAAATACATCTGGAGATTGATCAATATTGCTTACTTAGCAGCCAATTCTTCATGAAGCTTCTTATTCCCTCAGCTCAAGTTATTCCTTCAAGGACGGGATTCCTGAATTGATAGCACTTCTATTATTTACTCCATGATGAGGCTGAGATTGTTCTAAAACCATGGGTTCTTATCCCTTAGAAAACAATTTTCTTCAAGTAGTCATTGATGCTCGTCCCAAGGTGCTGAAAGCAAATGTACATCTAGGATTTGTTCCTCTTGGCACTTCTTCATGCTTGTATTTCCCATAATAGCAACGAGGCCTACAGAGTGCATGCAAAGCCTTCTCCATTAAACTGGACATCGCATTAATTTGTTGTAATATTTGCCTTCTCCTACAACACATCTAAGTTCCAAAAGTTTCAAATCCACATCAGTATCAGAATATGACAAACTTTTTTATATGCCAATCAAGAACTTATTGTCACCAAGCATCAACTTCCTTCATCAATTCTCGTTTATAAAATTACTAACTTTTTGCTTATTGGAATCTCCAAAGGCCCAACATCTACCATGTGAAATGTTTCTTTCTTCATCTACTTGTTGATCTCTCAATGGTTGGATATGCTTCATAATCTGTCATTTGTTTAAAGGAGTTGGAAAAGATTTTTTCAAGCTTGCATTATGATCTACATGTGCTCTACTTCTTTTCCCAAGAACATCTTCATTTGTTCAAACCACCAATCGTAGACATCATCTTTGCACAAATCACTTCTTATCTTGGTGAGCCTTCAAGTTCTTAGATATAAAGATTTAGCCAATTCCAGAAATCATCTTCTTGTTTTGGTGAGTCTGTGAGTCGTTAGCCACAAAAATTAGGGACCTGAAACTGAATCAAATGTTCATTGGATTTAAGGTATAAACTTGACCCCAGGTAGAATCCCACCATTCATGAAGGGAGGTTGCTGAGGCAAGTGGGGTGTTACTGTAGTAGATATTAATTTTTAATTAGATAACAAACATGTTTGCTTTATTTTCTTGTGCACTACAACTATGCCTATAATAACCTATAACGAATAACTTCAGCTTAGATGCTTACAAAACTTGCCAGTTCCATGGAAAAATTAATTGCCATCGTAGTTCTAATCAAATACATCTTAACAATTTCAAAAGGGTTAGATATAAATAAATATTAGCCAGTTGCTTGTGATTTCAAACCCATGAAAGATATACCCCAAGGCTGAAGGTAATTTCTCTTTGATGTCCGATTGTCTTACAACTATTGGTTATAGCACAGGCCTGATTTTCATCAACAATCTCTTCTTGTTTCTCCTACTATCACATATGAGATGCTTTGCGCCTTGAATATGTATCATAATATATTCACTTTAGCTAACTATCATGCTCTCCTAAATGGTATCCAACACTGATTTTTGGGAAAGATAAATTTCTCTCTTTTTGGCTACATTAGGTTTCTTGCAATAATTAGTTTATCATTAAATTCCTATCTTAATTATTTTAGGAGGAGAAAAAGTTACAAACATCGTTCTCATCTACTGTAATCACTTTCTTAGCCTCCTCTTTTGGCTTTTCCCTTCTCCCTTTCCCTCTAGAGCATACATGCATATGTGTCTGCAATAACCAACAGTGTATAGAAAAGTTTTTAAAAGCATTCAATCTCATTAAAATATCTGTTTCCTTTGTATCTGCATATGAATAAATAACAAATATGTTGCAAGATGAAATATGACGTGAGACGATTTCCCTCTAATATTTCTCCCCTTGAATTATTTGGATGCATTGATGATTTTGATACACCGTCCATCAACCTTTATTTAATAGATAAAGTAAAACTTCGATTGACTTGTTTCTGCTGAATGGTCTTTTACAGCGAACAACGCATCTTTCTTGTATATTATCGCCTACTGGCAACTTTGAAGACTGAGAATATGTAATTTCTCCAATCTACGAAAAATATAGCTTAATATATCATCTCTCAATCAAGGATAAGTTAATCTAACCTACAAGATTATGAATCGGCTCAAGTTCAATTTGATAAAACTACTTCTATAGAATGAAATGGGAACCCTAACTAAAACCCAACAGTTCAAAGATGTTAATCCGGACATTTAAACGAAAGATTTATATGAGAATGTAATTGCATATTCATAGAGTTCTTGCACCCGGTCTGATGGCGCACTTCAACATACCGCGATAAATGAATTTAATGACCAACAAACTCCCTCTAAAAACAAATTATAACCAACTTCTTAACAGTAAACTAAAATGATTAAGATTATCCATGAGCACAACAAATAAATCCCAACTCACTATGGAATAATGGCAAGGAAGAACAATTAACATGATGATGACGCTACTTCAAACCCAGCTGGGCATGCTCTCTGTGCAGCCAGGCAAGGTTAGGGTCCAAATCACAAGAGCTTTTGATGAAATAGAACCCTGGGACATGGATTTTAAGCCAAACATTTTTTATAATTGTGGGTTAGGTGTTAACAATTTGACAAGAAGGAAAAAAGAACACGGCAACCATTTGGTCTTGTGACGAATACATTGAGCTTATGTGTAATGGCCAATGGTGCTTTTATGAACAAAGGCAGATGAAAATAACATTATACAAGCCTTTAAAAAAGCTTTTCCCTCGGGAGTATAAGAATACTCCAGACCTTCAAACATTGGCATTCTGGTGACCAAATACTAAATTGAGATAGTGTATTCATTGAACAACATACCAGACACACTCGAAACCCAGGATAGCAGAAGAAATATCAGCAAGTAAATGATCAATACTTCGAGTTGGTTGACGATCCATCACATTTGAAGTCTTGTTGAAAAAATGATTGGTCGCAGCATTCAACCATTAAGACCAAAAACAGAGAAAAATGGATGGGCAGTTGAAAATAATGCATTGCGGAAGAAGATAAATTTCTGCTCTTACCTTTCGCAGATTGTCAAGAAGGCCTGCCATTGGGAATGATTCCAATATAAAATGGTCTTCCTATTGTTTCAGGAAGTTCAAGACAACCGCCTTCCACACTCGAGAAAAACCATAAAATTTGAAGGGATTCGACACGATAATGAAATTCTTTGTATTGACAAGGTAACTTTCACGCTGCTCTGTTTATGGTATAAGCGGGATAGAGGTGGAATTAACAAGTATAAATATTTTAAATAATCTTTCCAAAAATGTGGAGACATATAATTTAGAGTTATTTTATTTATTTTTATGTGAAAGAGTTATTTTTTTAATTAAATTTTATTTTATCTTTTTAATTAAGTTTTATTTTATCTATATTGTTTTTTTTTCTTTACAACAAGGGTGTCCCTGCGACCCCCTCCAGCTGCCCAGCGGGCCATACTTTGGATGTCTGGGGCAAGCTAGGGCGAGACTATTTTTAATTTTAGTTTATTGTTAATTTTATCTATAGTGTTAATTTTAGTTTAGTTTAATTTTCAGTTATTTATTTTATATTTGGAAAAATATTTTTTATTTTGAAAAGTATAATAAATATTATATATTTATATGTTAATTTTAATATTTTTAAGTATACCAAGACATGTTATATAATGATATAAAAGTTAAACAATTATTAAATAAAATATAAAGTAAATAAATCAAAATAAAAATATATTTTTCAAAAGTAAAATTAAAAATTAAATACAAAAAAAATTAAAAACTTTAAATAAAATTAAGTAAACAATAGATAAAATATATTTGTAGAAATGTTATACAATGACATCAAAGAATTTTATGTTGTTATTGTGTACATAAAAAATAAAACATAAGTGATATATGTTTTTTAAATATAATGACTATTTATATTATTATATCTCATATTAATATATATTATAAGTTAGTGTGAGCATTGTATATAACCTAACTAGTTTTGTATTAGATCTTATTTACACTTACATACTTAAGCTTACTTAAGTCATTTATTATTTATCTAATATCATAGGATAAAAACATCGGTCATGCTCTTACTATCTCCTAGGGTTTCTCCTTGTCTTTATAGCAAGGGTTTTCTCATTGTGTATTGTAGTAGTTTCATTTTTGCATATAATAAATTTCTTGTTATGTAGCATTTTCATTGTTTCTCTTTTGTGTAGAAGGTTGCTTTGGTGGTAGTTGATCCATGGACTACTGTGGGGTTGATCAATAACTCGTATATGGTATCAAAGCTCTAAATTTGTATCATCTTCCTTATTTTTTAGAGTTTCAACTAAAAGCTTTCAAATGGTGCATCTCAATGTCAAATAAATCTCACATTTGAAGTCAAAACACTTAAAAGTTTTTATACATCCATATAAAACATCAAAAGGTTTGGCATCGAAACAATTGAACTTTTTTTAATCTATAAAATGTTGTCATAAAAAGTCATGCATATCCATACAATTGTGTATGATAATGCACTCACCATATTGTTGGTCACCATTGTTGTATAGTAAAAATATTTTCCTACATCATCATCTATGTTAGTGGTATTAATTCACAGTTTTGTGATTGATTTTTTTTGTATGATGTTGACACATAAATTATGGTGTTACCCTCATTATTGACCACAACAGTTTTTAAAAGGTTTTGAGTGCCTTTATCATATTAGCAAACAAGGGTTTTGTACGGTTTCACCATGGTGGGGTTGAAGCCATTGGTCTCATGTGCAACCCTTGTGGGTTGCATCACCTAGAACCTCCATCACTACACCACCTCAAATTGCCACCACTATTGGAAATTTCCACCCACCCTTCATCGATTTTACTATCATTGCTTGGCCAACTTGGCGGTGCCATCCTATGGCCACCCAAATAATGTCAAGGCTCATCTTTTATGTCGTAAAGGGACAATTATCTTCTCAAAGTCATAACTTGGACAATTATATTTTGACTTGTACTTTAGATATTTTACAAAAATATGGGGTCATTTTTATGCTACAAGGTTTCAAATTCACATGTTTTGATCTCTAATATATATGTGAGAAGTTTATCACTATAAAATCGCATGGTATCCTTCCATAACCACCCTAAACAAATTAAACTATAATTCTTGGAAAGATAGCATCCTAAAACATCAAGTCACTTCATCTCTTACCTCATCTATATGTCCACTTATCTCTAAACTAGGTACACCTAACCAAAAAATAGAATGGAGGAACAAAAATGATCATTTTCTTAGATTGATTGGTAGTAGTGTTGATTTTGACACTATGTGTTCCATCTCACATATTGAGTGCCCACACACTCTTTGGACTATAAGTTAGGAGATCTTTAGAAACCCAAATCACTCTTCATTCTTAGATAATCCTATTATGGGAAGTTTTCTACCGCTTGATGATTGTGATAACCCAGCATATGATGATGATATAAAAGAGCAACTTGATTATCTAGCAATTATTGATATTTGGGAAGAAATTGAGGCTTCACCTAATTATGATTATCCTCCCATAAAGATACTTATTGATTCTTTGTCATATATGACTCCTAATCCAAATTCAAAGGCTTAACTTTCTTTATATATAAGTTAGTATCTTGATATTGAGGATTTTTGCATTCCAACATTGACGCATTTATTTCTAAGCATTTATATTCAAACATCTTATGTAGACACATCATCATGGAATTTTCAATATACTTGGATAACATACATTGATATCACATCTCCATCACTAATTAATTTTAGTCATTCTTTGTAGTAGGTACATTATAGTCTTCTAAATTTGGTATTTTGAGATGAATAGTCGAGAGATATTATATGTTTGTTTTGTGAGTCCTATCTTACACGTTTGATGGACACATTTGATGACATCTATCTTCTATTTGATGATGGTTCCATCATTGTTGTTGTTGCACCATCTTTGTCTTTGGATCTCATTCTTCATTCTTTTGCACATAGTCCTGCCTTGTCACCTTCTGTAATATGCCAATCGTACACTGAAGTAAATTTTCCTAAGTTTTCATTGTGCGAGTAAATAAACTATGTAACAAACCATTGCAATAAAAAAAATCTTTATTGAGAATATACAAACAAAGATGCAACAAAATACAATAAGGTTTTCCATTTCAATACAATAGTTAACAAAGTAAAATTTTCCAAGAATGCACACAATTACATACACAACTCCACCAAGCTTCAGAGCATAAGATATAGATGGTCCAGGAATCTTCCTTTCAAAACCTTGGTCTTATGTCACCTGTTGAGGATGAGAAGCATCACTCAAGTGCTTTTCTACCAACCACAAACTTGTATGTGGTCCCCCACACATCTATCAATGATAGATGGCCCTACCCTTCGATGAAGAGATTGGTTGGGTAACCCCGTGCGACATACCACACTGAGCTTAGTGTTGTGCCCTACATGACTTAGGTTTTATAATCCTACACAAGGTAACTATCATGCATTAAATGGACACGGTGAATTAACAGTGGAGCCCCAGGCAATCACACTACTTGGCCAAAGTGTTCTCACTCAATACTTTGAGTGATGGTCTACCATTCACTTACACTTATCAAGCTCGTTTTGACTTAAGGCCATAATATCTATGCATAGGTACCTCCCATAGGTAAGCTTAAACCCCATAATTAACCTATCACCTTTAACACAAACTTAAGATATCTATACTCAATTAAGCAAAAGTACTAGTACCCTCCCTTGATTGGACAACAATCCCAGGAGTAACCCACTAGCTATCTAGCATAGTCAATAACTAGCTATGATTATCCCTTAAGCTATCCTTGTTCAATCACATCTAGTATAATAATAATAACTAGGACAAACAATCTCTCCTATCATGGAGTAACTACAAGCATTTCACAAATAGAATAAATGGCTTCTACTTTTCTTTCAAAGCAAACATTACTTCCACCTAAATGCAAGTAACCATAATATACTAGTTTAAACAATCAAGAAATAACTCTTTCAAAAACTAATACAAACAAAGGAAGATTATCCTCATTCCTGTGATATGTTATCCAATCGACTGGCTGCAAACACAACTCTCCCAAAGCAGCAGCTAGCTTGGATTTGATCTCTCCAACAAAGTCACAATAACCTCTAACTCACAAGTTGGCAAAATACTTATCTCAAAATGATAAAATACTCTCTTTAATGCCCAAAGCTCTCACTCACTATATAAGCAAAATAATGCAAATAGAATGCAAAAACTTGCTCAAGGAATGTGTCCCAGACAAGTGAACTTGTTCTACTACTTATATAGCAGTTTGGAGACCACTCTGCCTACAGTTTAGGCATGATTTTTGACATAAATTACCATGCATAGAAACACACAATCCTCAGCTAAAAGGTGGCGCACATATAAGATCTTACTCAGCTAATCATAGCTACAGATTGACCTTGTTGATTGACAGCAATAAAAGTCTAATTCAAATCAACACATGTTTGAATTCGATTTGCATTCACAATGGGCATCTACAAAAAATAGGATTCAAAGGTGGTGCCAAAGCATCAATAACCTCATACAAAGTTGGTGCAGTTTCTCATTATGGAATCAGTCATTTATCAAATACGAAACATATAGCTTATGTCGACTTGGTCTCACATGAGTCAACTTAACTCATATATCACTTTGACTCAATCATCGACCTATTGTTTGTTATAAAACATACATTCATTTGTTGTGAATATTTATCAAATGATAAGGCATATTATGGTTTACTAAGTCAAAGATATATCATAGCAAGGCGTCGACCAAGTCTCCACTTTTATATTGACTTAATGGCTACTTATTGATTGCAAAATACTATCTCTTCATACATGGTTAGCAAGAATAATATGCAACTTAAGAATACACTCATACTTATATCATACTTCGACCTCATAAAGAACAATCATAAGTGACATATAGTCAGCCTTTAGCCAAGTTAAATAATTGGCCTTTATCATTGTTAATGATAGTCAATTTTAGGCGAGTGATAATATATATATATATATATCCAACTTTGTATGGATACATTCAATATACAAATAAGTGCAAGAAATATAGTGTTATCAATATATATATATATATATATATATATCAATTGTACACACACACACACACACACACACACATGTGTGTGTGTGTGTGTATAAGTATATGTCTTTATGTACATGTATACATATGTATACATTATATATATACACATTCGATTCACATAATAGCCATACATAATTACTATTGCATTGATAAGCACCTACGTACATGGTATAACTATACATATACATATACATGACATTAGATCCAATTGACATGCATGTGTATATATATATACACATACCCTAAATACGTTCTACTTATCAATAAAAATGTAGTAATACAAGAAAGAAATCATAAGCCCAAACAGATAAACATCACCCAATAATGCATTTCAATAGTAAACAAGACTCTTACTAACGCAGACACATCAACTAAGGATGGCTTACCAACTTCCCACTTAATAACCTAACTCAATTATTCTACTATGGTGTGTGTAAGCTCAAATAGGGGTTACTCAACCAAGACCTTCTCCTAAGTGATACTTCCCCTCCACTTGGAGGAATTGAACATGTACCTGCATCCACTAACACATGTCCAAAATAGTTGGCTATTCAACAAAATATGCATTGCACATAATACATCTTCAAAGTTAGAATATCAACCAATATCCATTTATTGGCATATATGCATTGCTTCAAATAACATTAAATGAAATAACATTTATTCATAACGCATTGATAACAAAGTGCAAGTACAATTTATTCATCAACATAATTCACATTTACCCTATATAGTAATAGTAAATAGTAATTACAAAATTGGGGTGTAACACCTTTTTCATTTTTTAGGCTTGTACCTAATTTGATTATGTCATACTTTCATATAGACATGAAAACACTTAACCATATTTTAGAGACAACAACAAAAACATCAACATACATCATGATATGTCTTCCTTCATAGAAAGGTATTTTGCATCTATACTTGGTTTTGTTTCTTCCCAAAAGGAGGGATGTTGTTCAGTATTCTTGGATCTTCATCACCTTCCTTTGTCAAACATCCACCATTGCTTAGAATATTACACATTATGGGTGACAAAAGTAATCCTTGGGGGGTAATTGAACCATCAATTGTACATGTTTGTTTCTAACATTTTTTTAGAGGGTTTTTTTCTTACAATTTTTTCTCATTTACTCTATTTATGAGAGATTTTTTTGTACACAGATGCTTAACATGGTCGTGTAGCCAAGACCCATTCTTGCATCTTTGTATTTTTTCATAATCTCTAAGATGCACTTAAGAGGGGTGTTGGTGTGAACATGGTATATTACATAACTAGTTTCTTGTTAGATACTTAAGCTTACTTAGATTGTTTACTTTTTGTGTATCATATCACATGATTAATACACTTGTTATGATCTTAATGTGTCATAGGGTTTCATCCTTGCCTTTATAATAAGGTTTTTCTCATTGTATATTGTACTAGAATCATTTTATGTCTAATGAATTATGTTACTTCATAGCATTTTCTTTACTTCTCTCTTTGTTTTGGTCAAAAAAAATCCTTGAACTGCTATGAGTTTAATCAAAGGTTGATGCAAGAAATTGAGTCCACAAAAAGCTCAAAAAGTGGAAGTGTTTTTCCTGATTTTTTAGAACTTGTCAAAGTTGGATTGAAAATTTGAAGCACTTACACATTGAACTTAAAAAAAATCAATAATGTGAAATTTAGTATTTTGAATCTAGTATCCAAATATGTAATTTATTCCAATACCCAAATGATAAAAATCAATTTTTAATAAGCATGTATAAAAACCACTTTTTAAAAGTCACTTTTTTAGGACCATACCATGCACGTGTACGAACACCATAATTTGACCTAAATAAAAGAATTTTTCTAATTCCTTTTGGAGAAAGATGTGTAACACGCTGAAGATCAATGAAGATTTCTTTTATAATTTTTTTCCTGAATATTTTTTAATTAATTATTTATTGGCCCTAATTGTTGTTTTTAAAAACCAATGTGTATGGACACCATAATTTGACCTAAACTAATAATTTTAAAAAAAATCATTATGTAGAGAATTGTTTGTAAATTGATGTCATGTAATTTTTTACAAAAAAAATTAACAGATAAAATTTATTAAAAAAAAAGGTCTAATATTTCAAGTTTATGCACCAGTTTGCTTAGAAATTAACTAAAAATAGAAAATATACTTTAATCATAAAAAAATTACTTATTTGAAAACTAGACATCATGATCTGTAATGGATTTTAATTTCATAAATTAATTCTGGAAAAAACCCCATCAACTATATTGCCAAAGTTAGACATTTCTCTTGACATTGCCTTCATTGTTAGTTGTAGGTCAAAGGCTAAGGGTCAGGGTACCAAACCTTTCTCGAGCCTAAAACCCAAGCAAAAAGTGGCTTGGGGATTCCAAATTTAAAGAACAAGTACTTGTTCCTATTTTAGAACAGGTACCCATTTCAAAACCGATACCCGTTCCTAATTTTCCCATTTGAAATTGGGAATGGGATCCCGTTCTAAAATAGAACAAGTGCCCATTTCTATTATACCAATTTTTTCTAAATTTGGAAAAAACTAACTTACCACCTTTTTTTTACAACATTCTCTTTCTGCGGTACTAACCCACAACACTATTTTCTACGATTTTTTATTAAATTTTGTCTTGTACAATCTTTTAACAGGGCATATTTTATTCAAGTATTTGAATGATACAATAGCAAGTTGATTATTCTGGAGTGGAATCAAGTACAAGGATTTTTTCTCAAGATGAATTGGAAAAGAGGATTTTTGATATATTCATATTTATTTGTACTTCAGAGTTTATAGGACAAAGGATCTACATATATAGTTTATTTCAAAATTTCAAGGAGGTAGCAATTTGAAAATAGGTTATAAATTATTTGTTTTCTTATCAAGAGGTTTTGGTAATCATGGGGTCAAAGTAAAGGGAAAAAGTGTAGGAAGTTAATGACACCCGAAGAAATTAAAGCAAATAAAGAGATAGAGGCAAAACTACAGAGAGATAGAAAAACAAGGATTCATCAAATGAAAAATATTGAAGCATCTAGTTTCATGAATCTTGAAGAGGAGACCATGAAGAATGGAATGAATGTAGATGATGCAGATGTGGAAATGGTGAATATGGAAGAAAAAGTGATTATAGAGACAAACCCAACTATTTCTTCAAATTCAACTTTGAATGATGTGGAAATAGTGACTATGCAAAAAAAATGGAGTATGTCTTCAAATCCATTTTTCAATGATATGGAAAATGCAATTATTTAAATAAATCCAAGTATGTCTTCAAACCCACATTTTGATGATATTGATATTAATTATTTAAATGAAGTTGGATATAGCAATAATGATATCAATTATACTAGTGAAATAATGGAAAAACAAAATAAGAATAAAATATCATGTATGAATAAAAATGAGAATGAAATCCATTGCATTGATGAAAATGAGAATGAAATCCCTTGTATGGTTGAAAATGAAAATGAAATCTCTTGTATAAATGAAAATGATTTTTTTTTTACAATTGAAAGAGATGTCTTAGATAACCTTTGTAGTAAAATTTCTTGGAGAAAAATGAGAACTCATGAAAATAGACTATATAAAATGTTTTTAATAGAAAATAACGACGATTTCAATGTCAACTCATGATGCAATTGATGAAAACAATGTAAAATATGAAAAGATGAAAAAAATAAGTATTTTTTTAAACCAAAAAAGAAAGATGATTCGGATCTTAGATGTGGAGGCGTTGTTCGGGAGTTTGAGGGTGGTGGTTATGCAGGCCTACACGGCCTGTTAAGGTTGTGGGCTCTTTCTTTTGCCTGTGTTGGGTGTCAAGGCGGGGTGGTGGGTTGGTTTCCTTATTGATCGCCCTTCGTTCTCTTTCTTTTTTTATTGTTTCTACCTCTTCGCTTTCTGCATTTTTGTCTTTCATCGGTGATTTTGTTGGGTGTTCAGATTTGCTGGTTGCATGGCCCTTGCTAGGGGTCCAAGGGACCCCCATTCGGTCTCCTTTAAATATGTTGTTGTTGGTGAAGTTTTTTCTTCCTCCGGTCATGAAGATGCTATTAAATTCCTCTTGCATGCAGCAAAGGAGTCCAAGAATATTCAAGCTCAGAGCGTGTGTTCAAAACCCAATAGTTGTTTGGAAAGATCTAAAGATCGCCTGGTGGTGGTGATCAACCCGGATTTTGTTGCGGAGGATGTGTTGAATTTGTCTGAGCAAGTACTCATTTGCAAGTTCATGGGGTTCACATTTCTCTTCCCTTTTTGGAAAATTGGATTCACAACAATTGGAATTCTGAAGGAGATCTGGAAATCATTTTGGGAGCTATTGGTTATTTCTTTGTGGTTTTTTCCTGGATCGTAGATCATAATGCGGCTTTTGAAAGGGGTCCATATTTTCACAATCAGGCAAGTATCTTCATCAAACCATGGCATTTGGGGTTTGATCCTTCTAAAGAGATGTTAAGAATTTTAGTCTGGATTCACCTACCCTGGTTGTCGATGGAGTATTGGCATGGGGACATCTTACATTCGATTGCAATTATTTTAGGGAAGCCCTTAGGCCCATCTCATCAGACTCTTGATTGAAGGGTAACCTCTTTTGATCACTTGTGTGTGGAAATTAATTTAAATAATCCTTTACCAAAGTCTATTGAAATTAGGTTGGGAGGTATGTGTTGGATTCAACAGGTGGATTATGAGGTCCTCCCCTTTCACTGTAACATTTGTCATGAATATGGGCATTTGCAAAGAAATTTCCCTAAGCTACGAGCTAAAGCCCAACAACCTTCACCTGGTGTGTATGCAAATACTTCCAAAGAAAAAGGTAAAGCACTGATTCAAATTGAGGAGCTAGATCAAAATGGGTTTATTTCAGTGAAATGTCGGTCGAAAGCAAAGGCGCTAAACCGTCAAAACAAAAAAAAAATTAGAGAGGTTTCTAGCAACAGATTTGATGTTCTTGAGAACTTTGAAGAGTTGGATTCAATGGAACATGATCACAACTTTGGCACTCACAAGGGTTGGATCTCAATGGTCAATATGCTTTGTCCTCCTCTCCTACAACTGGCATGCATACGGTTTCAAAGGAAGGGCATGTTCCCTCTTCACCCCCAGTTGTATTGGAGACTCATGTACAAGATTCAGTGGCTACTCCTATGGAAGCTTTGGTTTCTAATCCATTGGAAGAAACTTCGCATGAGCTCACTAGAAATGAGGGGCTAAATGAGTTTGAAACTGACTCTGGGGCTAAGGATGATGGCAAAAAAAATGTGGGCCTATCCTAGGCATTCACCAGAAAAGCTTAAAGAAAGTGACTGGTCACAAGATGGAAAAATTTAGGAGGAAGAAGGATTTGGAGAAGATGAAGATTATGGGAGAATCTTTAGTGGAATCTGGTGTTGTGAAGACATTGGAATCTCACTTTGCTTCCTCTCATAAATGATTGTGTTATCCTGGAATGCTAGGGGTTTGGGTAGCATCCCTAGACAAAAGGCTACTCGTGATTTGGTTTGTGATCATAAGCCTAATATTCTTTTTATTCAGGAGACTAAGCTTCTTGTTGAGGAAATGTTAAATATTCCTTCTAAAATTTGGAGGGGATCTTTCCAATGCATTGGGTCTCACGGTTTTGTGAGGGGTGTGGCGTGTATTTGGGATCCATGCAAGATTTCACCTCTATGGTGGATGGTTGGGAGGAACTCCTTTTCTCTGTTGGCATCTTGTTTTGATTTTGGCACGGTGTTTATGTTCACTAACATGTATGCTCCAACTGGATTTCTTGGTAAGAATTTGCAATGGACTCATATCATATTTATTTGTTCTTTGGCTCCTGCTTGCCCTTGGATTGTGGCAGGAGACTTTAATTCTATATTCTCCTTGGAGGAAAAATTGGGAGGAGTATGTAGGTTGGGTCCTTCTTCTTCCTTGCTTCAGGACAAAATCAAGTTTCTCAATCTAGTGGATGTTTAACCCACTAATAGAAATTTCACTTGGCATAATAGGAGGTGTGGGGAGGGCTCTATTTCTAAGAGGTTGGATAGGTTTTTGGTCAGTTGAATCGATAGGTAATGACTGGACTTCTTCTAAGATCCTCGGTGGAAGGGGTTTGATCATTGGCTGATTAAGTTCTCTTCTTCTCGATTCTCTGTGGTCAAGAACCCCCCTTTTAAATTTCATCTAATGTGGCTTAGAGACTTTCATTTGCACCAACTTGTGGATCAATGGTGGGTTGAAGGAAGGTTGGATTTTGGCACAACAATGTTTTCTTTTTTCAAGAGGCTCCAATATGTCAAATTCAAGCTAAAGAAATGAAATAAATCTATTTTTGGAAATCTCTTTCATAGACGAAAACAAATTCAGAATCAACTTGAGGGAATCACTTTCAAAATTAAGGAAGAGGGGATGATTGTGGACTTGCCTCAGGAAGAAACCAAGTTCTCTAGGAAACTCACTAAATGGGAGCTTTGGGAGGAGATTTTTTGGAAACAAAAATCTTGTGTTGATTGGCTCAAAGAAGGTGACAGGAATACTGCTTTATTTCATAATTTTGTTAAGGCGCATAGAGGTGGAAATGCAATTTCCTCTCTTTTGTCTATCCAGGGCGATCGACTAAACTCACATCAAGTTATTACTGAGGAGGTGGTTCAATTTTTTTATTCTCTTTTCTTTGAGGATAAAACTCTTGCCTTGGAGGAGGAGAATCTAGTTCTGGACTGCATCCCCTCTCTGGTCTCATCAGAGATGAATAATGCTCTTCTAGCACTTATTTCTTTGGTTGAACTTGAGGATATTGTTTTCCAGATGAAGAAAGATAAGGCCCCTGGCCTTGATGATTTTCCTATTGAGTTCTTTTAGGAATTTTTGGATACCATCAAAATGGATTTATTGGATGTGGTTCGAGAGTCTTATACTAACAAGCAAATGCTCAAGGCTATAAATTCCACATTCCTTGTGCTAATTCCAAAGAAAGAGGGTGCCATTTCTTTAGACTCTTTTAGGCCTATTGCACCGTGTAATGTGACCTATAAGATTATTACCAAGTTGATTGTCAAAATATTGAAGAGGTGTTTGGATCCCTTGATTTATTTGGAGTAGGGGGATTTATTAAGGGTAGGCAAGTTGTTGATGGTAATGTTGTGGCAGTGGAAACTATTCATTCCATGTCTTCCTCCAAAGAAAAATCTATGTTCATCAAACTGGGTATGTCCAAAGCTTATGACAGAGTCAGGTGGTCTTTTCTTTAGTGTATGCTCTTGGCTTTTGGTTTTCACTCTAAGCAGGTCTCATGGGTTACGAGTTGTGTGACCACTTCTTCCTTCTTTGTTCTTTTGAATGACTCCCCCTCTCCTACTTTTTCTATTGGGCGGTGATTCAGGCAAGGGGATCCTCTTTCCCCTTATCTTTTTATCTTGATGGCTAAATGATTTGGGAGGTTGTTGAAACATTACATAGATAGAGGCTTGATTTGTGGTTAGCATTGGGCTCAAGGGTTGGATTCCCAAACTCATCTCCAGTTCATGGATGATACTACTCTTATGGGAGTTGCTAGGATTGAGGAGGCTATTAATTTTAGGAAAGCCCTAGATGTGTATTTGGTTGCGTGTGGACAACAAACCAATGAGGGAAAATCTCATATTCTCTTCTTCAATACTCATGAGTTGATCCAACATAGAATTTCCAACATTCTTCATTTTTAGATTGGTAAAATTCCTATGGAGTATCTGGGGATTCCTCTTTGTGCTAGAAACTTGAGGAGAAATGACTGGCAAAAGATATTGGATAAATTTTGTGCTAAGGTCAACCATTGGACTTTTAGATGGCTTTCTCTTGCTAGTAGGGTGGCTCTTGTGTCTTCTATCCTTCAAGCTCTTCCTCTGTACAGGTTCTTGGTGTTATCCACTCCCAAGAGCATACTCAAGGAGTTTGAATCCCTTACCAGGAAATTTTTATGGGTAGGGAATCTTGATATAAGGAAATGGAGTTTGGTGAGTTGAGATCAAGTTTGCAGATCAAAAGAGGATGGTGGTCTTGGGCTTAGGCAATCAAAGTAGAATAGTCTTGCTCTTGTTGCTAAATTATATTGGAGGTGGTGTAAGTTTCCCGAACAACCATGGGCTCGTATCCTAAATTTCAAGTATTTGGGAGGGGTTGATAGTGTGGATATTCCTTGAATGGATTTGGCTAGTAAAGGTTCAATGATTTAGAGCACCATTAAGAGGGGTTCGATCCTCATTAAGGAGGGTCTCTTTTGGATCATTCAGAAAGGGGAGCATGCTCCTTTTTTGACTGATTCTTGGGATGGTAATCCCCCAATTCTTTCTTCTTTTCCTCTTCTTCATCCTTTAAGTGAATTTTTTGTTGTTGTTGGATGGTCTGGGGTGAGCAGTTTCAAATGTTCATCACAATTGGGCAGTGCTAGAATCTATCAGTGGCATAATCCTGATAGTTGGCCAATTGGAGGGTCTTAAGAGGAATGAAGTATGCTAGCATCTATTCTAGTTGAGAGGCCTTGTTGTTCTTCAGAGGACAGTGATCTTCTGGCGTGGGGTCATGGTTCAAAGGGTATCTACTATGTTTCCCAAGGGTATACTTCTTTGGTGTCCTACCAGGCTGAGGTGAGGGCTCATCCTTGGTGGAATCATATTTGGCTTAAGGATCGATGGCCCAAGTGTAATATGTTTCTTTGGTTGTTGAGTCATAAGAAGTGCCTCACTTGGGAGAACATCAGGAAACAGGGTTTATGTGGGCCTTCTATATATTTTTTTATGTGGCTGCGATGAAGAAAGTACTTCTCATTATTTTTTCAATGCCCTTTCTCTCTTGAAATTTGGAGACTTTGGTGGAAATTTCTAAGAAGGCCATTCAAATTTGTTTTATCTCTACTGGAGTTTTGGGAGAATTTGAGTAATCCTCCTACAACTGCATCTTGCCTTGTGGCTGCCTGGGATTTGGGTCCTTCTATTATTATTTGGAAAATTTGGTTGGAGATAAATCAATGCATTTTCCAGGAATGTCATCTGGGAGTTCTACAGGTTTTGTTACAGGGTGTAGAGTATTATGAAAGAAACTATCTCTTCTAAGTTTGATTTGGGAGAGCCTATGTCTTCTTCTGATGTGCATATTGCTTCTAGTCTTGGGATTTCTTCTTCACTTGGCCCCTAGGAGTCTTGGGGAAGGAGGCCAAAGGCTTCTAACTAAGTGAATAAAGAAGGGACTTAGTTTCCTCCTACTCAGACTCTCAAAATCAACACTGATGGTTCAGCTCGGGGCAACCCTAGTGCTGTTGGGATTAGAGGAGTGGGTTGTGATAGTACCGAGAGCATGGTGTTTTTCTTCTCCATTCATATGGGTGTGCAATCTAACAATCATATGGAGGCTTGTGCAATTCTTAAGGCTTTGGAGAGAGCTTATGAGGTCGTCTGGTAGGATGCAATTTGTGAGACTGATTCTATGATTTTGGTCTTTCTTCTTAATAAGCATGACTTTTAGGACTCTTCTTGGAGATTAATCCTTATTGTAAAGCAAATTCTTCATATTGCTTCAAATTTTGATACTATCTCATTTGTTCATATTCCTAGAGAATGGAATAGGGTGGCTGATGGTTTGGAAAAATGGGCCTCCAAGGGTGGAGAGACTTGGAGTGTGGGTGATTGGGGTCAGTTGGATCTTGAGAAAAGCACCACTCTGTCCAGATATCTTTATGAGGATCAGAAGGCGTAGTCTTGTGTTATTGTTGGTCAGTATGTCTAGGTGTTGGTCGGTCTCTGGGGTGTTCTTATATGGTTCTATGTTGGATATTTTGTTGATTCTGGTCATGTCGATCGTTATTTGTACTTGATTTCACTTTCTTGAATAAATTTTTTCACCCCTTCTCTTAAAAAAAAGAAGAAAGATGATTCAGTAGAACAAGTCATATCTAGTGTTGCTAATGCTATTGATTCTGTAGGAAAAGAAAATTTGATCTAAAGATAAGAATGTAGCACAACATGCTATGACAACTGCTTTTGTTAATAAATCAATTTCAAATAAAAGAATGTTAAGTAAGATTAGTAAATATATAAAATTAAATCCTAAAACTTTGATATGAGCAACCAAGAGAAGAGAAAGTATTGAAAATAATATAATTAATCAATGTTGGGATTTTAGTGGTGGACTCTTAAAGTCAAACATGAAATTAACTAATGAATTCAAAATTTTAATTAAAAAATATTGGCATGAAAATACAAGAGTATCTGGATTGTTTAGTTAAGCACCCCCAGGTACTTCTCAAAGGAAGAAAGGAAGGTTACTCGGTTGTTACCAGGGTTAGTCCTTCGTTCACCCTTGGTAGGCCTTCATTGTCATTGGATTGTTCAGAAGGGAATTCAAGAAAGTATTCTCATGCAGGATAGATTTTATCAGAGTGTTATTGGATTAGTCCCTACTGCAGCAGGGTGGTAGGATAGCAAATAGATGGAAGGTTAGGGTCTCACTCGATCAAGATAGTTCAACCAATGGTGCGGGTAGGATAGCAGCTAGGAATTCAGAAAGGAGTTCAACCGAAAGGACTTCTGGATGGGAGAATTAACGAGCGAGGGAGTCCCCTACCCTACGTAGTTGTTGTTGTTGAGGTGGGCCCATGGAATCAATGAAGAATCTAATGAAAGCTACCCGAATAAATTGAGCATCCTTCCCTACTGTAGCAGTGATGGCCCTAGATTGATGATTTCATTGAGAAGGAATTCATCTAGTTGGATAAAACCCTTTCCCATGAACATGCACAATGCTCCGAGTAGAGAGAAAAGGTGAGATCGACAATAGAGTACAACTTGAAGGAAGTCTTAATTCAGTTCATCGGGGTGAAGGAAGAAGCATTATCCCACATCGGGGGTGAAGGATGGGCCCAGTAGTTAGTCTCATTATGGTAGGGGATGAAGCATTATCACCTAATAAAAGAGATTTTTTAAAATCAAGAGTGGTATAAAAAATCTAGGACCGTCATCCAAAACATCTATTAGATATGATTTAAAATGAATTTTATAATAAAATATTAGATGATTCAATCTTACCAAATATTAGCATAAGTCAAAGATCATTTGAAAAATGTAAACCTTGGTATGTGAAAATTAATAAACAATGAATCTCTTGTTATTGTAAAACTCTTGTACAATTTGGTTATTATTTGTTGGGAAAATATGCCTCAACCTTGCAATTACAGAAGTTATTGTTGATATGTAAGTGACGGGGGGAGGGGGGAGGCATGAGAGGCTTTAAAATAGGATCAACAAATATCGTATGTCTTTCTTATAGTGCATATTCCATTTGAAATTTCTTTTATGAAAATGCCATGTAAAAAACCTATGAAAATGCCATGTAAAAAACCTACCTGCTAAATTTTGAAGATGACACGCATCCCACTTCCTCCTTTGTTAACCCACACATGTTTTGGTTTTACATTGAAGAACCAAAAATGTGTTACGTTGGAGCTATGTGATGCAATGAAATAGAGCCATATGTTCATAGGTGGCATTATCCTCCTATCGCCTTTTATATATGTGTTGTCAGGGAAGAAATGTGCTACAAAGCACAACAACACAACAGGAAATTAGCGCTAACTTTTACATCAGATTTTAGTGTATTTTGAGTACATCAATTTAACAATTTGTCTAGCGCTAAACTCGGCGCAAACAGGAATGGTCAACTCAACGTCAAATTTTGTGCCAACTTTTTCGTCGGATTTACTGTCGGAATTAACACCGAAAAATCATGGCACCTCCGTTAGCACCTAAAATAGTGCCGGGAAGTAATGTCGGAAATTGTGCTAAAATTGGCACCCAATTTGGCTTTTGGTTTTGCTTCCATGTCTACTCCCATTTTTGCTTCCAATTTTGCATTCAGTTTTACCTCTAGGTTTGCTTCCAATTTTGCTTCCAAGTTTGCTTCTAGTTTTGCTTCTAGTTTTGCTTCGGTTTTCTTCTAGTTTTGCTTCTAGTTTTGCTTCTAGTTTTTCTTATGGTTTTGCTTCAAGTTTGCTTCGGTTTTGCTTCGATTTTGCTTCCAGGTTTGCTTTCAATTTTGTTCGGTTTTTCTTATGTTTTGCTTCCAGTTTTGTTTCGATTTTGCTTCCAGGTTTGCTTCCAATTTTGCTTTCAGATTTGCTTCCAGATTTGCTTCCAATTTTGCTTCCAGGTTTGCTTCTGGTTTTTCTTCCAATATTGCTTTTGGCTTGCTTCTAGTTTGGCTTCCATTGTTGCTTCCTTTTTTACTTCTGAAAATGCTTCTTGTTTTGCTTCCATTTATTAATTTAATGTTTTATTTCAATTTAATTAGTTAAATATATCATGCCTCTTAAATAACTCATATGATTATAGAGTAAGTAATTTAATTATTTAACTCATATGATTAAATAACAATATAATTATTGTAACATGATTATCATCTATAATTAAAACAAGTGAGTCAAATATCTATAATTTAATTAAATTTGACAACATCCATCCTGAGCAGTAAATTAAAATCATCATACTTAATAAATATCCATCCAAAAATCATCGACCACTTTTAATATATATAAATTGACAAGTCAATACTAATAAGATCATCATCATATATAACTAAAACAAGTGAAAGTCAAATATGCCAGTACATCAAAAACATGTCAAAATGATACATCTCTAACAGTTGACATAAGTGAAAATGATACATGTACAAATGATATAAATAAAATTGATAAATTATGTAACTCAAATTGATACAAGTCAAGATGATACATGTCCAAATGATATAGTGAAAATGATACATGTCAATATGATACAACTCAGCAATATACTATTGTAAGTCACGAAAATGATACATATGATAGTAACCATGAAAAGAGTCATTGTAATGATATATCAACAATGATCCATGATGTAGTCTATATGATCATGAATGTCACTAGTTACTATCACCAACTATATCATCATCGTCGTCGTCGTTGTCGTCATCATCATCATTGTCATAGGCCTTGGTGTAGCAGTAAATTAAAATCATCATACTTAATAAATATCCATCCAAAAATCATCGACCATTTTTAATATATATAAATTGACAAGTCAATACTGATAAGATCATCATCATATATAACTAAAACAAGTGAAAGTCAAATATGCTAGTACATCAAAAACATGTCAAAATGATACATGTCCAACAATCAACATAAGTGAAAATGATACACGTACAAATGATATAAATAAAATTGATAAATTATGTAACTCAAATTGATACAAGTCAAGATGATACATGCCCAAATGATATAGTGAAAATAATACATGTCAATATGATACAACTCAACAATATAGTATTGTAGGCCATGAAAATGATACATATGATAGTAACCATGAAAAGAGTCATCATAACGATATATCAACAATGATCCATGATGTAGTCTATATGATCATGAATGTCACTAGTTACTATCACCAACTGTTGCATCATCATCATCACCATTGTGATCATCATTGTCGTCGTCGTCATCATCATTGTCATCATCATTGTCATTGGTCTCGGTGTAGTAGTAAATTAAAGTCATCATACTTAATAAATATCCATCCAAAAATCATCGACCATTTTTAATATATATAAATTAACAAGTCAATACTAATAAGATCATCATCATATATAAATAAAACAAGTGAAAGTCAAATATGCCAGTACATCAAAAACATGGCAAAATGATACATGTCCAACAGTCGACATAAGTGAAAATGATACATGTACAAATGATATAAATAAAATTGATAAATTATGTATAACTCAAATTGACACAAGTCAAGATGATACATGTCCAAATGATATAGTGAAAATGATACATGTCAATATGATACAACTCAACAATATAGTACTATAGGTCGTGAAAATGATACATATGATAGTAACCATGAAAAAAGTCATCATAATGATATATCAACAATGATCCATGA
Organism: Sequoia sempervirens; assembly: GCA_007258455.2. NCBI lineage: Eukaryota > Viridiplantae > Streptophyta > Pinopsida > Cupressales > Cupressaceae > Sequoia > Sequoia sempervirens. Next base: position 372,325,041 of record VDFB02086081.1, read on the forward strand.
TGTAGTCTATATGATCATGAATGTCACTGGTTACTATCACCAACTGTCTCATCATCATCATCACCATCATGATCATCGTCGTCGTCGTTGTCATAATCATTGTCATCGGCCTCGGTGTCTTTTGTATCTACATCATAATCATCCTCTGCCATGTGATCTATACCAGCAGAACCAATATTTTGTGAATCTATATCATGTTGAGGATCACCTTGATCTTCTGGAAGACCCGTGTTTTGCAAAAAAAAACATTTAAAATGAAAATTTATTATTTATTTCATGCAATAATTAATTTTTTTGTTATATATCTAATTGTGATATCCTAAATGTCTAACCCTTTCTAAGCAATTAAAATGCAATGGAAAAACATAAGGTAACACCTCAAGATTAGCCTAAGAAATTTGTAAGTGCAAAGAGGAAAGTGTAAAATGATGACAAATGGATATACCTTCCTTCTTGCAGCTGAAACTCCTTGGTTGGCCCTTGATTTTGATTTGGTTTGTATGCTCCTTGATGGCTCTTGATATGGCTAAATGCAAGTCTTGACTGTATGCTTGAATATATATGCAAATGGATGAAATTAAAGGTTAGATGAGTATAGAAAAGAATTTAGTTATAAAATGGCTAAGTCCTTTAAATGCCTTAGAGGAAGGGGTATTTATAGAGAAACTTGAATTCTCTAGAGAATTCAATGGTTGGGATTTATCCAACAAGGCCAAGATGAAGGGCTAAGGTGAGTTGAGGACTCACAAGCCCTCACCTCTTGACATGTGGATTGTGAGATGGCTAAGGGTGAGATGATGTGTAGGTGATGTGGAAGGGAGTACATGATGTGGAGGAAGGACAAGTACCTTCCAAGTACATTAGGAGATGAGAAGATTCTTTGGAGGAATAAATGTGAATTAAAAATTCACATGCTTGGGAGAATCTAGTGGATAAGAGAGGGTCTCCAAAAAGGTGGGAGCTTGTCACATGTGACTTGATGTGACAAGTCAAAGGTTCTAGAAGATGCATGGGAAAAGGGGATTCTAGGAGGAATAAAAGTGAATTAAAAATTCACATGGGGAAGAGAGGAGCCTAGGGTGAATAAAAATGAATTAAAAATTCCTTGGGGATGGGGAGAGTTGACCAAGGTACTAATTAAGATTAACTAATCAGTAATTAGAAGATAATTAGGGGTTAATGAGGATTAGAAGACAACTTGCAAAAGTTGGAGGATGTGACACATCCTAATCAAGGATTAGGCATGTGCACATCCTTAATGAAGAGATTAGGAGATGGTTTAGGATTAGATGAAAATGACATGTGAGGAATTAAATAAATATAATATTTATTTAATTCATTTGATAAAAAGGGGATTAAGGAGGTAATACCTTAGGGATTTGGCAGAATTAAGGATATTAATTAAATAATAGTAATATTAATTAATTTGGATAAGAGGATGTTTAGATGAAAAGTGGTAAATTTGGATAAATCAAGTGTCCAAATTTGGATGTCTATATTTTGCCCCTCTTTGAGATGGTGTTACGAAGTAGCATCATTTCAAAGAATATTAAAATATAGAACCCAAAAGGAAATGATTAGATTGAGAAGGATGCCCCAGTCATCAAACGAATGACTAGGAAGAAATATGATGGAGGTGAAGATGAAGATTAGGGATAAGGATGCCCCTCGAGAGGACATGCGGGTTCAAGAGAACATGGATGTGCTCTTGAAATGGATGAGATGATGAAATGGGAGATGAGGAAGATGATGAAAAGGGATGGATATGAAAGGATGAAAAGGCGACAGGAGGTTGGGAAACAAAAATGGATGTAGAGACAAAGATGATGTTGCCCCAGTCAAGGTACAAGCCAAAAGGGGTTTAGGATGGATGGAGTGTTGTTAATGAGGATAGGGAAGGATACATCCTAGTGAGTGGTATTGATGAGGGAAGGATACATCCCAAAACACCACTAAAGGATAGGGAAGAGTACCTCCTAATGATGATGATGAAAGTGTTGTTGACGAGGGAAGGATACATCCAAACAACATCGAAGGGATATGGAAGAATAAAATGGGATGATGATGATGATGATGATGATGATGATGATGATTGGATCTAGGCTTGTAACAAGACTGAGAACAAGACCAAGGATATGATTAGATGATTTGGGCTAAATGGAATGGATGGGGATTGGATAGAGATGTGAGATGAGGATGAAGGAGGAATGGATGGGGGGATTTTGATAGATGAGAGGATGGGGGATACATGCAAGACGATGGAATGGAAAATGAAATGCAATCCTAATGCAATTTGCCATCTTCAGAGCACTGATTTTTGCTATAGCATAAGACACCAAGTGCCAGGGTATGTGGAACTAAGGCGTATTAGTGTCTAATGCATGAAACAAAAAAAAAAGGAGAAGGCTATCTCAATACCCCAAAGTCGCCATGACTTTGGTCGGGCCAGGTATTGGAATAACCACAAGAACACAAGGATGGCCCAGCGTAACACAAGACCTCAGGGATCTTGGTAGGTACTACGTGGGACAACCAAGAAGACAAAAATAGACATAAAAAGATCAAGATATGCCCCTATGTTGACCAATCAAAACACACCATAATATGATGGATCAAGGCGGCCTTGAAAAGTGATGATAAGGAGCTCAAATGATAAACAAAATCCAAAAGTATCAAAATATCACAATCAATTTCAAACGTCCTTTGCCATAGGATCAAGGGGATGGATGGTATTGATGAGGTCTATTAGGAAGGATGCATCCTGTTGAGACCAAAGATGATGGATACTAAACTAAAAGATCGTTATGACGCGGGATGTTCAAAATCAATTGGATCTCATGTTACAAGTGGGTCTCATTTGTGAAGAACTGGCTAGATAAGGGCATAGCTTGATGACATGACACAAGGAAGACAAGACATGATACTGACACACCCTAAAGACCTAGGGGCTCGGGGGTCGATCAAAGATTAGCCTTGCCTATGTGAAAGCGCAGAGCCTTCGTAGTTCGATGAAAGACCAAAGATAAATGATGGATAAAAGATGATGATAGGATGAGTGGAGGATGAGGATAGGATGAGTGGATAAAAAGATGACACTGATATGATGAGATAGGATAGACCGGTTGGATTGGATAGGATGATGACGATCACATAAAGCTCAGGGATGGGATAGTTATCCAAATCATTAAAATGACTTGGGAGGATGATATGATAGATAGATGAGTGATGAAAAGTAATAGGGGATTGGAAAGATGTGCAAGAGAAGCAGGAGGGATGACGATTAGATAAATGGTGTTGGGTTGCATGGAGGGAGGCCTATAGCTAGATACCAATGACAAGGGATTGTGAGATGGGATGAGATGGGATGAGGATAAAGATGGAAGAATGGATAGAGAGATAGGGATGGGGGATGGAAGACATTGTTTGAATGGATAGGAAGATAAGGATGGGGAGATGAAAGGTATGCTAGGATAGATGGATAGGAAGATAAGGATGGGGAGATGGAAGGGATATCGTGATAGATGGAGAGGGAGATGAAGGGATGTTATGATAGATGATGTCTCCAAGGACTATGTTACAAAGGAAGTAGATGCCCCCACTCTAGATATGTTATGTATGATAATGCATGAGGGATGGAAGACGAGTGGATGGGAAGATAAAGGAGATAACTAGAGGAGGATAGGATGAGTGACTAAGGAATATGATAGAGCATGGATGAAGGGAATGTATACCAAGAGGTGTCCAAAGCATGCATAGATAGGTGCCCTTGTTTTGATCAAGATCACAAGAAGGATGGAGGGATGGGAGATAAATGGGATATGATGGTAGGATGTGGAAGATAGGTGGGATGGAGGGGATGCATATTATGAAGCTGCCCCCAAGTGCAGATGGGGATTTACGCATGACACCTATTTGCCAGGTTTTCATCATGGTTCTTATCCAAGGCGCTTGTTTTCCAAGTTTTCACCATTGGACGAATTATTTCTCTTTACTATTTTATTTTTTTAATTTTTTTGATTTTTTTTGGCTTTGGATTTGTCTTTTTTTTTACTTTTTTGGATTTTTTGACTTTTTGGATTTTTGACTTTTTGGATTTTTGACTTTTTGGATGTCATGCGAGAGAAGAGGAGATGAATGGGATAAGAAGTGGATAGAAGTAGATTTAGAAGACATGTGATAAGGATCAAGTTCCATACAAAGGTGTTAAGAGCCCATGTTTGGAAGTGACTGTGGATGTTGAGTACAACCTTATTAGGATAAATGGATTATGCATGAGGATGAATTAGAGGATTTGATAGGGGTTGATACATGGGATAATATTAATGGATGGATCTTTACCAAAAGGGTATGGATGGAATGATGGGGTGGATATGTGATGGGGAGATGTGTTCAGGACCAACATTGGCACATGTGGTGGTGGATGTGAAAAGATAAGAGGATTAATGGATGGAGAATGTGTGGATAATGGAGGGGATGGGGTGGTGAACTTTGGGACATAGGGACCCAAAACAGACTTAGGAGATGAAAGGGGTGTATGACTAGCTTTTGGATTAGCAACTTTGGATGTTCTTATAGATTTTTCATTTGATTGCATTGCATATTTTTTCTTTGGGATCCACATGGTTTTGATTTTGCTTTGGGGGGCCTTTGTGGCATACAAATTTGATTTAGATTTAGATTTTTCTTCTCTTCACCATGTCTTTTGGAGGGGACATGGGGAGCCTTAGATTCATGTGGATCTTGGATTTATGCATTTTTTCTTTGACAACCAAAGTGCTTTTAGTAGCAATGGGATGGGTGTGAGGAGATGGATGATGTGGAGTGATGGAGATAGAATTATGAGGATTACGTGTAGATGGAGAATGTGTAGGTATGTGCCTTTGTTGATCCTGATTGGGGGACATGTGAGTGGGATGTTTATGATGGATGACATGGATAGGTGATGAATGGATGAAAGGATGGATATGACGAGATGGAGGAGGTGATTTTAGGGTATAGGGGCCCAAAATAGATAGAATGGGTGGAGGGACATAAGAACCCAAGATGGATGGTGTAGATGAAGGATGGGAGATGGTGGATGGAGGGATGTAAGGACCCAAAATGGATGGAGCAGATGAAGGAGGAATATGGATGCTTATTTTGAGGCGACATGATAAAGGAGGAGGGATGGCAACATATGATCTGGTGGGGCGATGGGAAGAGCCAACATTTATTTTGGAAAAGGCTCGTTGAGGACGTCTAGAGGTTGTACCAACATCTTTAGATTGTGAGTCTTGGGAAATAGGTCCAAGACCTTGCATGCAGATTTGTTCTTTGACTTGGATGGGCTCTAAGATACCTTGCTCATGAAGGCCTAGACCTTTTCCTTGATAGTTCATTTTCTTGAGCATGTGATCCATGATAGGATTTGTGTTATTCTGAAAACATGATGCAAGTCCATTATTAGGTGGAGGATGATGGGTGGTAAATACACTATGTTTTTCTTCTGCAAGGAGGCCACCATGGAAGAATGTGAGAGTACCAAGCGGATATGCAAGTGGTGTGGGGATAGCAGTTTTAGGCAATGATGGGGGATCATGAGAGGGAGATGATGGGATAGCAACATTTGGATGGGTGATATCAGGAGAGGGATTATGGGATATGATAGGATCTAGAGTTGTGGTAGTGGGCTCATGCAATGGAGATGGAGTGGTGGAAGCTTGAATGACAAGGGGATCATGGGATGGAATGGATGGGGGACTGTGATCTTGAGGTGGACTAGATGAGATGGTAGGATCTTGAACTGGAGAAGGGGATATGTTGACATGCTTTGGATTAGGCTCTTGGCACGACTCATTGTGTGTGAGAGGCATGATAATGGAGTCTTGGTGGGACTCTTCAAGTGGGGAAGATGGAGGGATGGAAAATTCAAAACATTAATGGGAATGGATTTTAGTAACACTAGGAGTGGAAGAAGTGGATTGGATTAGGGTGTTGTTAATGGGTTCGACAACTCTTGGAGTAGGAAGTGGGTGTTCAATGGATTCGGTAGATGTGATGGTAGGAGATGGGGGCTCAGTGGATTCAGAGGATGTGATGGTTTCAATAGTTTGAGTGGTGCTAGGGGTGGTATCATCAATGATAGGTGTTGGGTGGAGAAGAGTCTCGTCTCTAATGATCGTGGATGATGGGTTGGGATGGCATGATTCCATAACTTCAAGGTGTGGAGTGGGAGATGTCTTCTTTGTTATAAGTCCTTGGAGAACTTCTGGAGTGAAGAACTTGAATGCTCTAGGTTGAGATGGCGTGGTAGGAGTGGATGAAGGATTATGGATTGGTGGACTAGGATTAGATGGGGGAATGGGATTGGATGCAAGACTTGGAATAGATCGGGGATTAAGATTAGATGAAGGGTTAAGAAATGGTGAATTAGGACATGAGGATGTGGGTGGTGGATGGAGATATTGAACTGCAAATGTTGGATTAGGATAAGTTGATGTGGATGTTGGATTAGGATACGAAGGTACGAATGTAGGATTAGAGTGAGCAGATTGGCATGGAAGATTAGGGTAGTGGGTATATGTGGATGAAGGATTTAGATAGGAGTATGTGGATGGGGGATTAGGATAGGGGTATTGAGATGGTAGACTAGGATAAGAGGATGCGGGTGTTGGATAAGAGGATGATGTAGATGAAGGGTATGATGGATATTCCTTGTCAAAGGTAGCATAAGCAACATGATTAGGCATGGATGAAGACATAACGGGATAACTCGAAAGGGTGATTGGATTTTGGAAAGTGGGTGGAGAAAGCTTACTAGCAATGATAGTGTCAAGGGAATCTATGTCATATTCCTCTTGATCGACAAGACTTTCATTATCGTTGTCAATGTAATTAGGGTTTCCCTTGACCACTATTGATGGAGGATAAGGATTCATGATGGTGAAAGGATAAAGAGGATGGGTCAACGATTTGGGATGGAAATGGACTAAAGCTCAAATCAGGATTTAGGTTAAGATTTAGGTTAAGCTCATATTTGGATTGGATTAAAGCTCAGATTAGGATGATTGGATGATGTGATGGGATTGATTCTGACGATCGACACCGAATCTACTTTGAGATGGAAGTAGATTGATTAGGTTGAAGGTGATGTGATGTGATTGGATCGATCAATGATTGATAAGATCGACTGATGGATAGGATAAGATGACGAAAGAGGCTGCAAATCCCGTTCAAAGATTATCTTAGATGACTTAGGATACTGATTGATTGGATAAAAGGATAAATGGATGATTGTAGCACTGAATCCACCTTGAGATTGAAGGTCAATTGATTGGGCCAACGATGATGATTAACTTAGGACGGATGAAAATCCTAAGCAAATGTTGATGAGGATGATCAGATCAGACACTTAGGTCAATTTGGATAATAACCCGAGACGAAGTTCAAGGGATTTGGATGGGGGAAATGATGATTTGATTGGAGAAATGGATGAACAAATACTCAAAATGAGTAAATGATTGATCGGGATGGATGAATGATTATTTGGAATGAGTAAATGACTGCTAAGAATAGATGAATGATTCTCAGAACGAGAAGATGAAAGCTCAGAATGAATGATAGATTACTCAAAACGAGTAGATGATTGATCGGGATTATAGAATGAGAGAACGAGTAAACAGTTTACTCGGAACGAGTAAACTGTTCCGAGTAAACTGTTTACTCGGAACGAGTAAACTATTCTGAGTAAACAGTTTACTCGGAACGAGTAAACAGTTTACTCGAAACGAGTAAACGAGAGTTTAGAATGACGAAAGGAGGTGTGGAATGGATGAATGTTTACTTGGAATGAGTAAACAAATGATCAAAACGATAGAACAAGAGTTCAGAATGATGAAAGGAGGTTTGAAATGGATGAAGGTTTACTCAGAACGAGTAAAAAGATGATCAGAACATCAAAATGATAGTCAAAATGATGAAAGGAGGTGTGAAATAGATGAATTTTTGCTCGGAACGAGTAAACGAATGATCACAATGATAGAACGGGAGTTCAGAATGATGAAAGGAGGTTTGAGATGGATGAAGGTTTACTCAGAACGAGTAAACGGATGATCAGAATCGCCAAACCAGAGTTTGAAATGATAGATGAAGGTTCAAAATATATAAGTGTTTACTCAAAACGGGGAAACAAATGATCGAAAAGGGAGAATAATTGTTCAGAATGGATGATTGAAAGGTTGAAATGACTAAAGCTCATATTAGGGTTTTGGTTAGGCTCATATTGGGATTAGATTAAAGCTCAAATTAGAATTGGGTTGAAGCTTAGAATGATTGGAGGATATGATGGGATTGATTCTACACCAAATTTTGGGGTTTAAAGAATGTAAGGTGCTAACAATAATTTTTTTCCAGATTTGGCAATTTTCAAAAATTGTCAAATTTTTCCTTTTTAGGAAACCTCACGAGTGTACTTTTGAGAGTTCAATTTTTTCCAAAAAAAATACCCAAAACAAAGATAGGATGAATTGCCAACTAATATCCCAAATTTGAGACATGCATTATGAGTTGACAAAAATGATTTTTCAAAATGCTAGAAAAAAATACTAAATTGCGATTTTGAGGGTCAAGATGAAAGTTTGAGGCCTCGAAAATGTGGAAAAATGGGGTCTGAAGGGCTATGAATTAGTTGGGGATCCACATACCATCTCATAACGCAACCACCCGTAAAATTTCAACTCAAACAGACACCCGAGTCAAAAGTTATGGCCTCCAGAAGTTTCAGCACAAAAATCAAAATTCTCAAAATGAAGTCTAGGTGATTGGGATGGATGATTTGATGCTGGATATGGACTCTAATGATGTTCTAAGTGGAACTTATGTGATTTTGGTGATGAAATGATTATTTTCGGAAAAGTGTTGATGACGGGCAAACGGGTGCTCAGAATAGATGAATGACTCTCAGAATGAGGAGATGGATGCTTGGAATGGATAAAATGGAGCTTTGGAATGATCAAATGGAGGTTTTCAGAGGTTTAAAATGATAAAACGAAGGCTTGGGATGATGAGAAAAAGGTTGGGAATGATTAAATGATGGTTCAAAGGCTAAACGGATCCAAACGGAGTGATTTCAGGTGTTCAGGAGGGCAAATTCGCCCCTCTACAGTAAATTAGGGGCGTAATCGCCCTTCTGCAAAAAATTAGGGGTGTAATCGCCTCACTGCAGAAAATTAGGGGCGTAATTTCCCCACTGCAGAAAATCAGGGGCGTAATCGCCCCACTGCAGAAAATCAGAGGCACAGTCACCCTTCTGCAAAAAATTAGGGGCGTAATCGCCCCACTGCGAAAAATCAGGGGTGTAATCGCCCCACTGCAGAAAAGTGATAGCACAACAATTTCAGCCCAGGGGGAGTAGTCACCTTTTTGCAAGAAAAGTGTTAGCCAAAAATTTTGGTCAAGGAGGGGGCGTAGTCGTCCTTCTGCAGAAAAAGTGTTAGCCAAAAATTTTGGTCGAGGGGGCGCAATCACCCTTCTGCAGAAAATCAGGGGTGCAGTCGCCCCACTGCAGAAAATCAGGGGCGTAATCGCCCCACTGTGAAAAATTAGGGGCGTAATCGCCCCACTATGGAAAATCAGGGGCGCAGTCGCCCCACTGCGAAAAATTAGGGGCGCAGTCGCCCCACTGTGGAAAATCAGGGGTGCAGTCGCCCCACTATGGAAAATCAAGGGCGCAGTCGCCCTTCTACGACATATTCCTTCAAAAAACTCAACAACAACGAACATTAAATTGAGGAACCCACTTGTGGGTCCCACCGAGCGTGCCAAAAATGTGATATCCTAAATGTCTAACCCTTTCTAAGCAATTAAAATGCAATGGAAAAACATAAAGTAACACCTCAAGATTAGCCTAAGAAATTTGTAAGTGCAAAGAGGAAAGTGTAAAATGATGACAAATGGATATACCTTCCTTCTTGTGGCTGAAACTCCTTGGTTGGCCCTTGATTTTGATTTGGTTTGTATGCTCCTTGATGGCTCTTGATATGGCTAAATGCAAGTCTTGACTATATGCTTGAATGTAGATGCAAATGGATGAAATTGAAGGTTAGATGAGTATAGAAAATGACAACATTTAGTTGCAAAATGGCTAAGTCCTTTAAATGCCTTGGAGGAAGGGGTATTTATAGAGAAACTTGAATTCTCTAGAGAATTCAATGGTTGGGATTTATCCAACAAGGCCAAGATGAAGGGCTAAGGTGAGTTGAGGACTCACAAGCCCTCACCTCTTGACATGTGGATTGTGAGATGGCTAAGGGTGAGATGATGTGTAGGTGATGTGGAAGGGAGGTACATGATGTGGAGGAAGGACAAGTACCTTCCAAGTACATTAGGAGATGAGAAGATTCTTTGGAGGAATAAATGTGAATTAAAAATTCACATGCTTGGGAGAATCTAGTGGATAAGAGAGGGTCTCCAAAAAAGTGGGAGCTTGTCACATGTGACTTGATGTGACAAGTCAAAGGTTCTAGAAGATGCATAAAAAAAGGGGATTCTAGGAGGAATAAAAGTGAATTAAAAATTCACATGGGGAAGAGAGGAGCCTTGGGTGAATAAAAAGGAATTAAAAATTCCTTGGGGGATGGGGAGAGTTGAACAAGGTACTAATTAAGATTAACTAATCAGTAATTAGAAGATAATTAGGGGTTAATGAGGATTAGAAGACAACTTGCAAAAGTTGGAGGATGTGACACATCCTAATCAAGGATTAGGCATGTGCACATCCTTAATGAAAAGATTAGGAGATGGTTTAGGATTAGATGAAAATGACATGTGAGGAATTAAATAAATGTAATATTTATTTAATTTATTTGATAAAAAGGGGATTAAGGAGGGTAAGGTATTTAATTATTAATTAAATACCATAAGGATTTGGCAGAATTAAGGATATTAATTAAATAATAGTAATATTAATTAATTTGGATAAGAGGATGTTTAGATGAAAAGTGGTAAATTTGGATAAATTAAGTGTCCAAATTTGGATGTCTACACTAATATTACAACATATGAGACGAAACTATAATCATATTACATCACATCAAAGTGCACATACCATAATAAAATTTCAAAAAAGTTATAGCTAATACTAGTGAGTCAAGACAAACTTCAGCTTTCAAAAACAAAGCCAATTAGATTGGCAGACTTGTGGATCAGGCTAGCATTTGGTGCAAGAGGAAGAAAGATGACTAGAACTCTAGAGGCCCACCTTAATGGATTTCAGTATTCAACCATGAGAGCAGAAGAGAGCTAATATCATGTATCAAAACATTAAGCATGCATTCTTCCAGCTAGCAGAGAAGGAGATGATTACTTTGCTTCATTTTCATTTGCATAACCATATCACAGCGTGGGAACCAAGAAGACCAAGGATGTTCAATTTTATGTGGAGGTAATGGATGTGGTCCAAACTTTAGGAGGGGCAAGAAGGTCAATGTATGATCCTGATGAAATTGAGGAAGAACAACAAGAGAGGGACAGGAAAAATAAAATCAATACAGAGTTTCAAGGATTTGTCAAGCGAGTAAGAGAGCTATGGGAGCAGCCTCATCTAAAATATTTTGAACTAGAGTTTGATATACCATTTAGAGATATTGGTTTTCATGGAGTTCCTTTCAAAGCCTCTGCTTTTATTGTTCCTATGGTAAATTATTTGGTAGAGTTGGTGGAATTACCTTTCTTAGTAATCACTATTAGTGAGATTGAGATTGTTAACCTTGAGATATTAGGACTTGGGAAAAAGGAATATCATATGGCAACTGTTTTCAAAGAATTCAAGTGGGATGTACTCCACATTGATGCCATTCCTCAATCTTCACTTGATGGCATCAAGGAATGGTTGAACTCCATGGATATGAAGTATTATGAAAGCAAAATGAACTTGAATTGGTGGCCAATTTTGAAGAGTACTACTGATGATCCAAATAAATTTATTGAAGATGGTGGTTGGGAATTTTTGAATATGGAAGCTAGTGATTCTGATTTTGATAATTCAGAAGAGTCAGATCAAGGATATGAACCATCTGATGTAGAAGAGGAATCATAATAGGATTTCATGTAGCCACCATCAAGAGTGTTACAAGCCAACAAGATGGAGGGAATTCTTATATAAGGATAATTTTCAATGTTACAGGTATCGGCTTTAATGCCAACTACAATGGAAACATTGAAATTCCCTAGCAGTGTTTATGTTAAGGAAATTTCCTTTAGATGCAAGGATTCAAAACACATCAACCATGTGGTATAAATGATTAAATCCCAGAGATGATCTGTAGCAATGAAAGAGTCTGAAAAGGTAGAGAGAGCTACATTGGTGACTCAGGAGAAACTTCAACTTTCAAAAATAAAGCCAATTAGGCTTGCAGATGTGTGGATTAGGCCAACATTTGGTGGAAGAGGATGAAAGATGACTGGAACTCTGGAGGCCCACCATAATGAATTTCGGTATTCAACCATGAAAGCAGAAAAGAGAGCTGATATCATGTATCAAAACATTAAGCATGCATTCTTCCAGCCAGCGAAGAAGGAGATGATTACTTTGCTTCATTTTCATTTGCATAACCATATCATGGCGTGGGAACCAAGAAGACCAAGGATGTCCAATTTTATGTGGAGGAATGGAAGTGGTCCAAAATTTAGGAGGGGAGATCCTGATGTCTGCCAAGAGGCATAAATTCGGATGAATTAATTTCACCTACATGTTTACCAAAGTTTACTTCCAATTTTTATGACTATTTTTCTTGACTGTCAGAATTGACTTACAAATTTGAAATTTCTTTTTGGTCATTTTGATGAGGATATATTCAGCCAATGTGTAAGCACCTTTTGTTTGTATCACAAGCATCCGTGCATTGCAAGAATTCTGATTATCTATGGTCTACAGCTATGCCATCTCACTTATTGGATCTTCTATTTCAATGTTTTCTAGGGACTTCTCTGTTTGAGGTAGCACCTGAAAATCCTACCTCCTTTCCTTAGTTGAGAAGTGGATTTGAATTTGGAAATACTGCACTTTAAAATTAGCTATGGTTTAAGGAGAGCTATTCTAGCTTTATTTTTGACACCCTCAATCTTCAACAAGGACTTAGATGCATGGACTGAAATGCAATCTTTCAGACTTAGATTTGAATGTGCATAATTTGATTGATTATGGTTTTCACATGCGGTTATCTTTACATGACTATTCTGGATTGTCAATACGTGTAATAGTGACTGCATCCTTATCAAGTTTGGCTACCCTTATTCAGAATGCCTTGGCCTTTGGACTCGATACAAAGTTGTGCATTGTTATTCCATATTTGTAACATGTAGGACATTCAAGGGGTATAACATATAAAAATTCAGTATTGTCATCCAAGGAAAACTTACAGATGGTGTATCAAGAACAACAAAAAATGCTTTTATTAGGGTTAATGCTTTCTTCCCCCATGTTGCTGATATTTTCCCCAAAACATGTTTTTTTTATTATTTCAACGCATCTCAAAATTCAATGTATTGATTAACATTTGTTACACATTGCACTTGTTTATGCAAATGATACATATATGTTAACTCGATCAGTGTTGTTACTTCTATAGTTTGAATTCTATGACAACCAACCATTAGGCCATTGTGTGCAGGAGCACCTTTGTGTTTTTAGCTACCTTTTTTGGGTAGCTCTACTGGGTGTTGAAGACATTCCATTTATCTTTTGAATGTTAAGAAGTCAGAGTTTCAAGGATTTTTCAAGTGAGTAAGAGAGCTATGGGAGCAGCCTCATCTAAAATATTTTGAACTAGAGTTTGATATACCATTTAGAGAGCTTGGTTTTCATGGAGTTCCTTTCAAAGCCTCTCTTTTATTGTTCCTACGGTAAACTGTTTGGTAGAGTTGGTGGAATTACCTTTCTTAGTAATCGCTATTAGTGAGATTGAGAATTGTTAACCTTGAGAGAGTAGGACTTGGGAAAAAGGCATTTGATATGGCTATTGTTTTCAAAGAATTCAAGCAGGATATACCCCGCATGTACACCATTCCTCAATCTTTGCTTGATGGCATCAAGGAATGGTTGAACTCCATGGATATAAAGTATTATGAAAGCAAAATGAACTTGAACTGGCGGCCAATTTTGAAGACTATAATCAATGATCTAAATAAATTTATTGAAGATGGTGGTTGGAAATTTTTTAATATGGAAGCTAGTGATTCTAATTATGGTAATTCAAAAGAGTCGGATCAAGGATACAAACCCTCTGATGTAGAAGAAGAATTAGGATCAAATGAGGAAGATTCAAAAGATGAATCTCTTGTGGAGTCAGAGGAGGATGAAGAAGAAGAATATTTTGAAGAGGAGGAAGCTAAAACATGGGATGAATTAGAATTCGAAGCCAAAAATGTAGATAAGGAAAAAGGAGACGAGTTTGATAGTGAAGAGGAAAGGCGACAACAAAAGGTAAAAGCTACAGGGAAGTCTCAGGCACCTGATATTAGAGATTCAAGAAGAATTCTTGCTAAGAGGCATAAAGTCAGATGAATTGAGTTCATCTACATCCTTCTACTATTTATTCATGCACATAAACGGTCATCTTGAAATAATAAGATTTGAGCTCTATTTACTCATCCTACGCATCAATAAACAACTCAACACAAGAGATACAAATTGACATATTAACACAACAATATCCATAAGTTATTGAAACTCAACTATTGATACCTCGTTCTCCATCCAAATTACAAAATCATTCCACTTTTTTTTTGTAACATATTATTTTCAAATTGCTTTGGATGACAGCCATATTTCTCCTCCTGTCAAAACATGGCACATGGACTAGTTAAACTAATTAATATGCAATCATTTACTTTTTCCAAGGAAATAAAAAATATATATCATTTAACATATTAAATATACTTACAAATGTATAGATCAAGGCCTGTAAACCTTTCTGGCCATTGCGATGCGTGGCATGAAGTTTCTCAAGCCTAGCCTTGGAGGCCTTGTCTTGAAACATATACTAATTCAATTTAACTATGCACAAATAATATTTAAATATCATTTAATAAATTTGATAGAATCTTATGAGAAAATTCAAATACGTACTCTCCTCACCATACTTCCTCCGTGCATCAGACTTCTCATATGCTTTTACAAGCTTTTTCCATACTTTCACACTTACATCAATTGGCCTTCTTTTCTGCCTTAGCTTAGGAGGGAATTTTTTTATCTTCTTTTTTTGGTTGCACCAAAATCTCTTGCAGTTTTGAGACATTTGTAGCTTTATCTTCTTTATAGACCAACCTGTGCCAAAATCAGTCTCCATGTCATGGATAACTTCTTTTTTCAGTTGCATGGGTATCTATGAGAATGGAAAATATAGATCGTCTTTGAACCATTGAAGGCATGATTCCTTTAACCTATTCACAAACGTTTTCCCAACATCCGTCATTCAGACTTCCCCTAAAACCACCTCGTATTGTAGCTACCAATGCAAGATTGATAACATGGCGTGGTGGAAGAAGTCTATGTCCCAGGAGTGGCTAGGACACTGGAAGTCTCTACTCCCTGTTCCACATTCTTAGATTTTACTGTCACTGATTTCCTCCTGGATCTTTTGCTCGATCCAGGACTGGTTGGGGAATCAATTGATTCCCTTTGACACAATTGATTTGTTTGCAATGTTTGAGGGGCATTACCAGATTGTTTTTCTATGTATTTGGCAAGCGTTGTGCAATCCACATTAACCAATTTGCTCACTACCTCTACCCCCAATATGGAAGCCAATTCCTCTTTATCTTTGTCAGTCTCATGTCCCTATATATATATTTAAATTATATTTCTTCTTTTAAATTTAGAAATAAAAAACTAAAAACTACAATTCCTCTTTATCTTTGTCATTCTCATGTTCCTATATATATATATATTTAAATTGTGTTTCTTCTTTTAAATTTAGAAATAAAAAAGTAAAAAAGTAAAATTCAAAGAAATAATGGAAACATTTACAAATCTATAAATTGACAATGAATTACCTCATTGTGGCCAGAGTCTGCTGACAATGCTTGATTCCTTCTATTACTTGACATTTTGAGGCGACCTAGGGAAAATTATTTTCATCTAGTCTATGGAGGCAAACGAAGTACACACTATCGGGTATGAATTTTTTCGTCCAGTTTGTGGTATGAAAGTTTTGTTTTGTGGGAAAACATGTTTGTTGGGTTTGCTTAGTGTTGATAACCTAGGGAAAATATGTTTGTTGGGGTTGCTTAGTGTTGATAACCTAGGGAAAATATGTTTGTTGGGTTTGCTTAGTGTTGATAACCTTATCATGAAAACTCTTTCATAATGCAATCTTGCACGAATTTGTCATGGCATCAGTGACTATGGCGTGATTGGGCAAAACCAAGCGATTTTTGCATTTATTTTCAGTAGTTGCTCAGTAGTGACCAACCCAATTCCCAGATTTTCCAAGTAGTTCACTATTTCCTTGATACCCAGGTTAGGGAAAGAATACAGAGGAATCCTAGCTTCATGCTATAATATTTTGAGCCAAAGCTCAAATGGGTAGGGTAAATTTTTTTGTTGGTTTCTCAAAGGTTTTACAATTTATAATAATGGGACAATTTAGAGGTTGCTTGGACAAGTTAGGCCACGAACCAGTAAACAATCACGAATTCAAATGTAATAAAAAGAGCGGTAAACAATCACGAATTCAACCAAGAAAAAAAAATTGTAATCTTACTTATGGTGTCACAAACTAAATCGAATTTCTCATCAGTTGTTGGGAGTGCCCTGCTCTCTTCCTTCACGTGACATTTTTCTCTTTTTTGTCATCTGATTTCTTCCTTCACGTGAGAAATTTTTAAATTTTTGATTTTGATTCAGTAGTCGATGCTTTAGTCGACGTTAGTTAACGCCAACTTTAGCGCCAACTTTTGGCCATTAATGTAATATGTTTTGGGTGCCTGAGGTAGCGCTAAGTGCGCCTAATTCAATGCCTATCATTGTTGTATAGTGACTATTTTCATTGTTGTGTATCACAGGATCCAGAGTGTTGGAAATGATTCCAACTCCTACCTTGTTTTTGTGACCATCGTTGTCCTGTGGCTCCTTCATCAGCTTAGTGCAGTAGAGCAATTTTTATCGTGGTCCCGCAAGGTGCTTCATCCTTCTTGGCGGTAGTGCGATGAAAGCTTATGTGGCGGCACGTGAATCTTCCTTTTGTTCCTCGCGGTGTTGCGGTGACTCCCGCAAGTCTTCTACCATTGGCGTGTGGTAGTGTGGTGACCACTGTTGTCCAACAACTCCTTCATCAGCTCGGTGCAGTAGAGCGGTTTTTACCGCGGTCCTACAAGTTGCTTCTTCCTTCTCGGCGGTAGTGCGGTGAAAGCTTATGTGGCAGCATTTTTATTCACAAAAGAAGCCATGGAGAGAGGACATGGATGGTGTAGAAATACTAAATCGCTAAGAGGAAAGTGGGTGGAAATAGATGAGACAACAAAATCTACAAATACAATAGAGGTAAGAAGAGAAAGCAACCTCAACCAAAGGAGGAAGGTGTTTACGAATTCACAAATGCTGCAACATAAAGGAGATATCAATATGTCAAATATATGACTAAAGTGAGGTTTTGTATTAGATAACATACTCGTTGAAATGATATAATTGATGTACTAAACATTATTTACTATGTTGTGTATTATAGGGGCAAGATGAGGCCATGGCAACAAATCGTGTCATATCAAATAAGGACACAACGGATGAAGTGGGACATCAGGTACTAAAATTTTGACTTAACTTAGGAAAAAATGATCTAATGGAATTTTGTGATACGTCCATCTCTTTTCATAGTATTATTGAAATTTATAATGTACTAGCCAATTTTGACATAAATTAATGCATGTTTTTTATTATTTTAGATGGAGATTGGAGCAAATGGGAGAGCCTGAGTGTTCAACTAGCAAAAGAAGAAGATATGTACATGGATGTGGACCTAAAACTGTTAAATCACATAGACAACAATGGGTGGAAGAGGATATGACAATGGATACTGCAGACACAACAAATGATTGCACTGAAGAAGAGGTAGGTTAGGACTATAGTACATGGGATGAATACTTTGAAAAAATTGTTGTTTGTGGATGTTTTGTATGTTGTGGAAAGAAACAATTCAAACGAGCAATTGTACAAAGACATTACATATACGATGAGCTTCCATTCGGTAGTATGCCTCCTACAATTGATTAAAAGCAAAGAATAATAAATGAGTGTGGACTGATGTTTTATAAACTATGTTGTCAAAATTATGTTTTATTTAAATTATTGTATAAAAAAGTTAGTCTATAAAATAATGCTCCATTATTCAATTGATGTATATATGTTCATACAATTTTTATTTTTATTTTTTAAGCCATATTTTATTATATTTCTTTGAAATTGATACATTTATGATTTATCCAATTATTGCCAAACATTAAATAATGCTTGTGTTTGTTGATAGGTAGAAGATTTTGATGAAACACATACTAATACCCAAGATGCAACTAGGCTATTAAGATTTGGATGGGATGATCCAAACCATCCTTTAAACCATACCAAGGTGAGAAGAGCAAGATTGAAGAGAACACTACCACCTGAGAAATTTGAAGATTTGATGAGAGTTGCATACACTGATGACATGCCACCTAGCCTTAATGATGACGATCATGATAGTGAAAATGCAATGCATGAAGAAGGATTGAATGAAATTCTTATAGGTTTCTTTGGGGATGGAAACAATCATGACAATAATGATGATATGGTTGACAGTAACGATGATAGCAGGGGTAATTACCACCAACGTAATGTTGAAGATAACAACATCAAAGACTCCATCAAGCAAGCAACTAAGACACCCGTGTTCAAATCGGGTGCAAGTAGAACCTCAAAATTGGCATGCACATTAATATTATTAGAAATCAAGTCACTATTTAGTTGGTTAGACAAAGGATTCACTACCCTACTGTAGTGAGTTGAAATCTATTTCTTACTTTGCATTGTCAATTGGTGTACATAATTCGTAAACATTCATCAACTTCGTTTATATTTATTTAAGGGGATTTTAAAACCATATATTGTATATAAACAATCCTAGTATAGATTGACATATCAAACATGTTCATCATAAGTCAAACATTCAATTGATTTAATCTTTGGCAATCTTACAGGGCACTAAAAACAAAAATATTCCTTGAAGAGAATGTGTTGCCATCAACTTGTAGAGAGATGCGTCTGTTGTTGGTTGAGTTGGGGATTGAGTATAAGCAAATTCATTCATATAAAAATGATTGCATTTTATACAGAGATGAATATCAAAACAAGGTAGAATTCCCCATATATGCAAAGAGAAGAGATATCATACAGATGTAAAAGGTCCTATAGTTCCAAAGAAGGTTTTACGTCACATGCCAATTATACCTAGACTTCAACGAATGTTTCGTTGCAATTCACTAGCACAATTGATGGACTGGCATGCAAAGAACAAGAGTAAAGATGGATTCATGTGAATTTTGGCCGACTCCAAAGCAATGAAACACATAGAGGAAAAATGACCAACAAAATTCAAAGATGAACCCCGTAGTATCAGGTTTGGTATTGCAATTGATGGAGTGTGCCCATTCTCTTTCCTGAGCTCAAATTATAGTGTTTGGCCAGTTGGATTGATAGTATACAACATTCCCCCATGGATGAGTGTTAGAAATGAGCACCTTATGTTGACTCTCGTTGTTCCAGGAAAACATCAAGTTAAAAACATGGATGTTTATCTTGCGCCTTTTATTGATGAGATGCAACTACTATGGAAAGGCATAAGAATGTATGACATATCACGTCCTCCTTCAAATAGGTCCTTCATAGTGTATCGTGTGCTATGTTGGACTATTCATGATTTCCCAGGACTTGGTGTTTGTTCTAGTAAGATAAAATATTTACGTATTTACACTCATAATTTATTTTCATCCCGACTTTCATACTTAGTTTTATACTATTTTTTTATGTTATTAACATTACTTATTGAATTGCAGGGTTTCAAACAAAGGGGATATTTGCATTTCCAAGATGTGTAGAACAATTTCAAGGGCTGCAGACAATAGGGTTTTTCTACCACTAGATCATAGGTTTAGAAATCACCTAAAGAATAAATTTGATGGAAAAGTTGAAAATAGAGCCCCCCCATGATTATGGGTCTAGGTGATTGGATTACGAAGTATGAAGATGTTGAATTGAAAGCTTGGGAGGATTTTTTTGATTGGGGTGACTCAATTGAAGAACCATAACAAGTTGTAGTTAATATGCCAGAAGGAATGAAAAGGAAATCCATATTTTATGAGCTCCCTTACTAGAAGGATCTATTAATATCTCACCTATTAGATCCTATTCACATCTTCAAAAATGTCCCAGATTCTATATTTCGACATATATCAGGCAAAGAGAAGGACACCTTGTCTTCTAGGAGAGATATTTCTCTTTCGCGTACCAAATTTGATAGAAAACATTTGTGGCCAAACAAGGAAAATGAAACATATGCAGAAGCTCCATGGATTTTGAAAAAAAAAAGAGCTAGACCAACTAAAAAATGTCATACGTTCAATAAGGACACCTACTGGCTAAAGCTTTTACAATTGATGGACATATCATAGGATTTAAAACACATGATTTTCATAATTTAATGAAGGTATTATATATCAACATTTAACATTTACTGGTAACATTGATTAAGAACTAAATTTATTTTGATATTTTGTTGTGTGAGAAAAAATTACTAATGACCTTGTCATAAATGTGTTTGATAGCATATCATGCCATTAGCAATTAGGGGGGATTCTTGTCTTACAGTTGACTTAAGGAATGCCATAAGTCGATTGTCAACATTTACAAGGTATGTGGTTATATGAAATGTTCATGTGTGAGAGACATAGAGATATTATATTGCATTTTAATTTATGACTAAAGTTTCATACTAATTTACTATTCTTATATTAGGTGGGTGACCTCCAAGGAGATCCATGAATATGAAGTGCCAAAGTGGAAGAAGGAAGTTGCAAAAAATGTATGTGTATTTGAGAAGGAGCTCCCTACAAGTTTCATGGACCTACAAGTCCATTTACTTATACACCTAGTTGATGACATTGAATTGGCGGGTGTTGTATCAACGAAGTGGATGTTTTTCTTTGAGAGGTATATGAAAAATCTTAAAAGATATGTCCGACAAAAGGCACATCCAGAGGGTTGCATGGTTGAAGGGTATGTATTAAATGAAGCATTTTTCTTCCTGTGTGAATTCCTTGGTAAGGATTTTGAAGATGGCCGACGCGTCTGGGATGAAGAACGAGTATCATATATTATTAATGGAGAAAAACCACAATCTAATGGTGTTGAAGTACAAATTAGTAAGTAAATTCATGATCAATGTGGTTATTTTTCTTGCAATCATTAATTTACTCTAATTTATTTGTCAAATTAGCAACATGAAGAACAAGTATCATATATTATTAATGGAGAAAAACCACAATCTAATGGTGTTGAAGTACAAATTAGTAAGTAAATTCATGATCAATGTGGTTATTTTTCTTGCAATCATTAATTTACTCTAATTTATTTGTCAAATTAATAGCATGACATTTAGAGTTTGAAATAAACATGTTGACATGTAATAGGTGTAGATGAAAGTTCTATACTTGACAAGTTCATTTTGTACCACATGGACTTTATGAACAAATGGATTGATTTGTATGATAAAAAGAGAGAAGTGTTAGAAGCAAGGAGACAGTTTAAGAGATTGAACCCAAGGAATACTCCACTTCCCACTAATCTGCTTAGGGAATGGGGCAAAGATTGCACACTAGAATGGGTTACTGAACAAATTCAAAATCAAATAGAAGATGTAGGTACAAATTCAAACATAACATAAGATAAAATCAACATGTCTAGAGGATGTGAAAGAAAGGTACAGTTGAAATTTTATAAAATGTTGTTTCCTTACAGTTTTGACAGTATTAAATATTTTAATATTTGTCATTATATTTGTTTTCACTGAAATAAATGGCCTTTCACAGGCAAGGAAATATCCAGCAATGTGGGCATATGGTCGACATTATCGTGTAGAAAGTGTAGACGTAAAGAGACGATCCTTCAATTGTGGCATCATGGTTGACTTCAAGCAATTCAGTCGATCAAGCTCAAAAGATAATAATATAATTGAAGGGAATCTACAATATGTTGGGAAAATACAAGAAATTATTGAGTTGGATTATTGCTCTTTTAAATGTTGTATTTTTAAGTGTAGATGGTATGAAGCATTTGAGACCTGACATGAAGACATGATACCCATAGTGGATTGTTCTCTATAGATTCCTCATTGTTCCTACCAGAGGATAAGGAGCCTTATGTTCTACCAATTCATTGTGAGGAGGTATTTCTTTAACTCAAACAAGAAGCGGTAGTGATCATTAATCTGTTAATTCATAGCAAATTGTGAATATATACATGTGTTTATTAATCAATAAAATTGTTATAACATACGTCTAATATATGTATGTTGTTCATGTGCAGGTATTTTTCTATGAAGATAGTTTGGACCTGAAATGGATATTTGTCATACATTATGATCCAAGATTAAGGCATGTATTTGATGATGCATTAGTGGATACTAAGCAAAACAATGATGGACAACAAAATGAGAGAGAGGGATTAGAGAACATCGAAGAAATTGACATCCACGATGATGTTGAAGATGCTTATGTTCAAGCACAAGAAGACAACAATCCAGAGTTAGATGATGTTATGGAAGACAATAATATGGATGGTATAGAAAATGATAATCCAAATACATATGGTAACAATATAGATGGTCTACAATCAAATTTCAATGATGATGAAGATGATGCAGGTCAAGATGAGGATGATGATAATATTAAATACTTGAAAGAACATATGAACATTGACAATGATACACTAGATGACATTGTAGCAGACAATAATGTTAATGACCAAGACTTCTAAATTTTTAGAATTATTTGCAATCCATGTTTAAAAAAGGATGATTCTTATGGCCTAAACTTTGAAATTCTTCAGTAATATTATGTTGTACTTGACAATTGAAAACTTATTTTATTCTCCTGGCAAGTATTTTTATTTTCCAGTATAATTCTAGACCAAACAACATTTGCGGGGATGGCCTTTTACACCAATCTTAATTTATATGAAATTCACGAACCTATTGTCAAGTAGTAAATTCCTTTCGTAGAAAGGAAATGTAAAGGCTTCATTTAAGAAAAGATAAGTAGTCTCTTTCTGAGGGTAATCCACATGAAAAAATTAAAAAGCACATAAAAAAACAATTGTACAGTAGAAATCAGATTCAATTAGTTATGTCTTATTTCGCTTGCACACTTATCTGAAAGACATAGGGTATTCACCATACATTTCCCTTGACAAAGCAAACATGTGCTTTCATTTATTTTTACTGTATATCTCAAAAGTGAAATTGTTGTTACATAATGATGCACTGAGAAAATAATATATACAAAAAAATGCAAAGAAAATGTTTGAAATTTAGCATGCAACCTACTGTGTTGCGCTGAAAGGAATCAAGATTAACTGGGACAAGAAATAAAAATAAAATTTGGATGATTGTACTTAAAAGTGAACAGGATATGAAAAGTGTGGACAATGATAGTGTTGAAACTAAAAACCCTGATTCTGATGACATTACTGTTTTATGTCATTAGAGATAAAAAGCACATACAATTTTATATACATAGAAAATGAAGATTTGAAACTAGTAAACTGAAAATGTAAACACTTTAAGATTTTTCCTTAAACAATAATTCACATACTCACTTACAAAAAAGGGTGAAGTGTTTTTTATTCAAACTTTGTTTTCTTTAATAGACATAACAATAAAATAATATTTACAAGTACAAGAATACATACACTATTTCATAGAAAATAAGTAATGTTTCATAGAATATAAAAGTACAAGAATGTTTACAAGTACAAGAATATATACACTATTTCATAAAATATATACACTTTCATATACTTCTAAATTTTGAAAGTTATTTGCAATTTGTTGGGTCTCAAAAACATAGGTTTTTAGACCATAAGAGGGTGCCAATCTATAAGAGGACTTTAATCGTTAATACGAACCAATTAAAGTAAATTATTTGAAAGGAATTTAATTCACACCTAACTAGAAACCAATCAAAGCATCCACACAGTAACAACAAATGTGCCCTGATAAATCTTGCAGATTTAAACTTGAAAAGACCACTTTGGAGACAGCAAAGCAATAAATAAGCATGAAAATTGACACAACAATTGAACACTGAAAATGGATTACAAGTTATAATGTATCTGCTTCATTATATTGCTCAAAATATAAACATACATAACATGAGTTCTTTTGATATGAATAAGTGGATGAGATGGTCTAATATCTATTCTAATGGATTGAAATGATGATGATATGATGATCAAAATCGGACCTTAGTTTCCCTATCTGTATGGGAAGCAACAAGCTTTAGTCCTGTTCACAAAAGTTACATCGTTTCTTAACTAAAGCATAATTAACATAACATAGAAACTTAAAAAGAGTTTATTGTTGGATGCACCACAGTCTGTTAATCATCAACAAGCGCCCGTGACCACCTAAGATATGTTCAAGGCTCAAACACCATGCTAATGCGTCCACACCGACCAAACTCTGACTACCTCCTCATATAACTCGTGCAAGGAACAAATTAACCTTTGACATGTTATCAATGTATTTCTCTTGGGCATAAGTGTTTGCATTTTGTAGAGTGTCTCTCATTACATTCTCCAATCCAACAATCCTCTGAAGTTGCTTATGTGTTTTCCTGAGTACCTCATCCTCATCATTGATATCATCAAGGATGCTTGGAAAATATTTTGATATCTCATTTTTTCAAGTTTCTTGATCCTTCAAATTTGTTTCTTCAAAGAAATCTGGCCTGGCCATACATAGTGGCTGGCTAAAGTCACTCAATTCCTGTGTCAAGATATTTTGGAAGTTTTCATGTGTATTCATAAGGCTCTGACATTCTTGGAGCAAAGCATTATTATCTCCATATTTTTCCTTGATATGGGATTCCATTTTCTTCATCCTATCAAGCAGTCTTCCATGCTCCACGAGGGCTTTGTATGTTCCACTGTGAGCACACCAGACACCATCTGCATGTTGGCACATATCTTTGAATTTCATATAAATTATCCCTAATGATACTTCAAAAGTAGTGTCCTTCAATTTTATTTTTAGTTCTTCATGTTCCTTTTGAGCCTTTTCAAATTTATGCTTCCATTGAGTAGTCCCAGACATGGCCTCTAACACTTTTCTTTCATGTTCAATTAAAGGAGAGTAAAGCCTTGGAGAAGCAAGCAACTTATCTTTATAGTTGGTTAATTCTTGTTTCAACCTGCCATTTTCCTCTATCAGCCACTGGTTATCTCTTACTAACTTTTGGATCTGGGCTTTGGTGAATTTGGCTACATTCACATTTAAGTCAGCAGTCTCCAAGGGATCTGTCTCCCCTACTCTTTGCACTATGATATGTCCAAAAATCTGATCGTGGTCAATGAGAGAAGGCTTCTTGCCTAGGGGGTAAAGAGCCCAAATATGCAAAGTGGTATTATCAAGATTGTACCTTGACCCTGTATAGACCCTATCACTCGCTTCATCCGTTATTTGTAAAGTTTTATTCTTTCTCTTCAAAAAGTTGTCAAACACAATGGCTAAAATAATATCCCACCCAGGAAGGAGCATAACTCTAGCTTCTTGCAATAATGCTCTTCCTCTCTCAGCAATCATGTTTCTCATTTCCCTATAAACTTCATGTTGCAACTCTTTCAAGGCATAAGCCTCTTTCTTAGGGTCAATGTTCTTTAACCTTTCTCTTATTAGTCTTCCTTTATACTCATATATAAAGGACTTAAATTCAGGGGTCTGCACAAAAGTATCATCTGCAACAAATTCCTAACTTGCACAATGCCTCACATCATTTGATAGCTCATCAGAGGCTTCAAAGGTGATCATAATTTTTTCCAATGGCATCTCATATTGGGGTATAACAAGAGCATTAAACTGTGAGACTTCTTCCTCTTTACTGTTATCTTCTTCCATGGATGGGGAACCAACTGAAAATCTCACTTCAGGAGTAGGCTGAGGTGGTAAGTAATCTAGTGGTGTGATATTTTCTACTTGCCTCCTAGGATTGATGCCCCTTCCTCTTTCAAATGCCACAAGTGGCACATCTCTTATCATTTCTTCTTCATGTAGGATTAACTATTCAATTATTTCTATGGGATCATGTACTTCAGGGAAAGCCCCTACATAGCCTAGGTTATTATTCACCTTCCAAGCCTCAACCATCATAACCCTACTGTAGGCATTCATTCTCATCATGTTTTGTTTTTCTTCACAATTTCCAATGACATCTTCTAAAAGGAAACTATGCTCATACCCTTTCAATTTCTAAAATTTGTTGGCATCACAAATGAAGTGTTCGGGATCAAAATTTTCCCTTTTGTTGCCAATTGGCAAGCCATAATAATCCAGTTTACCACTAACAAAGTCATAGCCTGAATAAGAGATAATAGTGAAATCACCAAAGCATAAAGCGGAAGGCATGAAAGTATGCCTCCCAAACTCTTTAAATGCATGAAAGGTGAAAATGACAATTGCCTTATGATCTCTAAATAAGCAACTATGTCTGGCACAGTCTTAGGCAGCAAATAAGGTGCAACTTCAAATCCATAAACCCTGATAACAGTATAATCCCCAAACATGTACTAGTCCCCCCAATTGTGATTTATCCCTACTTCATGACCCATATCTTTGGGTTAGAGAAATCTTAAGATCTCTGGGGAGAATTTGTAGTCACATTTGTGGCCTAACATCTTGTATAGTGGTTTGACATAATATTCCTCAAAATACAGGTAGTGGGACCTCCCACACCTGCTATCCCACACAGATGTCCACATTTGTATAGGCCTTGAATTTCCATCATTATCTAAGTCTTTTATTCTTAATTCCTCACCCCATATCCCCATCACCTGCCCTTCGTATAATATCATGTGCATGAAAAGAGAATAGTGCTTGAAATTAATGGCTTCACTGTCATTCTTGATGATATCGAGGGCATTATTGATGGCCTCTGATAAATACTCTACATAATCATAGTGTCAGGCCTTATGGCTCTGTATGTCTGTGGCTAAAACCATGGGAGAAATTGTCATGTTCTCAGGAACATCAATTCCCAGTACTTGACCAACTGAGTAATAAGTGTATTGAAAGTATTCTTCAAACAAAGCCATAGAGAATGGGGGCTTATCTTCACTAGAGAACCTCATAGTTTGGTTACCCGCACCTTTAACCCTATGTAGAGGAAATTTCCACCTCTTGTAACTTGTGTCCATGGTGCAATATTCCTCCAACAAGTCTTTGATTCATAATTTTGTTTTCAGGGAAGTGTCTAGCTAAAAAATAATGGAAATATAATATGTCTTTATGACCATGAACTATGACCCATCAGGAAAATGAATTGCTCTCGACTTCATATTGTAATTATTTGCCAACATCTTGATTAAATCTACGTTCACACAGATGTTGGGTACTACAAGTTTACCCAAATTCAAATTCCATGGGTTTGACACTGGGCTATGCCAAAATTTCTTCCTATAATGATAAATAAAAGGTCATAACCCCTACACGGAGTCCATACATCTCCCAGATTTTTCTGTTTATCTTCTAATGTCACACACGATGGGATAAGTTGTGTTATTCTTCTGGATTTTGGCCCAAACCCAGGACACTGATCAATTAAATCTTCATTCAATTTCCTAGCTTTAGTTTTCTGTCTTTTTTCTTTCTGTTTGCCTAGGGTTTTTTCCATCTCAACCCTACTCATATAATGCTTTCATCTACTTACTGAGAAAATACTTTAAGCTAAGTCTAGACCACTTACTTGAATAAATGTTGCAAATGTCCAGCTGCCTACTGCCATCCAACTTGGCTCTCCAAATCCTTCAATTACAATTCACAGTGATTTCAACTTCTTTGAGGTTGTATTTATCAAATTTCAGGACACTTCATCCAACCCTGGTTCATAAATGGTGCTTGCGCCACCTTTATGGTCAAGTTCTTCATTAATAGTGGTAGTCTCGTCGATATTTTCGTTAGTCACATCAATCAGACTAATCATCATTCTCTCCTTGATATTCCTGTATCTTGTTGAAATTTCACTTTTTTACATCATCGATGAGACATATAAATAAGTCTCTTCAACATAGGGGTGTCTCATCTACATTTCTAATCTATGCTTTGTGCTAATGTTAGGGAGACTTTGGAGGGACTCTCATCAACATAGTGTTGTCTTGGCGATATGCTATCATAAATCATAAGAGTATTTCAAAGGAGGAATACACTTTGATGCTGTGATCAAGGGTTTTATTTGGAAGCTCGCGTGAGGGATTTTATTAAATTTAAGTTATTATGACAAGAATTCTATGCATATGGTGGATGTAAGAGATGAGTGAAAATGGAGGTATGCAAAAATAATTAGGATGGAATTTTGGCTACAACACAATCCATGTTTAAAAAAGGATGATTCTTATAGCCTAAACTTTGAAATCCTTCAGTAATATTATTTGTGTCAATACAAATTACCTATTGCAATATGCTTAAATTGTTCAATCTTTGGTATGAATTGTTGGCAGAAAAAATTAGGATTACTTGGATGCTTCTTCCATTCATTTTGTATCAACATATGTTCATGAAGACACAAAAGTTAATAGCTCAATCAAGTAGAGCTTTTGTGATTTTCAAATGAAGAGTAAGGTACATTTTTATTTCTACTACATTACATTCATGTGCATAAACAAAATCAAAAGATTACATTACTAGATTGCACTTATGCAGATGCATATAATATAGGAAAGATTGCACAATCCTTTCAAAAATGTAGTTTTTATTGATAATGTAAATGTATGTTGTTCCACACAAGTCGTGGAATTGACTATTTGAATGCATATAATAAAAAAAACTATACATTTATAGATACAAAAGAGAAAAATGCACATAAAGAGAAAGGGGACCCATCATTGCCTCAACGAAGAATCGCAGTTACTTTATTCTGCATCATCTTCAATCTTCCTGCTTATCTAAGCCTCCAAGTTGATGTCTTCCTTGCTGCTCCTAGGTTCCCTGCATTTGAGTGAGAAGAGTGTTGTTAAAGCAATGAAGGATCACCAGCCAAAATATGTGCATACATCTATAAACAAATAATTTGATCATCATGTGCATTCAAATAACTTGCATACCATAGATGTCCAGGAAAACAAGAAAGTTATCAAACATACCTATCATATGCTTGGTTTATCTAACATGTTTTCTCATTGTGCAAATATAGATAAAATTAGGTTGTTTTGTTTATCTGGTTACAACATGGGGGTGAAATGTGGCTCCCACAAGGGTTGAGCCTAGCCTGCTGCCCTATTGTTTCATTTGAGAAGGATAATCACAAGTAAACCATCCATGAAGCATTAAAGATCAATCTTTGCAAGGATAGTGGAGTATTTTTTTAAGGGGTAATCTCCTTATTGATAAATATTTATCCTTATTAATAAGAACATTCCACTATCAACATAGCCATGATTCTGAAAAAATTAATCTTTAAGGATTCCAAGATAGTTTTCATTAACAGTCTGGTTAAAAGTAAGTAGCCCCAAGCATCATAACAGTCACAAGAATTGAACATGAGGGGCAGTCATGTAGATTAAAAGCTTACATAATAGTCATCACTTGCAAAGACATAGACAACATGTTTCCACATAACAAATTAAATCGAATGCATGAAAGGTACAATGATGAAGTCCATGATAGTGAATGTTGCTTAAGAGGGATTAAAGGACAACATTTTGTATCAAGGAGAACAAGGTAACCTCAAACTCTGTTGTACCTAAGTATGACAGTACCTAAGCTTCTGGTGTTTCTAGATGGAACCTATAGCGGAAAAGTGTAGTCTCCATCTGAAGGAACCATCTTCGAAGCTCTTCCCTAAAATGAGGGTTGAAAACATTAGAAGAAAAGAAATACCATAATTCTAAAGTAACAATTTGTATCAAGACAAATGTTAGAAAGTATAATTAAAAAGACAAATCCTTACAATTGAACCTCAAATTGGACCAAACAGATTTATGATTTTATCTTTAGAATGTAGGAACTTTCTCTGTCGGAGCTTCATGACCTAAAATTGGATCACCAATTGGACCAATAAAATTTATGATTTTATCTTTAGAATATAGGAACTTTCTCTGTTCAATATTCACGACCTCAAATTAGATCAGAAGATGGATAAGCAAATTTATGATTTTATCTTTAGAATGTAAAAACTTTCTCTATCGGATATTAAAGATGTCAGGTTGGATCAGAAACCAGATAAGCATATTTATGATTTTATCTTTAGAATGTAGGAACTTCCTTTGTCGGATATTTGGAAATTCCTACACACAAGTTCTGTTTCAAAGCAAAAACACTTGGAAGTGCTTCACACTGGCTCAAGGTACAATCTAACCTGGTTATGACACCGATAGCAATCCAATTTTACCTGAACCATCCATACCTGAATGTTGCATCACAATCTATTCTTCTTGCACATAAAAATGCCACATATTAACCCCTTCTAAATAAAACTCAAAATACCATGTAACAATGAGTCCCCTATATTAGTAAGTAAGTAGGCAGTCTATAGGGCATAGTTTGATTTTATACGAGGATGCTCATGAAAGGAATCTTCAAGTGACTGTGAGTGAGTTGTTTGAGATTGCAGCTGATGGTGCAATATTCAATCTTAAAGGCAGTTAGGAAAGCAATAAATGTGCAAGAAAATCAAATTGTACACAACAAACAATTCACAATGTTATCTTGCATAATGCCTTAAGTTTGAAGACAAAAATCTCATTGTATCTTGATGAAAGTATTGACCTTAATGGTCAATCACTAGCAACCATGATTTTAAAACATGCTATTCTGCTTATGGAGCCAACATTTTAAGCAAGGCGGTGAGTGGTGGTTTGGAACAATGGCAGGTATGCAGGACTTGCTTTATATGCATACTAAGCAGTCTAGCTTAAGACAACGTTCTTAGAAGAGACTGAAGGTGGATTATGGAACTCAAGGGTTACATGATAAAGATTAAAGCAAAGATTGAGATCTATTTAAAAGCCACTATCATGAAGATATTAAAGATGTCAAATGCAAAACCCTAGCAGTTGGTGTAATGAACACAGTGCAAAAGAGGACAGTGTGCTAGGGCAGATTTAGGAGATCTCCACATTATCTAATCATGATAAAAAACATCTTTTTTTTTAAATTAAAATAAATTATTCTAAAATCTATATAGGACACATTGATACTTCAAAAGCATTTGATTTATTTTTTTAAATTAAAAGAAGTCATTCTAAACCCTATATGGGATACATTGATACTTCAAAAGAATCTGAAGGAATTTGAGATTATGCAAACATATGTCAATTAAATACCTAGATTACAAATAGTAGCACAAACATTGTAACCCTTGTTGATCAGAGCAGGAATGAGATAAACAACAATGAATCCTATGCCTCCTATCATGCACATCTCCTTAACATTCTTTGTCATTTTTTACTAAAAGACTTCTCCATTTTGGCAAGCTACACCTAAAAATAAGGTTTCAACAAAGGTTTTATTGTATGTTTATTGAAAAGAAAACTCTATTATAGCGGGCTATGCCTGAAAATAAGATTTCAATGAAATTTTTAGAGTATGTTTATTAGAGTTTTAGAGTATTTTGGCAGGCTATATTCTTGATTCCTTAAATGATTTATTCAAATGGATTGTGACTGATGTGATTTGTTACATTTAGTGTTGTAAATTGTAATGATTCCATGATTACCATACTACCATTGTCTCTTATTATACATGTTACAGTATGGCAGTGTTTTTCCCTTCCCTTCTGCTATTTATCGCACTACTGCCTTGCTCAATGCTTCTTGCTGCGAGGTTGCGGTGTATACTGCTCTACTGCATATGTTGCTCACCTTCTCAGTGGTATAGCAGTGTATGCTTTTGATCATTACTTGAAGAGTGTCGATGAGACAATCTTATTTGTCTTACCGGCATCTCAATGTCTCATCAACATTAGATCTTATGTTCCTCTGATGTTGGTTGCCGATGTTGATGAGACAAGTTAATATCTCTTGCTGATATGCCATTGTCTCATCGATATTTTCGTTCATCGGTATTTCTTTATATATCAGTGTAACTCTACCATGTCGAGGAGACTCGTGATTATCGTTGCGGTATGGTAGTGTTTTTCCCTTCCCTTCAACTATTTACTACACTACCACCTTGCTCAAGGCTTCTTGTTGCGGGGTTGCTGTGTATACTGCTGTACTGCATATGTTGCTCACCTTCCCGATGGTCTAGCGATGTATGCTTTTGATCATTACTTGAAGAGTGTCGATGAGACAATCTTATTTGTCTTACCAATATCTCAATGTCTCATCGACATTACTTTGTTATATCCAAGAGTTGTGTTTCGCCGAGCACTTGTAGATATACCTTGTTGATGTGACATAAATGATTCTCTCCTCGATATGCCCGTATCTTGTTGACATTTCATTTTTTTACATCGTCGATGAGAAATATAAATAAGTCTCTTCGACATAGGGGTATCTAAACCGACGCTAAACCTGAAGCTAAACTTGAAGCTAAAGCTAGAGCTAAAAGTGGCGCTAAACTCAAAGCTAAACTCAGAGCCAAAGGTGGCACTAACGATGGTGCCACACTCGAAGCTAATGTCGACGCTAAAGGCGACACTAATTTCGGCACAAATTAGCACCTTAATTAGCGTTGACATGTCTCGATCGGTGCAAATAAATGCCAAAAATAGCACCATCCTGATAAATAGCGTCGATGTTTTCAAAAAATTAGCAAAAAATACATTAAAATAGTGGGTGGAAGCAAAAAATGGAGCAAATCACAATGATTTGTTGTAGTGAAGGAATTAAGCACTACAATAGAATGCGAGCATGTGTCCTTATGTTATGAACCATAGCTCAATGCATTTTCTTTATGTGCCAAGAATAGGAAAATATGCTATGAAGAAACTTTGCGATGAAACCATGAAGTGACACCTATCCCTCCCTTATACCTTGTTAACCATCACCTTTTCATTGTGCACTCTATCCTCAAGAATATGCTATGAAGAGCTGAAGCTGTGAAATGAATTAATGAAAATTGTCAGGTTCTTAATGGTTTCCTCCTAGTGTGTTTTGCTTTTGCGTTGAAGAACTAAAATTGCAATGCATTGAGAGCATGCACTGCGATTTCATCACAGTGACACCTACCTCTACTAGGATGTAGCAAACCTAGCAAATTTTAGCTATGTGCTTCATGAAAAAAAATGTGCTACAAAGAGGGAGTGTGCTGCAATAATATAATGCCACGTGTTGAAAAACTGATGAACCCTGTTGAGCATGGCTTGGTAATGCACTCAACTTTATAAAATGCGCTCTAAAGGAATAGAGTGATGTAATCAAAGGATGCCACATGTCTTCACCTTATTTACCTTGACCTAGTGTGTTTTAGCTATGCACTCACTTCATGAAATTATGATGCAAAGGGGGAGCGTGTTGTAAAATTTTCAATGACACATGTTCTAGGTTTATTAACACCGCTTGATGCATTTTAGCTATGCACTAAAGAAATGGGAATGCAATGTGAAGGTGGTATGCATTGCATTGAAGGCAAGACACGTGTCCTAAATGGGTCAGGCTCTTGGAACTTAAGTGACTTAATAAGCACATGCACCAAAGTTGTTTTAAATATGTGCTTAGAGAATGAGGAGGCCTAGTGTAGACATGTAAAATATACAGATTGATATTGCACATGTTATGCCTTGCATAACCACCCCATTTTGTTTTGGAACAAAATAGGTCCCCCTTGTTTTGTTTTGTTTCCTTTGGCCTTTGGTTTTCTGTCTTGGGCATTTTTCTTTTGTTCTGTCGGATGCCGAACCAGGACCAAAATTGAGCTTGGAATTTCATCCAAATTTTGGTTTTGTTCTGTTTCAGGTTCCGAGTTCCTATAGTTCCTTTGTTCTATTTGTTTGTTTGTCTTTTCTTCTCGCGGGTGTGGAACGTTGACCGAGGTCAAACTTTGGAACTGTTACAGTTCCATTTCTAGTTCTGCCGGTTCTTTTGTTTGTTTTGGCGAAAGCGCAACTTGGACTGGAACCAAACTCTGTAACTTTCTGAAGTTCCAGGTTCAGGTTCCGATCAGGTTTCGGTTTCAGTTTCGCCGGTCTTGTGTCTTTGTTTGGCCTTTTTCTTTGTCTTTTTCGCCGTGGGGTGTTTGCTTCCCTTCATTCCTTTTGTCTTGTTTCTTTTTTTTGTGGTTTCTTGGTATGTTGTCGGAGGTGGTATCGGGATGGAATCCTAACTTGAAACTTTCAAAAGTTTCAGTGCCGGATTTGGTTCCGCTCCCGCCCCCGTTGTGGTTCAACCGGGGTCGGTCTTTGTTCCCGCCCCACTTGCGTTTTTTTTCCTTGTTTGTTTGTTTGGTCTCTTTTGCGGGGCCAGGTTCGGGAAGGATTTGGGATATGGATTTGTTATCAATTTCACTTTCCTAATCTGGTTCTGACTCCGCCCCCGCCTTGCTCCAGTCCCGGTTATGTTTTCTTTTTGGTTCCCATCTTGCCTGTTTTAAATGATGGGTACGTTTTTTGGTTCAGATTTGGTTCCGCCTCCGCCAGAGTTGGGTTTATTTTGGCTAAAATTTGATGGCATAGTGAAATGATTAAAAAACATGATGTATTCTATATGCTTTTGAGGACTAATGGGGACATTGTTGTGTAGGATTAAATCATACACCCAATGATATCTCTCAATGAAGTATGTTAGAAGGCATACCTCAATTGGATTTGGTATAAAATTCCTCAAAGAAGAAAGTCGGCGAGACCCTCTTGACGTCTTGCCGACTGGCAGTATGGTTCTGTCCATTTGAAATATACCGGTCAGCCAGACATTTCAGTTGCCATAAGTTTTTATGTGTCTCGCCGACTAGAATGAAGACTCAGTGAAAGGGTTTGCTTCAGAGAGAAGTCTGGTTGAAAGGGTAGAGTCTCCCAAAATGGTCTGAGCTTTCCAAAAGATGAAGGGTTTGGTTTAGTGTCTTGCCGACCCGATAGGGTCTCGCCAAAATGGAATGGTGGTCCTAGAATGAGCTCTCGCCGAAACAAGGTGGCTTCAATGAAAGGTCCTGCCAACAGATGAAACTCTCCCCGATAGTTGTTCACAAGGCCGTCATCGAGGACAGTGGTTTATATTCGCTATGAGGTCCTACCGACAAATGGGGGTCTTGGTGAAAGGTTGTGGCTTCGGGGTAAGGTCTCACCGATAGGGTGAGGTCTCGACGAAGTGGGATGGTTTCGGGAAGATGTCCTGTCGACACGGGGGAGTCTCGCCGAAAGGTGGGGGCTTCGCTGTAATGTCTTGTCGACCCAATAGGGTCTCGCGCGACATGGAATGATATTGCTATAACCTCTGGCCGATAGGATGGGTTCTCGCTGAAAGGAGGCATCATTGCTATGAGGTTTGGCCGAATGACGGTGGTCTCGTCGAAGGAAGTTGAGCTTGATGTGATATCTCGCTGATGATGGTATATCTCACCAAAGGTCTTGTGGCTTCGCTACGATATCTTGTTGACTGAGAGAGTCTTGCCGATAGTGATGGAATTTCCAATGGAAAAGGATATCCATATGACTCTTAGCGCCTACTATGACCTCCTGTCGACTAAAAGATGTCTTGTCGAATGCGGATGTTTTTCCAACGGTATAACCCTTGAGGACTCGCTATGATGTCTGGCCAATAGAGATTGTCTTGGCGACCACTGTGGATATCGATATGACTTTTTCTGCTCGCTATGAAGTCTTGTCGATTGTCTTATGTTATGTCGATAGTTGCTATGAAGTATAATCGCATCAGGGAGACACGACAAGTGTCTCACCAACATGCAATTCCGTTTGAGTAGCCTTTGACCACCTGGAAAGCCTATGTGGCTTGCATTCAACCAATCAGAGGGAACTAAAGGTGAACCATTGGCAGTTTGACTGATTGAATACCCCTGTGAAGAAGATCAACAGAACATAAACAACATGGACTTACTCTGAGATCAAAAGCGATGGAGTAGCTCGGTGAACAACGGTGTGGAGATGTAATGGGAAAATTTGATGTTGTTTCCAGAAGGGGTCAACTTGCAAAAAGATCTTGAGCACAAGAAAGTCAAAAGGAAGAAAAGGCCACGAGTCTTAGTGATAGTTGGGATCTCTACTAGAAAAAGGTAGATCGATATTAATGGCTATACTTCAGAACATTCAAAGCTGCTCTGATGGAAGTTCGAGGGTGGACACGAAGGCCAAAAGTTAATGTGATGGTTGCAAAAGATCTAAGGGCTTCTCCTGAGGGTGATCCTTCACTGACATGGATAGAGGGATTCACATTGAATTCATTAACTTTATTCCAAAAAAGATCTAAGGGCCGACCCTTTCTGAAATAGACCGATATTTTGTAAACCCTAAAAACAGGGGTCGACACATTATTTTTGGGAGATTCTGTATATATGGCATTTTTTCCTCTTTAAAAAGGGAGGGATTTTTTAGAGAGACCAATAGTAAGAGAAAAAAATGAGATAGATAGAGTAGGAGTTAGATTCGACAAAAGGCAGTAATGTATCCTTCTGGTTCTCTTAGTATAGATGGAAACAATCTAAAGACATAGGTTTTTTGTACACTGGTGATTGTGCCAGATTTGTAAATGCTACTTATTTGTTTCACTAACAGTAGAAGCAACCAGATTTAAATCTACTTCATATTGTGTTCTTGAATGGTGTTTATCTTGGGTTAATCATTCGATTTGAAAAGCTTTCAAGGAATGCAATTTTAGTTTATGTTTTGCTTAAATAGTGATTTGCAATTTGCTGTTGAAATTAGCACTGTGAATGAATGAAACTGTGTGTTAATCACAAGTTAATTTTGTTCTGCAGTTTTAGTCAGGAATTCCTTGAAAGGTAGCAAGTCTGGTTAAGTTGGATGAATTATTATTCTTTTCAGTTCCAAAGCTTTGATCTATCTTTTTTTGTTTCTTTAAAAACCCCAGTTAAAGTAGGTTTGAATTTATCTTTGATCTTAGAACAATCCACAAGCTCAACACCAGTAGGCCCCTTGAACATTATAGTTCACATCAACCATTGAGTGAAATTAGCACAGTCGAGAACCAATTACCAAGACCTTGGGAGTTAGATATCCATGTGTTATTCTTTCTCTTTCAGGAGAGCAGAATAGTAATATTTTGTTTAACTGTTGTTGTACTCATCTGAACCATCAACATAAACTGGCACTAGAAGGAGGGCCTCCTTGAGTAATTTTGGATTGTTGTGAGTTGGAGTGGGTTAGATCTTGGAAAACCCAGCTCTAATGGGTAGCCCTTTGTATACACCGGGACTTGTCCATGAAATCCCTGGTCATTTGTATGATAGGCTTCCTTTATTTTTCCCTAACATTGGGAAAAATGCTTCTAAACATGTCGAAACTTGCAGGCATGTATTCATTTTTCTCCAGATTCAGTATCAGGGTATCATCTGCCAGTTATTTGTCAAAACACTTCAAGGTACAACAAGGCAATGGTATGATAATCTGCCACCAGATTCTATTTGTTCATGCATAGAATTTAAAATCTTATTTTTAGATCAGTTTGATCCTCATGCACATGTACTACACCCATTACATGAATTTGCAACTACAAAAAGGACACCATTAGAACATATTTATCAATTTAATCACAGATTTTTATTCATGTATCAACGGGTTCAATTTTTAGATTTGGTTGTTGATGATCATATACTGATAGAACATTATTATCGGGGTTTAAACCCCTCATTTACAACCAAAGTCAGACATAGTGGTGAGGCTACATCCTTGCATGATGCATTGAGCAAAGCTCTCTTATTGGCACAATTTGGACATGACACTAGAAATTCAGATAGCCAAACTCAGGGTTATAATCCTCTTGTGATTGCAAACTGCCATCATCCTTATGTCACTTCACCCACCATCCCTACCCGGGTGCAATCATTCTCACCAAGCAACTACAACCTTCCTAAGGTTCCAAGCACCACATTTTCCAACACCCCATACCAAGTCAATCCCACACAAGACCACTAGGAGAACTTATCTCTACAAAATCGAATCATATAGTTAAGTACTCCACTTGTCAATGAAGTTGTGACCATATCATCTCTTTTCAGTCATATTCCAAAGCATAGTCCATTACATCACAATGAAGTTGTAGATGAAACATTTGATGAGCCAAGATATAATTTTGATGACTTGTTTGATAAAAAGCATGAAATGGATGTAAATTTAGACCATAATGGAAATCTTAAGATAGAGTCTAGCTTTGTTGAAAATGTTAGTACTAACGATGGATTTGAAGGAGATGAGGTATTAACATGGGATTGTTGTCATAAGAAATCAACAATGCCTTCCAACGATTTGAACAACTCTTCTGATCAAGATGAGGATCAGGGTGATGAGGGATGGACAAAGGAACATGGTTCATGTTGGATTGATATCCCTTGTATGCAAAATTGACTAAGGGAGAAATTAGAAGAGCTGGGAGATATGAAACTATCAAAACTTGTTGGGCCAAATGGATGTAGGATACATCGAACTAATCAACACTCTCAGATGGATTGCCATGTCTTCCTAGGAAGGATGGAGTTGTATTTCAAGCAATTGGTCACTATTGAAGGAATACTTATGGAAGATCCTTGGAGTACGTATCCCCTCAATGAGGAGGATGAAACAACTAGCACACATGAAAATGATAATCAGTCCATCCAAAATGATGAGAGTAACTGTGTAAGGAGGTTTAATTCTTCCCTATCTTTTGATAACCTTGATCCTTGCATTGAGATGGATTCAACAACTGATGAAACTCCTCCACCTAGTGAGGGCTTGATAAAAGTGGAGAATGGATTCATCGATGCATTCATAGATTCTTTCATGATGGTGAATGAGGAAGAAACACACTTTGATGGGTTAACACAAGAAGATGACTCTACTGATTTAAGTAGTGAACGGATTGAAACAGATAACACACTTCAGGATGAGATTGCCAATGAATCTTGTGGTCAAAGACAAGGACTTAAATGCCAAAATGAAATTTTAAGGGAAGAAGTTCGAGTAGATGTGGAGATCAATCAAGTGTTCCCTAAAGAAATTCATGATGGGGTACATTTGGATGAAGCAGAGGAATGCCAAGAAAGCGACCAAGAGGTTATCTTAGAAGTTGAATCTCTTCAATATGATGAAGAGAATGAGACAAGGGAGTATTTTCTTGATTTTGATTTTGTTTACTCAAATGTGTTGTTTGAAGAAAGTCCTTGCTTAGCATCCACTAATGAATTTGATCTTAATACTGATATATTTGATGTTGAATGGCATGTTCTTGTTGATGATGTGCATGAATATGAATTAAGAAAGTGCTTTCCTGACTTTGACTCTATGCATTCAAATGAGTTTTAAGGAAATCCTTGTTCACCATGTACTAGTATCCCTGACATCAATGGTGATAAGCTGGATGCAGATTTTCAAACCCTTGAGGGTGACATGTTTCAAGAGAGTGTTGAAAGTAAGACTTCATCTCAAGAAATCCAAAAAAAATTGACTCTATACCTAAGATGAATACAAAGATGCTGGTTAGTGAATATCCTAGCTGCAAGACAAACCTTGCTTCAGTGGTGTTCCATGAGTTGAGACCTCGAGAGAAGGAGTTCATACAACACAAGTCTGCATCAGTAACTAGAAATCTTCTGAATCAGGTGGTGTCCTTTCATTATCCTCTATGTTTCAATGATTTTTAGTTTGATTATGGCATTGGGGATAGTAAAACGTGTTTGTGGGTAAATCATGACAAAAATGAGAACCCGCAACTGATAATATTTCAAGCTTTATACCCTCAGAATGAACTTATTGCACATAAACTTCATATTTCTGAGTATAAAGATGAATTTTCTAGGTTTAGAACTATGCCTAGTAGGTTAAGATTGCTGCACATAATGAAAAATCAATGAAGTCAATGTACAAATTTTTATAGTTTTATGTTTGTAAAGCTTAGCTTTGGAGTTAGTTTAGGATTAGGATTGGTTAGTGTTGGTTTTTGGTTTAATTAGTTTTCTTTTTGTTCTGTTGTTTTCCTTTTCCCGTGTTCTCTTGTTTTTCTGTTTGTAAATAGTCTGTTTGTTTTTCGGCTTGTAAATAGTTTATGCATTTCTGCTTATAAATAGTCTATGCATGTAAATAATTTGTCTTTTTGTTTGTAAATAGTCATGCTCTTGTTTGCTTGTTCTTTCTTTCTGTCCTTTCGTTTCCTTTGTTGTTTGGTGTCTGTCTTATTTTTTTCTTTGGGGTTTCTCTGTTTCTTTCCATCTTGAAGTAATGGGTTGTTATCTAAAGTATGCTTTGGTTATTAGGAGAGAAGAGGTTTAGATATTTTATGGTTTTCTGATTGGATGATTTTGTCCTAAATTTGTTTTTTTATGCCCATTGTCAATAAGAGTTGTGGAAAGTCTTGAAAACAAGGTGCAAAGTAAATAATATTCATTAACTACCTCTGAATCATTCATAAATCATCAAAAGCATCTCCTTTTGTAATGGTATATTTGTCCTAGGACTAGAGTGTTGTAAGATTTGAGTGAAAAATTCGATTCCCCAGATGTTGTTATGAGGTCCATGGTAGTTTTCAACCTAGAACAGATGTCAGACATCTGACATATTGAGAAAAATTGAATGAAATATCTGAAACTCCAAGAAAAAAAGAAAAAAAAGAGAAGGAACTATCTAAAAGAAAAGAAGACTCAATATGAATGGGTAATTCCAGTATCTCTACCTGGGCTACGGACGCCTGACTGGTAGTAGAGCAATGCTGTGAGAAAACTAGAAGTATCTTCGTTGGGGCTATGGATGCATGACTGGCAGCAGAGCAATGCTCAGGATATCATTGCACAACAGCTAAAGGGAATCAACTGATGTAGTTCAAATCTTGCACATTGTTGTTCAAAAGATGAGGAAAACTTTATAAAAGGATGATGCACCATCAAGCACACACTGTAGGAACCCTGGTGGTTCTCAACCCCGAAACCCTAACTGAAACTGATGTTTTTGCAAGTTTTTGTGTTTTTGTAATTTTTAGAGGTTTTTTTGACAATATATGAAAGCTGCGATTTTGCTAAATAATTGCTAGAAAAATTCATAAAAATCAAATGTGCATAGAAATGCGTAGGAAATGCTCAGAATACATAGGCGTATCATTTATTTCAATTTACCTGAGCTTATCAATACAAAAATCTGAATAAAGAATGAAATACAATAAATTTTATTGAGGAACCTGAAGGGCGGCTGTAGCAGCATTAGATGTATGAAGAAAATAATATATCAACTTTTCTCTCCAGTCACAGGCAAGGAAAGAGCTCCAGTACCAATGCACCCAAGATCCAATCACCAGAACTGAAGAATATATGCGTTTCTCTGGAGAAAAGAAAGTACGCCCTGGGAAGTACAAAAAAGTACGGCCTATTGCAGCAATAAATGATAAAGTACGGCTCCTTGAAAAATGTGCCAAAACTCTGATGAATGATCTCTGATGAAGTCGCCTTTATTGACTGATGAATAACTCTGTAAATCTCTGCCAGAATCAATGAATAAATCCAATCTGTGATCCCTGTGTGAAATCACCAAGTGCAAGCTTCAGCTGGTATTGCATAGTCTCAGTCTGCCAAATCTCTGAAGAGTTTTCGTTCTCCAGAAACGTTCGTCTGCCAGAAACCCTAGGGTTTGCAAACTCCAATGCTCAGAGCAAAAGACAAAAGTTGAATAGCAATAACATAATGGTTCAATTTTGTCTTTCTTGAAAATATATATCTCCTTGAAAATTCGACCCAAAGCTCTTTTAAAATAATCATTTAATAAAATGATTTAATTCGCCTCTTTGACTTAGGAGAAATAATAATAATTAAATGATGCCTTATTAATGAATAATATCTATTCATTATGTCAAAATAAATCACTTTATTATAAAGTATTAAAATACTTTATAATATATCATTTAATCATTAATATTTAAATATATTGGGTGGGGGCCCTAGCTCGGTTGGCTAAGTAATTCTGTTGCAGCTCTGCTGGTCACGAGTTCTAGTCTCCCCCGTCCCGTGGTACCGGAGGGCGTGTCGCGCCAGCGCCACCGATCACGTTAAAAAGTTTACCAGCGCATTGCAGTTT
The DNA here is from genome assembly GCA_007258455.2 of Sequoia sempervirens. Lineage (NCBI taxonomy): Eukaryota > Viridiplantae > Streptophyta > Pinopsida > Cupressales > Cupressaceae > Sequoia > Sequoia sempervirens. Next base: position 372,367,467 of record VDFB02086081.1, read on the forward strand.
ATAGGGGGTCATGCTACCCGATTCTTGCAGTCTAAAAAAAATAAAAAAAATAAATATATTAATAAAGTGACTTTAATATAAAGTCAAAATATTAAATATTTAATAAATCATTAAATACTCCTTATTTCTTCGCCTGATCATCAAACTGAAGAACTGGGTTGACTCTCGAATGAATAGTTGAACCGTGCCCGCCCAAAATAGCAGCTTCCGCCTGACCTAATTTCTAAAAATAGAAAGTTCCTGAAAAAGCACTCTAGAAGATTCTGCGAAGGCCCAACTCAAACAATTGCAATACTGGAGCTACCAAACACTGAGTAATCGCTTCTAGATGATCCTCTGCACACTCCTGTCAGCCTACGAGGATCGAAGTAATAGGCTCACTCCTCGACAAACAATGTCAGCTAAAACGGGACATTACAGTCCGCCCTCCCTGAAATTGCTTGTCCTCAAGCAATCTCTGCAAATACAGATGCACCGCACCACCTGGATCCCAAGGATAGTACCGGACAATGTTCCTGCTGGCCACAACTGACTCCTGTAACTCCCACAACTGATCAGCAAGAATAGAATACCATTCCCTATTAACCTCAGTGCGGTTTGGCATAGGATCAAGAAACTCAGAAGGAGGCAAGTCAAACTGCAAGCAACACTTACCCCCTAAAACTGCACGAGATATACTGTCATCCAACATATCAAGCACGTGCATACTAGAACTGTGCACCTGAAACAAATTGTGTACATGCGGGTCAATCACGAAACCATATGCACTCTGCACCATATACACACTGTGATACTCCTCTGTGAGCTTAGTCTGAAATCCCAATGCACTAGTAGGATCCCAAACGCTATCATCACTCTGCTCAAGACCAGGATCAGGTGAGTTACCCACATCAAACTCAAAGAGCGGATTGTCGTATGAAGATATGACGTTCGTCTCAAACAATGGATTGGTCACAAATGGAACCAAACCACTAGGCTGATCCCAAACGACTGCCTTAGAACCCCCGGGGTACTGAGCATAACCATGCCTGGTCTGCACAAAATCCTCTTCTACCTTCTCGCTCTTCCCACCAACGAGAGAGATAGAACAAAGGCTGCCATTTGTAATTCCTCTCAACACATATTTCTTGCCCTGTACCTCAAATCTCATCTCCATTTTAGGCAAGTTGAGAGTGAACACACTAATGTCCTGAAGCCATCTCATACCCAACACTAAATCCATCCCACCCAGGTTGACTACATAGAAGTCTGCCTGCAACTCATAATCATTCAGCATGAGAGTGAGATTACAAATTCATCGAGTGCAAGTGAGTGTATATCCATCTGCCACCCGAACTCTGAATCCAGCAAAGTCCTCTGTTTGGAGCCGGCATTTGTTGACGAAGCTCTCATCAATGAAATTGTGTGTGGCTCCAGTGTCAAGCATAGCAATACATCGCTGTCCATCCACTAGTCCCCTAAATCTGAATGAGTCATCCCGCACACTAGCAGATAATACCAACGGGGACAAGTTGGCATCGGGCCCAAACTCCATAGAGGCATTCCCGGCCTCTACATGTTCTGAAACAACCTGCTAGTCTGAATCATCAGACTCGTCATCATCATAGTAAACCCACATGGCGCGGCTGGCTCTGCCCTTCGGTCTCAAAGGACAATCATGCTCCTTGTTGTAGGGTTCTTTGCACCAATAACAAAGTTGTTTCTTCCTCAATTCATCCCGAGTTGCATCATCAATTCTTGCAGCTGTTTTCCTTTTTGGTTTTGCAACTGGTGTATGACTCTCCTCAATAGGCAAGTTGTTTGTTTTAGGCTGAAATTGTTTCTTCGGAGCAGCAAGCTCCATACTCCTTGCCTTCCGCATCGCCTCCTGAAGAGTAGGTGGGTCAAAAGCCTTTACCCAACCTCTCATAGGTTCTGTCAAACCCTCAACGAAGAGTATAATGAGTCTCCATTCTGAAATCCCTGTCACCATGACTGCAACTCTCTAAAACTCACCAATGTAAGAATCCAAGCTACCTGTCTACCTGAGCTGAGCTAGCTCCCTGAAATAAAGTTCTGGATCCTTCTTATCAAATCACTCTATGAGCCTACTGGTGAATTCTTGGTAGGTATTGACTGCATGATGGCCAAGCATATACATGTCGTGGTGCCACTAATCATGCGCTACTCCGTCAAGATGCAAGGTAGCAAATTTAATGGCCTCATCCTCCTGCATAGGCCTAAGTGATAAGTAATTGTCCAATTTCTGAACCCAAGACCTTGCTGATGTCTTATCAGACCCATCAAAATATGGCAAGGTAATCTTGCTAACAGCATACTGCAAGTCCCTGTTCACCTGTGGCTGTGGCTGCTGATGCTGAGGGGGTCTACGGTCAAATCTACCTCCTCCTCTGGGTTTATGGACATCCATAAACTCATGAAATGTAAGTGCCTGCCGGATCTCAGGTGTTAGTGACATGTACTCACCATGAAATCTTGTCACATCTGCCACTGACATGCCATTATGTGGTTGAAACTCCTGATGCTGCCCCTGATGCTCTGCCCCTGGAGTCTGAGGTGGAGTCTCTCTAGGTAAGAAAGTAGGCTGACCTAGCCTACGCTCCTGATAGATCGGTGACGGCTGCCGTGGTACTAATGCCAATGGCTGGTCCACTGGTGTAGTCCCGCTCGTCTGTCCAATCTGTATGTAGTGTGGCTGTGTGGGCGTATACTGTCTAATGGTACCTATCAACTGGGACATCATGTCCATCATGTTATCATGCCGACATCTAAACTCCTCATCAGTAATGTCACCCTCTGCATGTGCCTTCCCTGTATCCGTAACTGTCTCTTCAGGATTCGCACGATCTACCATTAGGGTTGCAACACTGTTTTCACTGCTGTTGGAGCTCAATCTGTGAATGCCTAAGATTCCTGACACTGTCTCACCTTCAGGAATCGGTGGACCTGTCCAGTCCTCATCTTTGCCTGTCCCTACACCTTTAATGTAGTGAATGGTATCTCTGTTCATGAAAAAGCACTAAAAAAGCACACTGTATTCTGAAAAAGCACTGAAAAAGCACAGGATGGCAGGAGATCTGTGCTCTGATACCATTGTAGGAACCCTGGTGGTTCTCAACCCCGAAACCCTAACTGAAACTGATGTTTTTGCAAGTTTTTGTGTTTTTGTAATTTTTAGAGGTTTTTTTGACAATATATGAAAACTGCGATTTTGCTAAATAATTGCTAGAAAAATTCATAAAAATCAAATGTGCATAGAAATGCGTAGGAAATGCTCAGAATACATAGGCATATCATTTATTTCAATTTCCCTGAGCTTATCAATACAAAATCTGAATAAAGAATGAAATACAATAAATTTTATTGAGGAACCTGAAGGGCGGCTGTAGCAGCATTAGATGTATGAAGAAAATAATATATCAACTTTGCTCTCCAGTCACAGGCAAGGAAAAAGCTCCAGTACCAATACGCCCAAGATCCAATCACCAGAACTGAAGAATATATGTGTTTCTCTGGAGAAAAGAAAGTACAGCCTGGGAAGTATAGAAAAGTACAGCCTACTGCAACAATAAATGATAAAGTACAACTCCTTGAAAAATGTGCCAAAACTCTGATGAATGATCTCTAATGAAGTCGCCTTTATTGACTGATGAATAACTCTGTAAATCTCTGCCAGAATCAATGAATAAATCCAATCTGTGATCCCTGTGTGAAATCACCAAGTGTAAGCTTCAGCTGGTATTGCACAGCCTCAGTCTGCCAAATCTCTGAAGAGTTTTTGTTCTCCAGAAACGTTCGTCTGCCAGAAACCCTAGGGTTTGCAAACTCCAATGCTCAGAGCAAAAGACAAAAGTTGAATAGCAATAACATAATGGTTCGATTTTGTCTTTCTTGAAAATATATATCTCCTTGAAAATTTGACCCAAAGCTCTTTTAAAATAATCATTTAATAAAATGATTTAATTCGCCTCTTTGACTTAAGAGAAATAATAATAATTAAATGACGCCTTATTAATGAATAATATCTATTCATTATGTCAAAATAAATCACTTTATTATAAAGTATTAAAATACTTTATAATATATCATTTAATCATTAATATTTAAATATATTAATAAAGTGACTTTAATATAAAGTCAAAATATTAAATATTTAATAAATCATTAAATACTCCTTATTTCTCTGCCTAATCATCAAACTGAAGAACTGGGTCGACTCTGAGCTGAATAGTTGAACCAGGTGCCCTACCCAAAATAGCAGCTTCCGCCTGACCTAACTTTCTAAAAATAGAAAGTTCCTGAAAAAGCACTCTGAAAGATTCTGCGAAGGCCCAACCTGAAACAACTGCAATACTGGAGCTACCAAACACTGAGTAACTGCCCCAGATGATCCTCTGCACACTCCTATTAGCCTACGAGGATTGAAGTAATAGGCTCACTCCTCGACAAACAATGTCAGCTAAAACGGGGACATTACACACACATAGATTCTAGGTAGCCACTGTTGATTTACATTTGAGATTCTACCTCAACCTTGGTTGTTAAAACTGACCCAATTGGAGTTGTGAAGTTCATAAACTAGGAGTTCTGGGTAGCTGAATTCTTCAGTTTCTTGAAAATGGTTAAACCATTTTCCCAGCTGAGTCGCCATTTGTTATGCCTTGCATAACCACCCCATTTTGTTTTGGAACAAAATAGGTCCCCCTTGTTCTGTTATGTTTCCTTTGGCCTTTGGTTTTCTGCCTTGGGCATTTTTCTTTTGTTTTGTCGGATGCGAACTAGGGACCAAAATCGAACTTGGAATTTCATCCAAGTTTTGGTTTTGTTTCATTCCCGGTTCCGGTTCCGACAGTTCCTTTTTTCTGTTTATTTGTTTGTCTTTTCTTCTGGCGGGCACAAAACGTTGACTGAGGTCAAACTTTGGAACTGTTCCAGTTCCAATTCTGGTTTTTGTTTTTGTTCCAGTTCCGCCGATTCTTTTGTTTGTTTTGGCAGAAGCAGAACTCAGACCAGAACCAAACTTTGTAACTTTCTGAAGTTCCAGGTTCGGGTTCCAATCAGGTTCCAGTTCTGGTTCCGCCGGTCTTGTGTCTTTGTTTGGCCTTTTTCTTTGTCTTTTTCGCTGTGGGGTGTTTGCTTCCCTTCGTTCCTTTTGTCTTGTTTCTTTTTTTTGTGGTTTCTTGGTATGTTGTCAGAGGCGGGATCAAGATGGAATCCTAACTTGAAACTTGCAAAAGTTTAAGTGCCAGATTTGGTTCCCCTCCCGCCCCCATTGTGGTTCGCCTGGGGTTGGTTTTTGATCCCGCCTCGCTTGCATTTTGTTTTTGTTGTTTGTTTGTTTGGTCTTTTTTGCGGGGTCAGATTCAGGAAGGATTTGGGATATGGATTTGTTATCAATTTCACTTTCCTCATCTGGTTCTAACTCTACCCTCACCTTGCTCCAGTCCTAGTTCCATTTTCTTTTTGGTTCCCGTCCCACCTGTTTTAAATGATGGGTACATTTTTTGGTTCAAATTTGGTTCCACCTCCACCAGAGTTGGGTTTCTTTTGGCTAAAAGTTGAAGGCATAGTGAAATGATTAAAAAAAATGATGTATTTTATATGCTTTTAAGGACTAATGGGGACATTGTTGTGCAGGATTAAATCATACACCCAATGATATCTCTCAATGAAGTCTATTAGAAGGCATACCTCAATTGTATTTGGCATAAAATTCCTCAAAGAAGAAAGTCGACGAGACCCTCCTAATGTCTTGTCGACTGGCAGTTTGGTTCTATCCATTTGAAATATACCGGTCAGCTAGACATTTCAGTCGCCATAAGTTTTTATGTGTCTCATCAACTGGAATGAAGATTGGGCGAAAGGGTTTGCTTTGGAGAGAAGTCTGGCCGACAGGGTAGAGTCTCCTCGAAATGGTTTGAGCTCGCTAAAAGATGAAGGGTTCGGTGTAGTGTCTTGCCGACCCAATAGGGTCTCACTGAAATGGAATGGTGGTCCTGGAATGGTGGTCCCGGAATGAGCTCTCACCGAAACAAGGTGGCTTTGATGAAAGGTCTTGCCAACAGATGAAACTCTCCTCAACTGTTGTTCACAAGGACACCATTGGGGAGAGTGGTTTGTATTCGCTATGAGGTCCTGTCGACAAATGGGGGTCTCGGCAAAAGGTTGTGGCTTCAGGGTAAGGTCTCACCGACAGGGTGAGGTCTCATCGAAGTGGGATGGTTTCAGGAAGATGTTCTGCCGACACAAGGGAGTCTCGCTGAAAGGTGGGGGCTTTGTTGTAACGTCTTGTCGACTCAATAGGGTCTCGTCGACATGGAATGATATCGCTATAACCTTTGGCCGACAAGATGGGGTCTCCCCAAAATAAAATGAGCTCACCGAAAGGAGGCATCATCGCTATGAGGTCTGGCTGAATGATAGTGGTCTCACCAAAGGAAGTTGAGCTTGGCGTGATATCTCACCGATGATGGTATGTCTCACCAAAGGTCTTGTGGCTTCTCTACAATATCTTGCCGACTGAGAGATTTTTGCCAATAGCGATGGACTTGCTAATGGAAAAGGATATCGGTATGACTCTTAGCGTCCGCTATGACCTCTTGCTGACTGAAAGATGTCTTGTCGAATGCGGATGTTTTTCTAATAGAGCCACGCAGAGGTATAACCCTTGAGGACTTGCTATGATGTCTGGCCAATAGCGATTGTCTCGGTGACCACTGTGGATATCGATATGACTCTGGCCGCTCGCTATGAAGTCTTACTGACTGTCATATGTTATGTTGATAGCTGCTATGAAGTATAATCACATCAGGGAGACACAACAAGTGTCTCACCAACATGCAATTTTGTTTGAATAGGCTTTGACCTCCTAGAAAGCCTAAGTGGCATGTGTTCAACCAATCAGAGGGAACTAAAGGCAAACCATTGGCAGTTTGACTAATTGACTACCCCTGTGAAGAAGATTAACATAACATAAACAACATGGACTTACTTTGAGATCAAAAGAGATGGAGCATCTCGGTGAACAATGGTGTGGAGATCTAATAGGAAAATCTGATGTTATTTCTAGAAGGGGTCAACTTGCAGAAAGATCTTGAGCACAAGAAAACCGAAAGGAAGAAAATGCCATGACTCTCAGTGATAGCTGGGATCTCTACTGGCAAAAGGTAGATCAATATTAATGGCTATACTTCAGAACATTCAAAGCGGCTCTGATGGAAGTTCTAGGGTGGACACGGAGCCTAAAAGTTAATGCAATGGTTGCAAAAGATCTAAGGACTTCTCCTGAGGGCGATCCTTCACTGACATGGATAGGGGGATTCACATTGAATGCATTAACTTTATTCCAAAAAGATCTAAGGGTCAACCCTTTCTAAAACAAACCAATATTTTGTAAACCCTAAAAATAGGGGCCGACACATTCTTTTTGGGAGGTTTTGTATATATGGCATTTTTGCCTCTTTAAAAAAGGGAGGGATTTTCAGAGAGACCAGTAGTAAGAGAAAAAAAGGAGATAGATGGAGTATGAGTTAGATTCGACAGAAGGCAGTAATGTATCCTTCTGGTTCTCTTAGTATAGATGGAAATAATCTGAAGATAGGTTTTTTGTACACTGGTGATTGTGCCAGATTTGTAAATGCTGCTTATCTGTTTCACTAACAGTAGAAGCAACCAGATTTAAATCTACTTCATATTGTGTTCTTGAATGGTGTTTATCTTGGGTTAATCATTCGATTTGAAAAGTTTTCAAGGAATGCAATTTTATTTTATGTTTTGCTTAAATAGTGATTTGCAATTTGCTATTGAAATTAGCACTATGAATGAATGAAACTATGTGTTAATCACAAGTTAGTTTTGTTTTGCAGTTTTAGTTAGGAATTCCTTGAAAGGTAGCAAGTCTGGTTAAGTTGGATGAATTATTATTCTTTTCAATTCCAAAGCTTTGATCTATCTTTTTTTGTTTCTTTAAAAACCCTAGTTAAAGTAGGTTTGAATTTATGTTTGATCTTAGAAAAATCCACAAGCTCAACACCAGCAGGCCCCTTGAACATTATAGTTCACATCAACCATTGAGTGAAATCAGCATAGTCGAGAACTGATTACCAAGACCTTGGGAGTTAGATATCCATGTGTTATTCTTTCTCTTTCAAGAGAGCAGAATAGTAATATTTTGTTTAACTATTGTTGTGCTCATCCGAACCATCAACAACACACTCAATCCATATCTACTAACATCGCTTCATCCTGAATTATCCCTCTATCTAACCATTTAATCGAATAGCCTTATTTGATTAAAGTCATCATAATTCCCCTTTTAATTAAATAAATCCCTAAATTTAATTAAATCATTATCTCTGTGTAATTAGCTAGGTTATTTCATCTTTCTATCTTTATTTAATTAAATAATCCATAATTCATTTTATTAAATCTCTATAGTTCCTCTATTAAATTAAATAAATCAAAATATTTATTTAACTAGGTCTTAAGCATTTTCATCTCTTTTTGATTTATTTCAACCCACAAGTCTAAATCAATTAGTCAAATCACTTAATCTCCTCTTAAATTGATCAAGAACTTGATTAGTTTAATCTAATTGCATGTCACATCCTCTATTTTTTCCCACTTGCACAATAAATCAATTTATTTGATTTATTAAATCTCTATTTACTTTCAAAAAGGCATCCAAGTGGGAATATTCTTCAAATTTGAAAGCTCCCCCCAAATAGACATGTACATCCAACAAAGCATTTAAAATCTCTTACATGTCCTTGTGCATTGAGCCAAGTGGCATTTAACTCCTCTTTCATCCCCCCCTAAACATGTCATTTCATCAAATTCAAATATTCAAATTTGCACATTGATCAAAATGTGCTCATTCCTCCACCATTCACATGATGACATGTGGCTTCTTCTCATTGGTTGAAGATTAGCCCCACATTCATCTCTTTTGTCTTTTCTCTCTTTATATTCTTCTATAAATAGAGAGCTCATCCTTCATTTCTATCATCCACAATTTGAGCAAAGTTATTATACTTCAATTTCATCTTAGAGCTTTAGCATTTGCATCAAATCCATCAATTGTAGCAAGGTTATTACAGGTTTTCTCCATGGAAGGAATTTGAAGCAATCACCAAGTGGATCACAATCATCAAATCTTCATCAAGCTTGCTTAGGAGTTGGGAAAATGCCATTTTCCACATCAAATTGGCACCAACTTCCCCATAGGATTAAGATTCTGCATTATTTGAATATGATTAATCTCTTTTATTGCTTTTCATTGCATTTCTTGCTTTCATTTCCTATTTTGAATCATGTTAATGGATTTTATGGGGAATCTCTATTCTAGCTTGCATTTGATCTAATTAATGTTTTCATTTGTTGTGTTCTTGCAGGTATAGGATATTGGTTCACATTTTAGCACTAGAACGAGGGAAAAACCAGAAGATCAAATCATGTTTTTTGAGAAAATTCTGTGTTTTTTTGTGTTTTTATAGGTCTACAGAAAACTGTGCCGCTCAAAGTCCAGCGGGGCCATATAGAACCGCTCACAGTCCGGCGGGGCTATACAAAACCGCTCCAAACTGCAAACTACACCGTTGGACACAAACTGCACTGCTCTAAACTTCAAACTACACCGCTGGCACTCTAGCGTTGCCATATAGCGCCACTACAAACTCCAAATAGAGCCGCCATCACAGACAGAACCGCTGGACTTTCTTGCTTTTTCATTCAAACTTAAAATAGCCGTATCTTAGTCATTTTTTGGTCTTTTTCGAAGCTTTTTTTTGAAATGGGGTAGAATTTCATAAGCTATCTAATGGTGTAGGTGTTTCTCAGCTTTTATAGAGTTAAAATTTTCAAATTTTCACTTAATGGCAAAACACAATGAAACTTGGTCTAAATTTTAGGGTTTTATGCCTAATCATTTATCTAACCCTCATATCTTCTTGTTTCTTGATTTCATCTAACATTTGGAGCTTGTATTGTAGGTTTTAAAGGACCATGGAGCATGGAAGTCAACGAAAAAGCATTATCACATGATTGGAACAAGTGTTTTTAAACACTTTGGGGGCAATTATAATCCCATTCTTAAGGCTTTGTTATCTTCAAGCTTTAGGACTCACTAAATTTCTTTTGGGCTCTAAAAAGAACACTACAAAAGCTTTAAATTCTTTCTACAAAATTCTTAAAATGAACTTTAGGACACAAAATCACTAGATTTTGTTTAAGGTTAACAACTGAACAAAAACAACTTTCATCTTTCCTTTTTGGTGCTCTAAAAAGAATCAAAACCATCGCTTTGAGGGGTTAAAATGAATAAGTGTTTCTTTGTTTTGTAATCACTTACCAAAAATAATATCATCTAAAAGATGTTTGCACTTCTCTCGCGCATCACAACGATCTTGAGAATCAAAAGGCTTTTGGTGATATTAGGTTGTGTAAGTGATTGCCTTCACACTTCATTTTGAGATTAAAATTGAACAAATCTTTGCACGTGTGAGTGGAACATATTGCGTGTGTTCTCCCTTTATTTCTAAATGAAGGTTGATCAAACTAAAAATATGTTTGCTTGATTTTTTTATCTTAGAGGGCTTGCCTTGGGGAAAAAGTACTCACCCAAGGGAACGACTCAATCGGTAACACTCTAAACCCAAGAGTATTTCCAGCCGGGATGCAAATGTGGGTATTAGAATAAATGCTAGTATCACACGGTTGGCTCTAACGAGAAGGGAAACAATGGTCTCTCACCTCGATGGGTCAACTCATACGAATGGAAAGTCCAAATTAAAACCCTTGTTGTAGAAAGGCCAAAATTCCTATCTATTTGTTGGTGCAAGAACGGTCGTTCTGAAACTGCCCCACACTTTTACAATTTTTAGTAGAAATGGAAAGTATTCCATGGGAGTTTCATGGGTATTGATGCTTGGATGCCTCAAGAAGTGAGTGTCGTGGAGGGGAGCCAGTGGGGTCAAACATCTAAATATTCACTAAAAATAAGCATAGTTGGACTTGTCCAAGTGGGGACTCAACAAATATAGTCTTTCATATCCATAGGGTTGTGATTGTTCTTGGTTACAAAACACTTTGCTTGTTCGTAAAAACTGGGAAACAAACATTTAACATTGTCATCAAAACTTCAAACCCTTTAGGAAGCAAATACAATTGACCAAATTCATGTGTTATTGCTTGCCCTTGGGATTCTATCCTTAGAGGTTTCTAAACACTTGGCTTATATCTCAAATTGCTTACTAAATTCAACAATAGGAAAATTTTACCTTAAAATTTATTGATTTCCACATAATACACTTTGTGGGATGATAAGAAGTTAAGACATTAGACATCTAGTTTCAAAACCTAATCAAGAATTTTTTGTGGTAAAAAGAAGTCACTAAGCAAAGTTAAGAACAATTGGACCCCACACATGTGCTTGGAATATTTTGGTCATATGGTTTTCATGCAAACATTGGTCTTTTGGTTTTGAACTACTCTTAGAAAAAAACATGTTCTTCAATATCTTGGTCTTGTAAACAAGGTCCCTGTTAGGTTCATTTAGGATCAAATCAAACACTTCATCCATTTCAAACATTTATCATCCCATCCCACAAGAAACTTTAGAGATTTGGAAACATCATTATCTAGACTTGGGTACATCCTTAAACTAAATCAAAATCACCTTGTTTAATTAGGAGTATGGGAATGCATGACTTTCTCATACCTCTAGTTAAATTAGCACACCTTTGAACAAGTTTATCCTAAAGATCACATCCAACATCTTAGGATTTACAAGTTCATTATCCAATCAAAACCAATCAAAATCAAATCCTAAAGTCTAGCATTGATCCAAAGTTCCTAAAAAATCAACACCCATATCATTCACCCCTTTCATCCTTCATCTCATCATTGGTCCTAAACACCTTAGAGGTCACTGTTACAATAAGGTCAAAACACAAGAGGAACATGGAATATAAACTTAATTTATACATCAAGAGTAAAGCAAGACAACCAAATTATCAAAGCCTTACAATGTCAATTGATTTTCAAAACTCGCATTTATACAATTCATACATGGGATCATTATCTCCTACAAACCTTAATGGTACAATAAATGTGAGTATACCCAATCTAAATTTTGAAACACCTTTTTCGATGGTAGATTTAAATCCAAGTCCAAACTTACAAATCTATCAAACAAATACTCAGTGCACGAGTCTTCAACAAAACAACATTATCACACCAAATCCATACGTGCCAAATATGAATATACCAAGTACAATTATACCAAACATGAACATTTTGAATCTACACTTGGTAAATTTTTGGATAGATATGTTTGTTCAAAATCCATCACACCCATATGTCCCCCTCACCTTTCATAATCCTAATGACACATCATCATCATTTCACGCAACCCCTCAAACCTCTCTCCCTACGACCTCACAAGGAGAAGGAGACTTATTTGGACCAAGGGGCATTTTTGATCAAACATCATCATTTCCCCAAGGGAGCATGCCACTCACTTTACCACCACTCCCACCCTTGCCATTAATATTCGTATCAACTCTTGGTTTGGGGCTACCATCGCTACCACTGCTCATGCAAAACATCCCCCCAACCATCAATCAAGGCATCATACCAAATCCTCCCCCCTTTCCATTGATATCACAACAACAGATGGAAACCATCCCCATAGCACAAGCAACCACCACATCATTTATCATCCCTCAAAACATGGTCTCTCAAGGACTAACCATATCGATCACACCATCCACCACTCAAATCCCAATCATTAATACAACAATATCTCTTATCACCACAACAAGCACTATTCCAAAACTGCCTCCACCACCACCACCACCCAAACCAAACACATCAAACCAATACAACATTGCGTTGCAAACCACTCAACAGGCTGCTTATCAGAAGGCACACCAACAAAACCAAAACTGACAAGCTGCACAACTAGCTACTCAGCAAGTTGCACAAGCTACTCAAGTTTCCCAAGCCACACTACAAGCCTAACAAGCACAAGCCCAGGCTCAAGTGCAAGTGCAAGATCAAGCCCAACAAGCAAATGTTGTTCAAAATCCCAACAAAATGTTAACGACTCCATGTATCAATCCAAGTCAATGATCATATGATCAAGACCTATCCATCAACGAACACATGGAAGATGTTTCTACCTCATCCGAAGATCAAATAAACAAACATCAAGAGTCACTTTTTTATCATGATAAGAATCCCTCAACAATATCCGACAATGATCTATTTCAAGGAGTGTTAACATTATTTGATCATGTAATCAACAATCCATCGACCAATGATCATGTTGAAAATGTCTCTACATCACCTAATAAGTTAGAGGACATATCTCAAAAATTTATTCTAAAGCATGATCAACATCTCTCACAAAATTCTAGCAATGGTCCTTTCCAAGACATATTGACATCCTTCGACCTCATGATTGCCGATATTGAAGGAATCTTCAACTCAAAACTTGATCCAAATTCACTCAAAGATCAAGAGGATATTGAGCCACTTCCTATGCCTAATGAAGATATCCAAGAACCCTTTGTAAGCAATCCATCCTTTGAAATTGACCCATGTCAAGAACTTGATCCAAAGCATGTCAAAAGCAATTCTAAAATCATTCAAGATCAAGAATTTGTATCCCCAAGTTACTACAATAATCTAATGGATACTCTCCTACCTATACAAGATGATAATATCCACATAGCACATACTCCTCCATCTACCCATGAGATTCTTTTTTGTGGATGGACATGTAGATGATCTTCATTCATAACAAGATTCCTTTACTCCTGATATTATTACACAAAAAGAGCAAGTTATTAATTCCTACAGTCAAACTGAGTTATCAAAATCAGGATCAGGATCAGATATATCCCAAATTCAGACTGAGGATATCATGTATGAAGATATCTAGTATTATCCACTCAAAGAAACATGTCAGACATAACAGGATATTCTAGACTTAGCAGAGCAGCAAATTGAAACTTCATTTACAGTGGTCATTTATCAGAGTAGGCTTACTAAACAAGACATATCAAAACAAGGAAAATCAAGGAACAAAGGTGCCATTACCACCATATTGGGGGAAACTTCATCTCAAGCAAATGTCAACATAAGGGGCATGAAGAATCCTTATGGTGAAACCAATGCCAATACTACAACCAGCCACGTCATGAATCTTCATCCACCCATCACCCCATCCATGAATTGGGACCAACATCAAAAGAAGGTTTTGAATCAAAGCACAAAGAATGTTATCAAAGAAAAAGAATCTAAGAAGCATATTAGACAAAACAAATACATATAAATACCAAAGAATACAAAGAAAGATTATCCCTATCAAACTCTATTAGTCAAAGAAACTATGGGGCAAAACAAAAAAGGGAAAAGTATCCATAAAAGATGTCCACAAAGGAAAAAGAAGGCTTCTCAAGTGACGTACAAAGTATATCAAGTAGTTGGCCCTAATTCCACATACACTTTCTTATCCACCCATCATTGCTCATCTTCTCGAGTTTGGAGAGTCAAAGGTTCCAAGCTGTCAACCAATCCATCTTCTATTCCTAAACACACTCCATGCATGCCTCCATGCATGATATCCAATTCTTACATTGACCATGTATTAACAACAACCCTTCATCATAAGGATTCAGAAGGCACTCTATCACGATGTGCGCACAAAGACAACGTTAACTTTGGTATCAACAAAACCGATCAGGAATCTCAAAAGTTGTATTCAAGTGCACATATCTTGGCAAAGCAGCTTCTTCAAGCAGGACATCGATGGCACATTATGACAGAAGCATCCACATCGACACCACCAGATGATTTAGCATGAGCTTTAAATTATTTATAAAAATAAAATATATATATATACAAAAAAAATCAAAAAATATGAAAACCCAAAAAAAGGATTGAAAACATTAAAGAAAAAAATTGTCCTCTAGTGAAAACCACTTCGGTGGTGCTTTGGACAGGTACCTTGATGAAAACCTGGAAAACTGACATCATGTGTAGAATCAAGCATCTGCGTGCGCTAGTTCAGGTGGAAGCATTTTATCCCATCCATAATAAATCCAACATTCCATCCATCTCAACCATAACAAATCCATTCATCCATGAACCATTTATCCAATCCATTTGCATATATTTGCATCCATAGTCCAAGTTATCTTGATTTTGACAAAGTTTGGTGTACACTTTACACTTGCTTGTGATAGACATCTTGACATGGGTCATTTTCATTGATCCTATCCTACCCAACATTATCTGAGCCATGAAGCATTATCCGATGAAGCATTCCTCCATTCAAACACCTTATCTTATTGCAAGATAATCCATATCCCTCCATCCACACACCTATCCAAGCATCCACCCATGATATTCCATACATTGCTAGACGTTGGGGGCAAATATTTACATATTGCTTTGGGAATAAATCTTGATCTAAATATTCCAACTTATGTGGTGATCTAAACATTAGCAAACATGAAATCAAATTGTTCTACCACTTGTGAGCAAAAATCCAAATCACTAGCCCATGGCATATTTTGACGAGTAGATGTTCCTTATCAAGCTTCATCTTTCATCGAACATCAATCCAAACAATCAATATCAATCGCATCTAATTTTCACTTCAACATCACATCAAATCATCTAGAACAACTTTTGTTCCAAAACCAAGCTTCAAAATCCTGATCATTCAAATCCAATCAATCTCTTATCATCTTGGGATATCCATCCTAATCCTTGTGTTTCTTAACACTATCCTTGCATTGTTGTGTATCCTCAACAATGTTATCATCATCAATCCTGCATCATCTTGGGATATCCATCTTAAATCCTCGTGTTGCTTAACACAGTCCTTGCATTGTTGTGTATCCTCAACAATGTTATCATCATCAATCCATCAATCTGATTAATCAACCTTAGCTTCGTTTTCAACAAAATCCCAAAACAAAGCATTGATATCATCACACACATCCATATCCAAAATGTCAAAATCATGCGAAAAAAATCCCAAAACAAATCAAAAATTTGGTCATTCAAACTACGTCGTCTCTAAGCTTAAACGTAGGCAAGGCTAATCTTTGATCAACCTCCAAGACACAAAATCAAAAAATCAAAAATCAAAACATTTGTAAAATCTTGAAAATACCAAAAAAAACCTCAAAACATTTTCAAAATACCAAAAACATTGAAATATTCCAGAAAATACAAAACCATCCATCCCATCTCACTTTCAACCGCAATAATCAATCATTCATAATAAACCAATCATCACACTCATCATTTGGAAAAACAAATAGAAACAACCACAACAATCAACCAAAAACAAGATTCAAACGTAAAATCAAAATCAAAACAACAAAACTTTTAAATGTAAAATCATACTCTTGATCATTCGCAAACATGTCAATCAATTTTATATCAACAGCTTATCAAACAACTTATCAACCCATCATCATCCTATAGAATGCATTTCCTAGGATATACAGTTCCGACAATGGGCATCATTTTGGATATCACCTTGGATTCTTATCCTATCAAAACACATCCCTTTGGCTGGAGGTATGAAGAACATTGACTTGTTTGTTTACTTTATCTTTTCTTTTGATTTATCTTGTTGCGCTCATTCCAATGACCTCTCGATGATGTCTAATCAAAACAATTTAGAGAGAAAGGAATAGGGAAATGATCATTATCTTTAGTTTGCTATGCTTGTTGGACGTTCTTGTAATATAACCTTGGCGAATACTTGCTTTGTTAGGTGTGTATGGAAGTTTTTTTTGGGCAGCTTGTTGACTATTGCATTGATGGGTTATACCTTTCCGTGTTTTGGTCTGAGATGTTTGAAATTTTTGAAGTGCATCCTAGAAAATTTTATGTATGTCAGGTGTGGGCAAGAATAATCCTATCTGTTTTTTGAGTCAAATTCCATCACACTAGGTGCAATGCCATCCTAGTTCTTTATACCTTGATGCATCATGCCTACGTGTGTTATCAAACATAAGGTAATTGGCCCTTTGAAAATCCCAACTCTTGGCAAGCGATCATCATCATCATCGTCTCCAATAAAGTCTCGTCAGATCATAGACTTGTTGGATCCTCTCTTCCATCCATCTTATTCTTCCATCTTTACTAACATTTCTATCCAAATTTGTGTGATATTTCAAAATATATATGAGGCTACCCATGGTCGATGACTGCCTATACATCATCAAAATTGTCTATGTCAAATATATGATCTTTCTAAAGAATTATCTTTCATCCTCTAATCAACAGAACCACTCCTCTCACATTTTATCACGATCTCGATCGAAAATTAGTATTTCCACTCGATCTCTCAAGGGGGCAATATACCAACATAATTCTTTTCACTAGGGCAATAGTGGGGCATCTGAAAAATTAGAGAATTTTTGAACTTTGATCTCAACAAAATTATTCTTTGAACCAACATAGCAAGTACGTTGCTTCCAAGAGGGGCAAAATGTAGACATGTAAAATATACAGATTGATATCACACACTTGATCCTTATCTACTAGCATCGCTTCATCCTGAATTATCCCTCCATCTAACCATTTAATTGAATAGCCTTATTTGATTAAAGTCATCATAATTCCCCTTTTAATTAAATAAATCCCTCAATTTAATTAAATCATTGTCTTTGTGTAATTAGCTAGGTCATTTCATCTTCCTATCTTTATTTAATTAAATAATATATAATTCATTTTATTAAATCTCTACAGTTCCTCTATTAAATTAAATAAATCAAACATTTATCTAATTTAATCAAATATCACCCCTTTTGGTTAAATAAATCAAAATATTTATTCAACTAGGTCTTAATTATTTTCATCTCTTTTTGATTTATTTCAACCCACAAGTCTAAATCAATTAGTCAAATCACCTAATCTCCTCTTAAATTGATCAAAACCTGATTAGTTTAATCTAATTGCATGTCACATCCTCTAGTTTTTCCCACTTGCACAATAAATCAATTTATTTGATTTATTAAATCTCTATTTACTTTCAAAAAGGCATCCAAGTGGGAATATTCTTCAAATTTGAAATCTCCCCCCAAATAGACATGTACATCCAACAAAGCATTTAAAATCTTTTACATGTCCTTGTGCATTGAGCCAAGTGACATTTAACTCCTCTTTCATCCCCCCTAAACATGTCATTTCATCAAATTCAAATATTCAAATTTGCACATTGATCAAAATGTGCTCATTCCTCCACCATTCACATGATGACATGTGGCTTCTTCTCATTGGTTGAAGATTAGCCCCACATTCATCTCTTTTTCCTTTTCTCTTTACATTCTTCTATAAATAGAGAGCTCATCCTTCATTTCTATCATCCACAATTTGAGCAAAGTTATTATACTTCAATTTCATCTTAGAGCTTTAGCATTTGGATCAAATTCATCAATTGTAGCAAGGTTATTACATGTTTTCTCCATGGAAGGCATTTGAAGCAATCGCCAAGTGGATCACAATCATCAAATCTTCATCAAGCTTGCTTAAGAGTTGGGAAAGGGCTAATTTCCACATCAAATTGGCACCAACTCCCCCATAGGATCAAGAGTTTGCATTAGTTGAATATGATTAATCTCTTTTATTGCTTTTCATTGCATTTCTTGCTTTCATTTCCTATTTTGAATCATGTTAATGGATTTTATGGGGAATCTCTATTCTAGCTTGCATTTGATCTAATTAATGTGTTCATTTGTTGTGTTCTTGCAGGTATAGGATATTGGTTCACACCTAGGACCATATGAGGACTTAAACTTAGGTTTTTTCAAGATTTTTTGGATAAAATATTAATGGGACAATGGATCAATAGGTAACTTAGGCATGCAGGGCTAGTAAAGACACGAGATTGAAACCCATAAGTTGTCACTTAAGTGACAACCAATCGAAATAGATGATCAACTCAAGTTTACAACAAAAGTCTAAATGCACACACACAACTAGGGTTTTAGGAGGGTTTCAACATAAATAGAAGCCCTCATAAATGTTTAAAATAAACCCTAGCAAGAAAATACACCACTCAAAAGCTCAAGACATGGGAAAAAACTAGAAGCCAAGAAATTTTATAGAAAGTGCCATCATCTTCATCGGATACAATTATGGTGTGAAATGATACAAGTTTTGGGATCCTATTGCATAGGAGGTAACATAGAGTAGAAGTGTTATTTTTAAAGAAACTATGCCTCCTTTTGTTACATTGCGGCCAAAATAAACTAATCAGTCCAAGATGTGATTTAACTTCCCTCTACATCTGAAAAAGTTGAAACAAGACCCCTAGATAGAAAATAAGTCGAGGGTAGGTCATCTAGCTCTAAATCTTCAAAAGAGGAGGAAAAACCTCCAACTCAGCTTGTTCGTAGGTCTACAAGGCATAGAAAACCACTTGAAAGGTATTCACCTAATGATTGGAGATGTATTTTTTTTTTGAATATTAACAGGGATTAACCTAGATTTGTAGAGACATTAGATATGATGATGCAGAATCCTAGAAGATTACTATGGATGAAGAAATGACAACTTTGAAAAAGAATGATACATGGGATCTAGTAACAATACCTGAAGGACAAAAATCCGTTGGTTGTAATTAGGTGTTCAAGAAAAATATTGGTCCAAACAGAGGAATTGAGAAGTACAAAGCAAAGTTGGTTGTGAAAGGTTACTCTCAAGTTGAGGGTGTTGACTAAGGTGATATATTTTCTCTTGTTGTAAATATGACATCCATTAGATTATTTCTTTATATTGTTGTTGCTTATGATTTAGAGGTTGAGCAAATGGATGTGAAAATGACTTTCCTTTATGGTGACTTGGAGGAGGATATTTATATGGCACAACCAGAGCACTACGTGGTGAAAGGTAAAAGTAATTTGGTTTGAAAATTGAATAAATATTTGTATGGCCTAAAATAGATTCCTAAGATATGATACCAAAAATTTAATACATATGTGTTGAGTCTAGGATTTGAGCGTTCTAAATCATATCAATTTGTTTATTATAAAACTACTGGTGACCATTTCCTATTTATTGAATTATATGTTGATGATATGTTATTTATTGGTAAAGAGAAATGTATGATTTCTAAATTGAAGTCTCAACTGGAAACTAAATTTAAAATGAAAGATCTTGGTGCAATTGGACACATTCTTGGGATAGAAATGAGAAGAGATAGAGTGAACAAAAAGTTATGGCTTGGACAGAGTAAGTATGTCAATTAAATTTTACAAAGGTTTAACATGCATGATTGTAGACCATTGTGTGTTCCTTTTTCAGCTGGAATAAAGTTATCTATTTTAGATTGTCCAACATCCACATCAGAGATGGAAGACATGGTCAATTAGCCTTACTAGAGTGTAGTTGGAAGTTTGATGTATGCTATGGTTTGTACTAGACCAAACATTGCCCAAGTAGTGGGATTTCTTTTCAGATATATGCCTAATCCTAGTAGAGTTCATTGGGATGCAGTTAAAAGAGTTTAGATATTTGTGCGGTACCTTAGAGTATTCCTTGTGTTATCATAGTAATTTGATTAGAGATGAGTTTTCCCTTGATATTCATGGTTATGTTGATTCAAATTGGGTAGGTGATGTTGCTAGAAGACTATTCACCAATGCTTATGTGTTTACTTTATTTGGTGGTGCAATTGGTTGGATGAGTATGCGACAAGTTGTGGTTACTTTGTCCACTACTAAAGCTAAGTATATGGCAGCTACTCATGCTTGTAAAGAATCCATTTGGTTTAAGAGACTATGTTTAGATATTGGAATAAAATAAGGTGATGTGACAATTCATTGTGACAGTTAGAATATGATTTGCCTAGTTAAGAACCCAAATTTTCATGCCAGGACCAAGCACATTGATGTACAATATCATTTTGTTAGAGATATGGTCAAAGATGGTAGGGTGAATCTGGTTAAGATAGAGACTTTGATGAATATTGTTGATTATTTAACTAAGCCTATGAGCACAAAGAAGTTCAGATGGTGTTTGAAGTCTATGGGCTTTTTGGCCCCTAGTAATTAAAAGATGATGTTTATGATCCCTTTTGTTGCTCTTGCAAGGTGTTCGACAAGTGGGAGATTTGTTGAGAAAATGTGTCTCAACCTTGAAATTACAGAAGGTTAACTATTGATAGGTGAGTGCAGGGGTGCAAGGGGGTTACCCCCCATGGGTCTAGGGGCCACGCCCCCGAAAGCCATATTTTATATATAATTTATTATTGTAAATATAGTTTGTTTATCATTAGGTCTCAAATTCGATAATATATATTTTGTTGGCCTGTCTTGCCCTAGAAGGTAACCCTATTTTATAAGGGTGTTGTATTATGGTTGTGCATTGTGATGTATTATGAGAGTTTGACAGTGGTCATGTTACCTCTAGATCTTTGGTTGGTGATACTCTTGTGAGAAGCTTGCTCTACAAGTATATTGTAATCTTCATGATTTCTAAATAATATATTGAGCGACTTTTGGAGTGTGGGGTTTTTCTCCCAAAAGGGTTTTATCCACCTAAATAATTGTGTTGTGTATGCACATGATATTTATGTTTAATTTTTGTAACTATTTTAAAGATTTGAATAGTTTTTCATTACCCCCATCTCAAGATTAGTGTAGGAAGTTGTTCTACTACCTTAACTTCCTTACAAAAATGATGTTATAAATCATAAAAAATGTTAGAAATCACATATTACAATATGAAATGTTTTCCTTGGAATGTTTTTTCTTGCTAAAAATCCTATGACCTCCAAAACAATCATGCTCACAAACAACAAAATTAGTTAAAAGATTTCATGTTCACATCGGGTTCACCAAAATGTAAGCATTGAAAATCATAAGATAGAAATTAAAAGAACTTAAATGTAAATAAATTAAAACTGAATTACTTCTAACCTGTGAAATCCACTGCAAACCTCAAAAATAAATCAATAATGTTGATTTTCCGTGAAGCTCTATGGATGTTAAATCTCAACAACATAACACTAGACTTGATTGATTGATTGATTTATGATTCCAATAGAGTTTATTTGCATAAAACATGAGATTACAAATCAATATAATGGATTTTCATAAAGATGTGAGATATCAAATTGGCATAATGGATTTGCATAAAGATGTGAGATATGAAAATGATGACAAAAATACTATATTTATAGACTTTCCAATGGAAAATCAAATGGAGGATGAGGATAATAATAAAGACTTCAGTTAACTTAACTAATCGTGGAGTCAACTCCACTGATAAATAAAAAAAGTTTAATTCAAATTATGAAGAGATAATAATGAATTATTTTATTAAAATGATGGATAATTGTGCATGCAAAGTTTCCATTTGAAGGTTGAGTTTACTAGTGGATGAAGACGAAGATTCTAAAATGAAGTGGAGTTAACTAAAGAATGGAGATTGAGATCTTCTAAATGAAGATCGAGTTAACTAATATGGGAGAAAGAGTTTATTAAAGAGATGAAAATATAATTTATTTGAATATGGATAATTAGTTCTCATTTAAATAAATAATAGAATATCATTTAATTAAATGGATAAATGGAGATTATTAATAAATGGTAAATTAACAATTGATTGATAAATGGATTAAATGAATATTATTAATTAATAAATGATATGTGATGTTATAAAAGGTAATAAATAAATGACGATTAATAAATAATTAATGTGATTAATGATAAGTGTGTTATATGATGATGATTAGGGTTATGTGGAATAATTTAGGTATCTACAAATAATATGATGTATGATATATATAATATTTTTACAAACCTTCAATATAATATTGATAGGCAAGTGTCATCAAAGGAGCAACTCCTGTAAATTACAATTTTAAAAACATCTCTTAAAGAAGGTTTTACATGGTTGTTGAATCTTGGAGATAAATGAAGGAAATTTCCTTCTTCAATTCCTCCAAATATTTTTTTTTGGAGATAAGAAGTCTCTTATTCTCTAACAACTTCTGAAATTTGTTATACTTTCTAGAGATCAATCTCATGGAGAAAGAGTTGAGACATCATTTTAGATTAGCATTATTTTATATGTTGTATTTGCTAAAAACACCCTAAATGTCTCTGACCAAATGCTTTTGGTCATAGTTTGAAATAGATTTGTAGACTAGTCCAAGAAAATCATCCCTTTGCCACGAGTCAACTAAAATATTTACATACATCTTACGACCCACGATTTCCACATAAGTGGTGAGAATTTTTCCAATGATGTTGAAGTCATAAATATGTCCATTTGAGAGTAGTTGCACCTCAATCACCTTTGATATTGCCAACTTTGACTCCAAGTTGGTGATTTTGAATAGTCATCTTATCTAAACATATGCTTCTTCCAGTAGGCACTTGCATTGCATGCCTTCTAAAATCACTTGATTAGTCATTTATGAATGTTATTGCCATCCAACCTTTTATATATAAATGCTAAATAGAATGCCCGAGAATAATTCTGATAAGGAAATCATTCTAAGGATTTCCATAAATCCCAAAGATGACTACAACACCACCAACACACAATCAATATCTATAATTATGTCTAATCCATCCCAGTCACTAAATTGGACAAAATATTTGATGGAGGAGATCAAATCACATCATTGGTGAGCAATAAAAATTCATCATGTTGGATTCTCAAAACACATCTCATATGGAGAAGTTAGCAAGAGAGCTAAGAAAATTACATATTTTATCCAACATTTTTTGTTTTAATGGCATTGATGCAGATCATAAATCCCCTTAATATTAACATAGTCATTTTTCTTCAAGATGCATAGATTTAAGCCTTCATGCAATGCTTCAAACTCCACTTCATTGTTAGAGCTCCAAGGGAGCCCCTTTGAAGATGCCTAGATGAATATTTTCATTTTATTTCCATGATACATCCAATTCCAAAGATCCCAAGATTGCCTCATGAGGCTCGATCAAAGCTTAATTTTGAACTTTCACCCCATCTATCAAAATTTCACAAACTTTTCTTTGAAATTCATTAGAACTTCACAAGGATTTCAAATTTGTAGTCAAATTTAAGTCTTGGAAGGCCTATTTTTCAATATTTTAAAAAATCTTTGTGAGTTATAAATGAGTGATTTGGCTTCCAAACTTCACAAAATCTTGTAAATCTCATCTTACATCTTTTTTGGTGGTCTACATTCATATATAATACAATTTTGGGGGTTTGGTAAGGTACGATTCTAGTGCCTTGTTGCTTGGGCATCATGGATCTAAAAATTGACTTGTTAACACCACATAATTTCCACACATGGAAAGTGAAAGTACAACAACTAATTCAATCTAAGGGATTATGACAAATGATTAATGACCAAAAAATGAATTTTACTAAATAGTTTGAGTAGTTTACTTATTGAAACAAGTTAGATGAAGCAATGGGACTAATAGGTCTTCTTGTTTCCGATAATTTGTAATTTCAAATTTCTAGTTGTACAACTCCTAAGCAAATGCGGAACAAGTTTTAAGATCTCTTTGGTAAAGTTGATGAGTTCAATATTTTATAATTGGATGCAAAATTAACAATGTTGTCTCTTGATTCATTTCCATCTATTGAAGAATTATTGGTTCAGTTTAAGTCTTTGCTTTCTATACTTTAGGGTTGTGGTAAAATAAAAATAGACAAAGAATGTATCTTTGATTTTGTCAAAGATAAAAGGTCCTCAACCAATATTTTCTTCTTATTTCGACTCTATAATGGATGCTCTTGCAACATCACATACAATACCTTCTTTTGACCAATTTTGGGATAGAATCACACGAGAATAATCTAAGTTAATCTTTATGGATGTTATCACCTCTTCAAAAAGTCAAGCATTAGTTGCTTAATCATCTAAGGGAAACAAACAAACTAAGGATCGAGCTAAGGGATCAAAATTAGACACTTCATTGGATTCATCCTTCATCAAAAGGGAAAATTTATAAGGAGAAGCCCAAATGTACTTATTTAAATAGACTAGGGCATGAAGAGCACCAATGCTACAAAAAGGAAATTGATGACTTGAATCTAATCTTCAAAAATCTCAAATTCAATTTCCTAAGATAGTTGGTTCTTCCCTTTCTACATCCACATCATCCACATATTCAACAAAGGATAAGAATAAGGGTATGACACTCATTGCTTCTACAAACAACACATCACACAAGTGGCTTCTTGATTTCAAGGTGCCACACATATGGTTGTATCTAGGGTTTTGTTCCCTACATTTGAGCCTTGTTCATTCCCACCAATATTGATGAAAAATAACACCTATATGTCAACTCTTGGAAAATAATCTATTGAAATTGGAGAAGGAACATTTAATTGTGTACTTTATGTACATTCCTTTTCCAATAATCTTTTTTCCATTTATCAAATTACACATAGTGGCATAAGAAAAATAGTTGAGTTCACACTACATTATGTGATCATCAAAGATTTATAGAATAGAGACATCATTGCCACGGGTCATACTGATCATGATTCCAAATTGTATTCCTTTTCTTCCTTTGGTTCAATCGACTTTGATGATGGTTTGAGTATAAATGACATTGATACCTTCAACATGTATAAGGAGATATAATTTTCTTATTTGAACCTTGGAGTTCTATCCTCCTCATTGATTCCTTCACCTTACATTGATATCTCATCTCCTTCCTATTCTTCTTCTTTAGTATTGAATGTTCCTACATCATTACCTTCTCATGATTCAGGGCATTAGGATTTTCATAGTTGTGTTTCCACTATAGTTTATTGGGATGACTACTTACATGGCATATCAAACGTGTTTAGTGAATCCCATTTTATAGAGTTGGTAGTAACTTTTAATGATAGCCACATCAACACTATTGTCAACCCATCTACATCTTTGGTTTTTGTTCTACATTAGACTTCACATGGAGAATTTGAGAAGCTTTCAAAGATTTCACCATTGTATTTGGATCTTGAGCATCAATCAGAGACTTCTATTCTTCTCACATGAGAAGATATCATGCACCTATCTATAGTTCATCTTCTTCCACAAGGAAGAAGTGTTGTTTGACATTCAAGGATCAAATTTTACATTCTTCTTTGAGCATCACTCAATACTGCAGGTTTATGATCTTATGGGGGCCTCCATAGTCTCTCTTTTTCTCTTCAATGGGGGGAAATTTCATGTACTTATGTGATATAAATAGTCTTTGGGGAGTCACCATGAGTCCTATCTTCTTCACTTGTACATTTTACTGCATTTCCATCATTTCTCTTTTGGAGAGGGGTTTTTTTATTTCTCATTGGGTTTTTCTCCTTATCTCTACTTTATGAGAAATTTGTACATGAGTACCTAACATGGCCTTGTATTTGAGACTCATCATTGTGCATATATTACTCCCTAAGTTGCACTTAAGGGGGTGTTAGTATAAAAAAAGTCATTATCATACCTAGTTAGTGTGAATGGTGATCTGCAACTAGCTAACAATAGAAAAAACACACAGATTAGTCATGTTAGAAAGCATAAATAACCATTCCCTATGAAATTCTTGATCAAACAAAGATAAAAAAAACATGAACAAAACATGAAATAACACAAATAAAAGCATGTAAACTTATCTAACTAGATCAAACCTCCATCCCATAGGGGGATTGGTGTCACTTTGATGTGGAAACTGACCCTTTCCCAATCCCTCTGATAAGCTCCAAGATATGAATGATTCCAAGATTATGTGATTGTGATGCAAATGTGTTGATAATCTAACTAAAATGATGAAAATGAGTGATTTCTATGAGTGAATATGCCTATAGTAAGATTGCATGACATTGTGGATCCATGTTCAATGGAGAATGCCTGTATTTATAGGACTCAAGGGTTGAAAAATGAGTGAAATTGGAGGATGTGGGACTAAAATGGGGACCAACATTGTGACACTTGTCACAAGGCTATTGAAATTCATGGGGATGTGTGTGGAGCACATTTTGAAGAATGTGAAGAGTTAAGGAAGGTTGATGGATCTGTAAGAGAATGCAAGAGAATTGAATGAAAATGGTTGAGATGTAAGAGGGACAAGATGGCATGTAAGAGGCCATTTAAGCAAAGGTGGATCTTGTAAGAGCATTTAAGACCTTTGTAAGAGGCTTTAAAATCCTTTTGGAGGGAAATTTAAGTTGAGGGAATATTCCAAAGAATATGCTTTTGAGAGGAAAATAGGCTATTTAGTTAATTAGAAGTTGTTTTCATGTGCAACTTGGTTAGTTGACCATGGGTTTGCTCAACTTTGATGGGGTTAAAAGCTAGAGAAATGAGTAATGAGTATTAGGAGTTAATTAATTCATATGGTTGACATGTGTCCTCATGACTTGAGACACCTATCGACACTTTCTCACACACTTGTCAAGCAAGCTCACAAGTGTCCCATCTCTGGAGGGTTAGTCAATAGTTTAGTCCTACCTTCCTACCTCATCTACTTTACCTATATATGCAAGGCTTGATCATTATATTACACTCTTCATTTATATATTGATAGACACACTACTATGCTTTTTTTGTTCGCTTGTGGAAATTTGTTTCATGCTCTTGATCTTGGCATTCTCCAACATTGTGAACTTTAAATACATCTTTAGATACCCTCTAGCTAAGTATGACAACTTTGACTAAAATACAACCTATTAGACATTGTGAACTAACAATGCTATTAACAAATTGCAATACTTTGGCCACATTTTAATAATATAAGATCACAATCCCATATTGATACATGCCATTATTCACACACCTCTTTCTCAAACTTGCCATCAAAAGACCACATTATACTCACATGGATACATTATTATAACTCATAAGAGATGATAGAAAAAATAATTTCTATTAATCAAAGGATAATCAAATTGTGACCAAACTATATAAGTCACATTCACCAGAATATGCAGTCTCTAGACTTTCTCCTTTTGAAAGTACTTAATTTATAGATTAACATTACATTGCTCTATTTTATCTATCACGAGTAGCAATAATGAACACTCATACATATTACATGTACAAAAGTATTACTATTTGTTGAGGACAACATCAGTTTATGTGCTATTATCCATAATAATACACCATAAACCAAATTATCATGTCAATATGTCAAGTTCCTTGAAAAATCACTAATATATCAAAACACTACCAAATACACCACATAAAAACTAATAAAATACTTTATTTTCCTTCTTTATTTGAGCTATGCAATTCATCCTCAAATCATCTTTGAAAGTCTTGCAACAAATAGAGGAAGTTTTAGATTAATTTCTAGGTTCCAAAGTGCTTCAAACATTACCATTTATTTTTTGCTTTCATTTGATTTTTAACCATATACAATGTAGGGGTCAACTCAATGAAGCACATAGATGATATTCTCATACTAGGCATTCATTATCATTTGTACATTTTATTTATTATATATAAGTCCTTCTAGTATCATTGAATGTTGGTGACTTGTATGCTCAAATGCTTATGTAGTATATGTTGATGTTCCCAAGCCACAAATAAATGACCATAATTAAAACAATGTCTACATTGAAACATTTATGCCATTATAATTTTTTTGGGGTTGTTTTTTATTAAGGTGATTAAGGTGAGAGATAGGTTTTTGGAAGGCCTTGAACCCTTTTACAAAAGCACCAATAATCATCCACAATTGGCCCCACGAGATGGTGGACTTACAAAGAGACCCCAAAGGTTAATAGAAACAACAAACAATAGGAGAACCAACCAAAAGTCAACAGAAGCATACAAATGAGAGATAAATAAGAGCAAAACCAAGGCCTATTTAGGCTTTTCTAGCTTCTAAAGGCTAGAAGTCACATGCCATTCTTTAGTTAAGAAGTTAACTTAGTCTTCAAATGAGCTCTCCATAATGTCATCTTCCAAATCAATGATACTAGGCCTTGGGTTAAAGACTTTGGCTCTAGTTTTATTAGTTCATCTATCACTAGTTGCTTTGTGTTTCCTCTTTTGAAGTTCATTTTGTACGATAAACAAATTGACAATAGAGTTCTTAATTGTATTTTTACTAAACTCCAAAATTTTAGTTGGGTTACACTTCAGATCCTCTTGGTTTCTTTGGATTACAAAGCACCTTTGGTTAGAATTTTCCTAGTTATTGAACAATTTGGAGAATTCATTTTTCTTAGCCCATAAATCCTAGTTAAAGGCTATCTTGTTGTTAACATCTTCAACAATCTCATTATGTTTGAGCAATTTGTATTTCCTACATCTTGGATTTTAGGTTTTTAAGTTGCCAACGATACCACTCGAGAATGTTATTATGTAGGTTGAAGCTTTCCTCAATGGCTTGAGATCAACATAGTTACGGTAGTGGGGATTATCACTAGGATTTTGAACATTATTCTTTGACTATATTTGGAATATAATCCTCCTTCTTCATAGAATTGAAGGGGTGAATTTGGTCACCCAACCCAAAATTAATATGATAACTAAAAGGACCCCCATCACAACTTTTTTGTCTTTTCCCCTTCTTGGACCAATATAATCAATGATAGGGGTTTCAAAAGGCTATGAGGGCATGGGGGAACTTAAATTTTGATAACCCTATCTCTATCCTTGTGGTTCTTTGAGCCCAAAATATGGTTATCAAAAACAACAATTTTGAAAGGGTTTTGAGGATTATTACCATATGAGAAAGGAGGTCTTGAACACCATAGTGATGGTTTTGGATTCAAGAATAATTTACATTGTTGATGAACTATTATATTATAATTCTTCTTAAGATTTAAACCATTTTTAAACACAAATAAACATAATAAATATATACAAATATTTAATAATCTCTCCAAAATTTATATTTAAGTTACCCTATCTTTTAAGGATTGAATTAAAAATATAAACAAAATGTGAAAAATACTTAACTTAAAAACACAGCCAACTCATATAGGTAGTATTTAAACCTTGTAAAGCCGTAACTTAAATATACGCACATTATCAATTTGTTGTTACTTTTTAAACAAGTGACGCAAGCGTCGAGTCCCTGCCAAGAGCTAAAAAGCATCTAGCTATGAGTGAGAAAAAGTAATTAGATAGGAGAGAGGAATATAAATGTATTAAATTCAGGTAAGAAAGTTTGAAATAATTTGCAATGGTGCATTAATGCGTGGAATGTTTAGTGTGCATGGGGAACGTGGTCCATAAAGAGATTTGAACAGTTGACATGTGTGGATGGATGCATGCAAAATTGAATTTTTGGGTACCATTTATATGTGGACTTTTTTATAGATATACCAATGAATACTTGAATTTTAAGAGACTGTAAACATTTGGAACAAGAAACATCCTTTATGATGTTATTCAAGAAGCAAAAATGTATTCTTGTTATGTTTAAATTATTAAATGCAAGGAATCTTAAATGTTTGCAAAAATGCTTGTGTTATCTGTGTATACATGCATACATGTATACATGTATCCACGGACAGGAAATGCATAGAAGAGTGAAGTATCCTCGGCATCTGAACAAGTGTGAAAGCATGAGGAGACTCAACTTGCATTTGTAGTATTAATTGAAAGAAAACAGGAGAAACAAATTACCTATGAACAATGCATAATTTTTAAATTTGCTTTTTAATAAACCTTTTGGCCCATAAATTCATTAGTCATTTCAATTCCAACAAAGTTTTGATGTGGGAATATTTCATAAGCATCAAATATTATTTGCAAGAATATAGAAAAACATGTGACCAGACACTAAAAAATATTGCATTTTTTACATGACTCCGCATTATTGCATATAGACACATATCTATATGCTTGTGCAAACAAAGTTTACCAAACGTCTTTATTTTGCTTGTATGTCTATTTGTAAATAAAATTATGTTTAGTGTGCCAGTGTATGTCTATTTTAATCTTGCTTATGTAATATGAAAACATATTTTTGTGTATAGTGTAAGGTCTACTTGTAAACTTTACTAAGATCAATTAATCTTTTTTTTAATGTAATATGAAACTTAGTTCTATATAAAGCTATTGATTGTATTAGAAAGAAGATTTTAATCTTATGTAATTATATTACAATAAATGCCTAGGTGAATCACTAGAAAGCTATAGATTTTATTATTAATAAGATTTTAATCTTGTTTATGTAATACGAATAGATATTTTTGTGTATATATATTAAACAAAAAATCATTTGCAAAGATATAAAGAACCTTATTACATAAGATAAAATGTAGCCACACTTAAATAATTCATATGTTTATAGCACTTTGCATTGAAATTTAATGAGAGAAACATTTGTAACAATGCTCAAGGCATGTATGTATACTTGTATGCACTTATACATGTATCGATGTGCACATAAAGCAGACAAGAGTAGGAAGCATCCTCGGCATTTGAACGAGTCTGAAAGCACGATGAGACTAAACTTGCATTTGTAGTAGTAAATGAAAGAAATTAGGAGAAAGAAAGTACTTATTAGCAATGCATTTATCGAAGGGAAGCATTAAAATATGGATCCATGTAAACATGTATACATGCATGGATGTGTACATGAGTCCACGTAATTTGGTATGTAAACAAGAATCTATATATGTGCCTGCGTGCATAAAGTTAGAAATGTCAGAAACAATTTGCATTTGTAGTATTAAATGAAAGAAAACAGGAAAGATTAATTATTTATTAGCAATGCATATATTGAAGGAATGCATGAATATATGGATGAATGTAAACATTTATGCATGGAGCCACGTGTACATGAGCCCATGTAATTTGGTATGTAAACAAGAATCTACATATTCCTGCATGCATAAAGTTAGAAATGTTAGAAACAATTTGCATTTGAAAGATATACAAAAAACATTTATGATCGAAACAAAAGAATAAAACATTATTGTTTTTTGAACAAGTGTGTAAAGGATATCTAATGATGCATTTGAATGCATGTATACATGGAAATATTTGTTAAATCCGATGATACATTTTAGTCTCCAAGAAATTGTGATACGTGCTCTTAGGTATCTGTAATAAACATGATTTAGAAAAAACATTTTGAAAAGAACTCTTGAATACAACTAGATGTTATGATAGTTATTTTGAAAGCCCTCAGTGTTTAATTGCATAACCTTGATATTTTCTTCATTTTTTCCTCTGTCTGGTATGGTGTGAATTTTGTTGTCATGGATGAAGGTATATTTGAGCTATAGATAGATAAAGCTATTTAAGGGTAATAAAGAAGAATGAGCTATGTAAGTGCAACAAAGAGAGGGAATTGAGAGAATGATGAGATGCAAGTAAGGTATATGAATGCGTTATGAAAAGTATTTGATATGGGAGGCAAGGATATGCAACCCTCGAAGTGAGAATGAATGGAATGTAAATGGTAGGAATTTATCATTTTTGAGTTATATGCTAAAAATTAAATGTGAGAAATAAAAATTTGAATGAGGGAGTTGGATTGAATAAAAAAGGGAATGCAACAGATTGGTGTGATGCAAGGCAAGCATATAAATGGATTTTGAAATGTATTTGATTTGAGAAGGAAGGACGTGGAAGGGTAGAAATGGAAATGAATGGAATGAATAGGGTATGAAGTGATCATTTCTTCCAACAAAGGGTGGAAGAATGTCTAGTTTGTTATTGGTTATGGTTTTTAAAATCATCATAGGGCTGAGAGTCTCAATACAAACACAGGAAAAAGACTCATGTCACATTTCTCACTCTCCTTCGTACTGAACAAGGTGCCAAGATCCTTGAGGTTCCTCAAAGTGTGACAAGAGAAGAATAGATATAAAAATATAATGATATTTAAGGAAATTACCTTAGAATTTATATTGCAATGACCTGAATATGACCTTGGAAAATATTTGAAAAGCGATAAAATATTTAACAAATTAGAGAGATATATATTTCCTAAAATGAACTCTAAAATAACATATATGATTTTTTCTTGTCTTCATAGCACCAATATTATTCTGTAGTAGCAGTTGCAATGAATCAAATTGCACAATAAAACAATACAGTAAGAAAAATACTACGCATACTTGATAATAGTAAGTCACTTTCAAGAGACAAGCTCTAAAAGTCTCCAAGAAGAACACAATTCAGAATATGATGATAATAAACTGTCTTAGAAGTCACCCAAGCTAGTGTAGATTTAAAATATGTAAATATATGTACATTTTGTTTTTGAGCAGCCAACATCTTATATGTAACCATTGGAATGATTAGACCATCTGTAGTAGAAATTCATACACATACATGAAGACGGATCAGCATTACAGAAAACTTGTAAAAAAACACAAAATGAAAACAATTAATATGGAAGGTCATGAAACCGGGAAAATGCAAACGCTGATGCGTTATAGAATAATAAATGCATGGACAGAGAAAAACGTAGAGCTATTCACAGATATATGCATGGATGCATTGACAGACACATGTATACACAAAAAACAGAATAACATGGACAGATGGAGAAATGAATACATGTATACATGGATCCATGCATATTTGCATATAGCTACAAATGCATATGTTACATGGAAGGATGTATTCATATAAACATGGAAATATGGATGAAGGCATATATGCATATATGCATGTATGGACAATATGCATGATTGTATGTCAACATATAACTTTTGATTTTTTTTATATTGGAAAATTAGGATTTATCTGTTTACATTTATTAGAATAGCTTTATAAATCATTATTGTTATAGAAAATCAGTGAAATGTGATTGCATAGATTGATTAAATAAATATAAGCAAAGGCATAGTTTATAAAAGTGGCAAGTAGAGGTACGCAATCCATGAGTACAAATTAAATGCATTGAAATATTAGGAAAATGCGAACACATAGAGAGGTCAAAATAATTAAAGCAAATGCATCAAATGGCATGTGTCTATTGGCGAAGGTGCTGGTATGGCTTGGTGGGCATGGGTGGCCAGCATAGGTGCACAAATACATATGTACATGTTGTACATGCACACATGTATAGATGGAAAGCAAGAGAACTGTTTAACAATCCCATGAAACATTGTCTTTCTATGCATCCATGCATACAAGAATGCATGTATATATGTGTGCATGTAATTATGTATATATGTGTACATGTATCTATGTTACCATGTATGTATGTGTGTATATAACTAATTACTATTGCATGTGCTTTAAATGCTTCTGTGGAAAAAGGCTTTTTGCAAACATTCAAACAAATCAACTAAATAGCTGATCAAGTTAACTGTGAATCAAGAGCTGAAGAAAAAGAGATATTTATATATGCATATATGGAACCATATAAAATTGAAATATGGTTAGCATATTGTAATCAATGAGTATTTAGACTGAAGACCTTCAAACTGGCATGTTAACTGTGTCATTGTTAACAAGTTTGCAGTGCTTGTTTACCCTTGTAAAAATGCATATGTAATTAATTGGGTAGTTGTTAATTAGTCTTTAAATACATAATAATTAAAAGAAAGAAATAATGATAATTACCATGATATCTGAGAGAACTTAAATGCTTGGCGGCAGAAAATAGGTTTCGACTGCATTGTTTTGTTTATCTGTGTGCAAATGAAAATTTGTATTGTGCTATGGTAAATTCTCTAGTGCATTAGGTACTTTAAAGCACAATTTTTTGGATGTTGCTCTTGTTCCAGGTCTGATTCTTTTCGCAGGTTATAACTATTTACTGTTGTATTAGTTTCCCATTTTTTTTTCTACAAATGAATGAATATGTAAACAAATAATCATATATACTAGTTTTTCTTTGACAAGTTTTGTCAAACAGGTCACCTGTTTTCTGTATGCTCCGATTGTTTGCATTTATGCCTATGGGGACAATAATCATGACTTTTAACAAAATCCCTCTATCCTTTATGCTTTGATGACAACAAAAAAGCTCAAAGCAACACACTGTCGACTTATTCTTTGAGAGCATAGCTGAAGGTACATATTTCATTGATGCAAAATTACTGAATGGCATCTGACTAAAGAGGACGTTGTTTGGATTTCTAATTAGTCTTTGAATATATAACAATTAAAAGAGAGAAATAAGTATAATTATCCTTGGGCACATTTCACATTAACGAGCTACTTGATACATGTATCCATAGATACATGGATGTGGACATCTATCATGCTATCCATAGATGCATAGATACATGTATCTATGAATAGATGTATCCATAGATACATCGAGAAATATATGGATAGATGCCTGTATACATATGTACATTGAAGCACAGATACATATATGCATGGATGCATCTATAGGTAAAAGAATACATAGAAACATAGTTGCATGGATAGATAGATGGATGCATAGTTGGATACATAAATGCTTAAATATGCATGTATGGAAATATTCATGGATTGCATTTGAAGTTGCATAGATACACACATCCATGGTTGCATGTATACATAGATACATGTATTGCAGTACAGATGGATGCATGTATATGTGTATACATAGATGCATGTTGCAGTACACATGGATGCATGTATATGTGTATCTCTGGGCAAGATGCATAGATGCATGTAAATAAAAGAATTTTGTCAAATGCCATAGCTATTATCCTCATAGGAACATATGCAAAAAATGGAAGCATACAAAAGGCAAGTGAAGTGTTTGACAAAACTCATGGAATAAATGTGGATGCATGAAATGTTGTTCAAAAGGGACTATGTAACAACCCTTTTGTCTATTTTGTTGACTGCATTGGAGCCCTGTAAAGACTATAAATCTTCAGTTGCTGTAGAGATGTGCCATAGAGAGAGCTTTAGAACCAATGTGTTAGTAACCTGTGTTGTAATGAGAAGTTTGGAACAATGTAAACCTAAATTGTGCAATTGTAACAAATTTTTCAAGAAAAGAGTACAGGGTGAGTTTTTAGAATATTTTTCTTTTTTCAGAATTGCAAAATGCAAGTAGGGTTTCAAAGTGCTTTAAGGCATTCTTATAGTTTGATTATAAATTGATATTTTAAACTACTTTTAGTATTATCTATTCGAATTTCTTGTTCAAATGAGCAGGTTTCATCTGTGTTTGATAGGAATTATGTAGAAACCCTCTTGTCCATTTTACTTGATGCATGTGAGCCCTGTAAAATTTGTATATTTTGAATTACTGCAAAGCGGTCCCATAAAGAGAGCTTTGGAATCAAAATTATGTCAACATGTGCGATAATGAGAGTTTTCTCCTTGAACCTTGTTATATATTCAAAGACTAATTAGCAATCCAAACAGCGTCCCCTTTAGTCAAATGCCATTCAATGCATTGAGTTTGTATCAATGAATTATGTACCTTCAGCTACTAGTTCTAATCAAAGCATGCATATGGATTCAGAATGAAAAGCTCTTTCTTGTGAACCCATTTTTAATTTGTATATGAATTTGCCTGGAATGCTTTTTAACCAGAAGCATTGGCCTATCACATTACAGCATATAACATATTACTTTTTTTTTTATATAGTTTGAATTTGGAGAGCTAATTTTAATATTGGAAGATTAGCATTTATCTATTTTTCTATTTGTCTGAGTGGCTTTATAAATCATTATTGTTTTAGAAATTCGGGAAAATGTGAATGCATAAATTGAGTAAATAAATTTAAGCAAAGGCATAGTTTAGAAGTTGGTGGCTAGAGGTACATAATCTATGAATGCAGATTTAATGCATTAAAATATCAGGAAAATGCGAGTGCAATGCATGAATGCAAATTAAATGCATTAAATGGCATCTGTCTGGAGGTGAACGCGCTGGAATGGCTTGATGGCCACATGTGGGCAGGGTACTTTGGTCATTTAATATCGAGATAAGGCACTTGCTATGCATCTCTATTACTTTTTGTGTGTTGTTTTCCTGTTCTATAAGCCTGTGTTCTCTAAACATAAAGTCTGCAATCGCTTTGAGCTTTTTTGCTATCATGAAAGCATAAAGGATAAAGGAATTTTGTGAACTCTTATAGTTAATGTGCTCATAGGCACATATGCAAAAAATCGAAGCATACACAAGGGAAGCTAATTGTTTGAAAAAACTCCTCAAAGAAATGTGGTCCCATGGAATGCAATAAGTGTTCATAATGGACACTTTGGTTTTTACATGTTAACTTTGTCACATAATGCAATTTGACTTGAAGAATGTTGAAGCCATGATATGAACAATACAACTATTTAACACTGAACTCTATGCCTGTAATAAGTATTGCAAAAGCTCTAAATGCCACAGATGAAATAATATGAATAAAATTTTAGTTTCTGCTTTTCTTGAAATGCAATGAAAAAACTGCTATAAAGGCATAAGACAAGGTTGTGTAACATATTGCCACTCCTGTTTCTAATTTCTTTGGACATGAATGCTTTACACATTTGATTGCAATAGTAACATGTCTAGGAAAATGGAACAATAAAGATCATAAATAAGTAGTTTTAAGTCTGAGTATATATGTAGCTTGAAACATATAAGCTCGACTTGGCATTTATGAAAACAACTATTGTCAACAGTGAAAGAGTTACTTACTGCTCCGATATGCGATATCCATAGAACAGAATAAATTGCTACAAGGCTAGAATGGCACATCCATAAATGCATGGACACATGTATAAGCAATTGCATACAGGTATATGTAAAAGCTTAGATGAATACAAGCATAATAACTATTTATTGCCTCAAGTAACTTGTTTTTGGGTTTGGAGTGTGCAACCATAACAAGTTCTACTCAGTGACCATAAACTCTTGAAAACATAACAAACAGAGAACAAATATTGGAAAAGCTAGAAACGACAGAATGCAAAAAGAAACATTTAAACTATATAGTTTGAATGGCATTATGCATCGAGGGCCAATAATTATCGAACATATATGTCAGATGTACATAGACAACTACTATTTTCGTAGGTGCAAAAACAAAATTAGATTTTCAGATGTCCATATTCGACAAGACTTTAACATAGTAACCTACAAAAGTGTCTAAATGTATAATAGCAGTAAAGTACTTTAAAACCAAAGATGTCTTTAACATGGGAAAACCAATGAAATGTCTTAGAGAATTGAAAGGCAAAAAATTTAAAGTATGAACAATGTAAATCTGTACTTCTGTATTCCTAGTTTCCTGTAAAACCAAGAAAATGCTACGTATTAGAAACATAGTTTGTATGGATAGTGATTTGAGGTGTTGGTTCACAAGAGAAAAAGATTACATATGAATGACTTTTTTACCTTTTGGTGATGTTTCCTCTCTATTTTCCAATGCAAGTGGCTTCAACAATGACATTGTTTTGGTCAAGGCTAAAATTTCCTTAAGCATTGAAGTCGCGTAGGATGAATATCACTGCTGACTTGTCCTTGATATAGTCCTCATAGCTGAGGTTTTGCAGTTTGGGCAATAGACGGTGCATGGTGACCTGGTCAATTGAAGACTGAATTGTTTGATTGTCATAAGTTGTAATGATAGTTTTAAGTTGCAAACAAAATGTATAATTGACTTGTTGGTTGCACTGTTTGCAGTGAGCAGTTTTCTCTTGGAGTGTGCCATAGCCAGTGAATTTGCATTTGCATTTTGGACAGCATGCATGAAATGGATTCGAAAATGCATTTGCTGCTTTTAGAGTACCAGAAACCTATAGAATATGGTTCTAAATTGTTAGAGGAAACAAAAAATACAGGTTCAGATGCGATAGTTTTTAAAAAAATGAATGTTGTTACCTTAAAAGTTGAATGTAGCAGGGTGTTGAGTCTTTCCAAGCTTCTTTCGTCATTCAAGTTACAAATGAATGTTGACCGACATGTGTGAAATGTGTTCTTTTGATCTATTTTTCTTACAATATTCTTGAAAAGCATTGCAGGTGTTTTATTTGTATGCAATTGGTCTTCGATTGTAAAGTATTGTTGCTCATATGTTGACCGTAATAGCACCTGCAATCCAATGAGAGAATTACATTTTGTTACGGAAATTGTTATAGAGACCAATGTGGAATGAGAAAAGGTTGGCACTGAAAGAACAGGGAAAAGTTTTGTAGACTGAAATACCTGTGCTCTGTCTATGTCACTGTGGCCATCTTTGATGTCAACTGCAAATTGGGTACCCATTTTCTTGGCACCAACTACTAGCGCAGCTATTGTGCCAGCTGGGTACTCATTTATAGTTGTTAGCAACTGGCTAATAGTCATACTTGGAATAAATTTGTACTCTTGACATAGGCATGGGATGTTCTCAGTGGTGCTAATGTCTGTTAAAATCAAAATGCAGTCACAGTCATCCCTGTCATAATCTGTCCTAGGTGCGACTTGGAAATCTGAGATTGAGATAGCTGATCCTGGGACTATTTTAGGCTCATGTTTATACACAAGGTTTCCACTAACATTTAACGTAATTGTCATTTATGCTTTCTGATCTGTTAAATCAGCACGCAGCATTTCCCGTGTTTTGTTGGCCTTGTCCAATGTTGCCTTGTAGACAACAAGCACATCACCTTGGAAGGTGTCTCCAACTCTTTTCGCATTTAGCTGTTCGATTGAAACAATCTTAGGTTTCTTGACTCTTGTCCTACAAGGCACAAGGATAATGTCAACTGAATGCTAATTTAATATTAACAAGTTGGGAAAATGGCGGTACAGTGAAAAACCAAGCACTTTACCATTGTGCTGGGTTTTCCTATGCAATTTGCAATTGTTTTGCCTATCTTTTTGATACATATTTTGGCATCTTGCAAAGAATTGGAACAATGTTATTTGAATATTTGTGATTTGGCTAAATGAGTATGAAGGAATAATACTATGAGTGCTTTACCGTTGTGCTGATTCTTCTTGTGTGCTTTGTATTTGCTTTGACTGTCTTTTAGTTTCATCCATAGATCTCCTGCAAATAATGGATATAGGATTAAAAAAGGCATTGCAAGCATAAAAGTGATATAAGGCTATAAGTTCTATAAAGTTGAATTTGTCTATTGGGCAATATGCAATTTCAGGAAAATTGGATTGTGATCAGTCCAATATGCTTCTGATTTATAGATAGAGCATATATTTGTAGTCGTGTTGGACCAAATGTGGTCAATGACTGACTTGCCCATGCTGTGTTGTTGGTCCAACATAAATTGTATATTGTTTTGCTGCATATAACTGTGAAGTATTTTTTTGCTTTTGCTTTCAGAAAACATGTTCATTAAAATCGCCTAAAATGTTCATGTTTTATGAATTTGTGGATGCAATAATTATTTGCAAGCTTGTGATTAGTTCGTCTATGGCAGTTGCAGGTCTTGCATAAATATTACAAACATTGAGTTCATTGTTAGATAGCATTATTGTTGATGTGATGGCCTCAATATTTGATGTTTCATGTTGTTTTGATTTTGAAAGGAATAGATGTTTCCTGGTTAAAGTTGCTATGCCATGTATGTTATGCACAGAAAAGCTATCAAAATACTGCAGCAAGATATTTAGCTCAAAGGGATGCATATGTGTTTCTTGGAGACACAAGATATCAGATTGCATTATGCTATAGTCATTGACAATGTCTTCTGCATGTGCTTTCAAGCTACGAGTGTTCAATGTACATAGGAGCAAATGTGATTTTTTTTCTGAACATGTGCTTTGGTTATCAAATTGCCATTGTGCATATGTCTGGAGACGAGACATTTCTAGTTGTATTTTGTTTTTAACTTTAAAGTTTTGTGTAGTTAAAGGTTGTAACAAAAATAATGATTCTACTGATTTTGTTCGTGATAGAGCTGTATAGGTTAGCCCATGTTGTCTAATGCCTGTCGGATCAAAAGCCAAGGCCTCCATTGTTAATCCTTAGGATTGATGTATGGTTCGTGCACATGCTACTTGTATTGGGAATTATTTTCTAATTGTAATTTGCTTGTTTGTTGTTATTTTCTAGATTGGCCTAGCAATGCGTTGTATAGGCACCCAGTCTTTGTCAATGATAGTAGAATAGCATTGTGCTAGTTTTGTGCGTTGATAGTGTCCGATTGATGGGTCATTAAATTTAATCCAGACAATATCAATATTGTTTTGTGCTGTATATGCTTTAAAAATTCCATCTGAACCATTGACGAGGCCATCTTGAACATTATAGTTGCCTGCATAGAGTTCGACAAGAATGTTTGGTTTTAAGCATATTTGTGATGGAAGTGTCATTGTGTGACTGTACACTCGTATTGCATTAAGGTCCTCCTCAAGTTCATCTATTGCATCTAGCACTATCATTTGGGTTGGAATGATTGATAGCATTTTGTTGTTATGTGCTTGAACATCAATTCTCCTATAGAAAAGGTGTGGAAGCAATGGATCAAATGGTACAGGACAAAAGAAAATTTTGTTAAGAT
Source organism: Sequoia sempervirens (assembly GCA_007258455.2). Classification (NCBI taxonomy): domain Eukaryota; kingdom Viridiplantae; phylum Streptophyta; class Pinopsida; order Cupressales; family Cupressaceae; genus Sequoia; species Sequoia sempervirens. The sequence continues at coordinate 372,408,817 of VDFB02086081.1, forward strand.
AGTCTATGTCATGAGTTGTCTGAATGCCTACTCGTAGTCTATTAAGGATTGAAATAAATATTTCATCTTTTTGTCTCATGGTAGTCACCAATGAATAGCACTTTATATGGTCTTTCCAAAAACTATAAGGCATTAATTCAATTGGAGTAGGCCTATTTTCAAAAACCACAGAGTCAAGGACAGGTTGTGCCTGGTAAAGGTCACCACAAAATATTGTATCAAGGTTTCCAAAGTATGTTGTAGGCATTTGCATTATGTCCCGTAGTCTTCTATCAATATACCGTAAGAATGTTGAGCCAACTAATGATATCTCGTCTATAAGAAGAATGCACAATTGATCATAGTGCTTTGACATAGTGTCAAGCACTTCAGTGTTCAGTGGCAGGAATTCTGATGTGTTAAAAGGTATGTGAAATGCTGAATGTAATGTGAATCCCCCTATGTTATATGCTGCTTTACCTGTATATGCAGTTAATAAGCCCTTGGGTTTGTCTGGATTATTGTCAACATAATTGCTATACATGCGAATGAGAGCTTGGTAGATGGCCTTTGTTGTAAAAGTCTTTCCTGTTCCAGCTCCCCCAGTCAAAAACAAGTGCAACAACTTTTGTGGATTTTTCATCTTTTTTATGAGAACATCTTTAACAATTGCTTGTTGTTCCTTATTTAACATTCGTCTTAACTTGTAGTATTCATTGTTATCTATAATTTGCGGGTGCTTTCCAATTTCAAATCCATTGGAATGCATGGTATTTGGGTTAGAATGACCTATGTTTGGAAGGTCTGTTTGTATGTCATATAGTTCTTTTTGGCGAAGCTTTGCTTGCATTGCTAGGTCAATGAGCTTTTCATCTTCAAGAGACTGAAGATCATTTATAGCTTTCTCAATGTCACCCCATGCAGAGTTTGTGCTGTGGATGAACTTTGCACTATTTGTTTGAATGGTTTGTCCATGGTACATGTATGCATGTTCCCAAGAGTCAAAGTTTTGTTTGAGTGTATGCTCATTAATGGTAAATGGAACATAGAGAACCAATTGCTCTCTACAATGATTCTCTATATCAAAGTGTTTGTTGAAATTGATAAACCGTACCACATTTGGTTTGGCCTTTGGTTCAATTGTAGCATCGTATTTGTTGTATCTTGAAACAAATTCTGCAAGACATATGTCCACCATTGTTTCAGGACGTTTCAAATAGTAGTCTATAATAGATTTTGCAAGAACATTTTCTAATTCGTCTGGCTCATTGCTCAATTGTTTAACAGATTTTAGTATAAATGTGCGATCATTGTCAAATCGTGTATCAATGAATATACATTTTCTTGAACTGTAGTTTAATGGCAATGACAAAACAATATGTGTTGCTTGTTGTGATGACATTTGTTGCAAGTTAAGCATGGCATTTCCAAGTTTACTCACCATTTGTAATGCATCAATATTGTCTTGCTTGTGGTCTGTACGTATTCTTTTGAATGCATATGTCATTGACTTGTCTACTTTTGCAATATATGAGCTACAATACATTGCAGCAACATATGCATTGAGGACAAACTGTGCATCTGTATTAGCTTTCCAAAGATCTGGAATTTTCCTTGAAAAACTATTGTTCCATATTTGTGATGGTTTTCTTTGTAAAAAAAGCGTGGGGCTATTTAATGTTGAGCTCAAAGCTTCAATGTATTCATTGTTAGTTAAGTTTATTTCTTTCAAGAACATTTGAAAAGTGAATGTTTTGTCATAGTTTTCTTTTTGGAGTTTTCCAAAGATGTCAATGGCATTTGCAGTTATCGCTTCAGTCTTTTGGAGTATTGGTAAAAGTATGGTTGACTTTTGCATTGGTGGAAAAGGAAAATTGTATCTACAAAGTCGTTTTCTTGATCTCTTGCATTTCTTTGTATGCCGATGTTTGTGTAGCATTGCTAAAGCGGGTTCCAAATTTTCGGTGTCACAAGTAATATACCTATCAACAAAAGCTATGATGTCCACATTGTTATCCTCTGTGTAGATTGGTGCATTTTTAACCCATATGAGGAAATGATCATGTTCATTTCCTCGATTTTGGAACTCAGTGACTAAGAAGTAATCAATGACATTTCCAAAGAAAGAGTCATCTATAAGTATCAGTTTTTTTATTGCATTTATTCTATGTTTATAGTAACGTGCACAAGTGATAGGGTCTTTCTTGATTAGTTCAAATTTGTCAATGTGTAGTGGGCCATTAGATTCTTGATGGTTTTGTGCTGATTGGTGTAGATTGTGTAGCTCTTGTAATGTTTGAATTAGTGGATCCCAATTTTGCTCAGCACTAGTGAAAGTGATGAAAAACGTTAGTGGTCCTAGTTGTCGAATCATAGCAAATACATTTTTCTTAAGTAGTTGTGAATAGTCTGGAGAGATTCTTATTCTTTTGAAATCAACATATCCAATATCTGATTTTAGAATTTTTTCTAGATTTGGTTTGTGTTTAACGTCTTTTGCAAATATCTTTTGTCCTTTTAACTGGCTTTTTTGGATTCTTATTGTCATTGTAGACATTACTTGTTGTATTAGTACCTTAATAGCTTTGAAAAAAATGTTTGTTGTATGATATGCAAATTGTCTTTGTGACTGTAAGAGCTCCCAGCGTATTATTTTCTGATATGTAAAGTTTTTTACAATGTCATTATCATGTGGTTTGCCAAAGAATAAAGTTGGGAAATTCATTTCTTCAACATACATGTCCTTAAATATTCCAATTGGATACTTGTCCTCTGCAGGTGCTATTTCAATAATCTTGTCTTCCATGTTATGGATACTTCTAGACTCAGTAAATCCATGTATCAATGTTTTTTATGGGTTTTCATTTTCCATTTCACTATCTGATTCTGTTTCACTTGTATTTTGTGCACTATTGTCTTCGTTTTCTAGAGTGCATTGGAGAACTTCTTGCCAATCTTGGTTTATGTGGACTGTGTGCATTTTGTATAGTGGTGTCCTTGTTAATTGAGTCAAAGCTTGCATGATGACATTTGGGCGCACCATGCCTTTTTGAAATGCATTTTTGTATTGTAGGCGCCTTTTCAATGAAACAACAATTGTTTGTGTTGTCAATTGATTGCGGTAATGCTCTTTGTACAATGTTCATGTCAACAAGAACATTTATAATAGAACCTGTTAGGCCTATTTGAGACCTTTTGAACCCTAGTTCCCAAATTTGTGCAAATGCAATTCTAAGTGAGACAAGTTGTTCTTCTAGCTGAGTCAAATTTTGCACATAGCACAATGGTCTATTAGTTCTTATTTTCTGTGGGGTAGCATACTTTGGAATAGTGGACTGTTTTAATGCAAAGTAGCATACATGGCATATGAAATATGTGAATGATAAGGAATCTGATTGTAGTAGCTTACAGTATAGTTCTTTTTGTTTTTCTTTGAATGTTCTGATGTCCTTGTGGAAATAGAGCACTTGGCAAATTGCACATGGGTATTTTGGTGTATCTTGTATTGTTGTTTTATAAATTTCTATTGGTGACAATGTTTTTGTTTTCTTTGGACTGGTAGGTATATTTTATTTTTCTTTTTCTTTTCTAATCAAGTTCTTCAGGTGATTAAGTCTTATTGTTGATTTATGTTTAAAATTGTTTGTTGTGACATGGTATCAAATTCTTCTTGATTTTTGGCAAAGCATGTGTCTTGTCCAAGTAAGTAATTTTGTATTGTGGATGACTTCTGATCAACTTTTTAAGTTGGAGTAAGCTTCTTGAGCATTGGCGAGTTAAATTTTGGGATTCGATTCTTACAAGTGGCTCAAAATGTCCAGCCAAAGGATTTGTATCATGGAACAATATAGAGACTGATTTTGTATATCTAGAACCATTGAAATCTAAGTACTTTCTTGATGTTGTCAATGACTAGAGGCTTATTTGTATTTTCAACCATTTGGATATCCAGTGAATGCAGAACAAGTCACCCCACAATCCACATTCACTATGGTCTGTGCATGGTCTTGCAGACAATCGCATTATGCGGAAGTATGTTTCTTGGTCATGTACTTTGTGCAATGTATATAAAGTATTAGGATTTAGTTCAGTGTTATATGATTTAATTGCTTCTTTGTCCTTATTTTGAAGACAAGTTAGGAAATGATCTATAGCTCCATTTCGTAATTGGGTTGAGGTGTACTGATTGTTAAGTAGAACTTGAAGCAAGTCAAACAAACAATCGCCAACATTGTATGCAAATGTGCTTAATCTACAAAGGCCTTCAGCCCTAAGGGCATTGTCAATGTTTGATATCTGAGGATACTTTGTCCACAGTTTTTTAATTTCATGAGAACCTATGGGCTGTTTTGAAATTACGTTTTGTGTTTCAATGTTTAACAATGGTTCAAAGTGTCCACTTAAAGAATTCATGTCATGAAATAGTATAGAGACTGATTCTGTGTAGTCAGAAGTATTGAACTGTAAGTACCTTCTTGTTGTTGTTCTTGACTAAAGGCATATTTGTATATTCAGCCATTTGGATATCCAGTGAATGCAGAATAAGGCACCCCATAATCCACTTTCAGTGCAATTTGCCTGTGGCTTTGCAGATAATCGCATTCTGCGGAAATATGTTTGCGGATCATGTACTTTGTGCAATGTATATAGAGTATTAGGATCTAGTTCATAGTTGTATGATTTTATTACTTCTTTGTCCTTGTTTTGAAAGCAACTCAAGAAGTAATCTATAGCTCCGTTTCGTAGTTGAATTGATGTGTAGCGATTGTTAAGCAGTAGCCATAATGAGTCAAACAAACAATTGCCAACATTGTATGCAAAAGTACTTAATCTGTAAAGCCCCTCGCTCTTAAGCACGTAGTCAATGTTTGATATTTGGGGGCGCTTTCTCAATTCATAGGTGTCAACGTCTATCATTTTCTTTGTTTCTTTCGTATCCTAATGTGTTTGAGAGTAGCAGATGTTATGTATGAATAGTATCAAACCGTATCATCTAGATTACAAAATCTATAGTTTTATCTTATGTTGCCTATGTGCCTTTACTCAATAGCATTCTATAGTATTAATCATGTTGTCGAGCATCTTGGAAGATAATAATCTCTATATATGTTGGAAAATGGATCTTGAGTAGTAGCTGAAGCCTATGTGACATATTATACAACAAACAATTTTTTAGAAGCACAAGGGGAAAATAGTATTAATTCTTCAACCTAACGTTGTTATCCACTGTCCCCCACCAGGATTGTATGTACTTATTCCTGTTACATTGACAAATTGGATAAATGAGTACAATGCATGATGTATACTTTCAATGCCACAAACACAAAACAATATTTTCAGGTAGCTTTGTTTACATGCAAGAAATGGTGGATAAGAATCTTTTTTGCTCACATTGTCAATTTGAGGCTATGGTCTTCAAATGTTTTGTGTAATTGGATTCCTTTGTTTCTATGTATTTCTAAGTGACTGATTTTCTCAAAGAGCAAATGATTTTAAAAGCTATTCACATAAACATGAATTAAGTGGCATGTAGCAAATAGTTTCATAAATCATTTCTGTTTTTAAAAAATCAGGGAAATGCAAAGGCATTGATTGATCAAAGGAAATCTATGGCTTTTTTTATTTGTGGCAATAGCTTTTAAAATCATTTGAGTTTTAAAAATTTTCGGAAAATGAAAAGGCATAGATCCATTGAGCAAAAGCGAAGGCATAGATCGATTAAATAATTAAAAAAAGAGCTTAAAACTCACAGATGCAGGCACACAGTGCATAAATGCAAAGTAAATGCATTAAATTACATGTGGCTCCATGAGAAACTGTTGGAATGGCTTGGTGGACATGTATAGCCAGGCTGCTTTGTTCATTTGTTATAAGCTTAAGTCACTTGTTAAGCATGACTATTACTTTGCGGAATTTTTTTTTCTATTCTATAAGTCTTTGTTCTATAAGAGTTTACAGTGACTGAGCAAACTTTGTTATAGTTACAGTGTCCAGAACTAGAAATGAGTTACTTGAGGCAATAAATAGTTTCATTTGTCAGTTTTCTCTTACTGTAGAGGTTTATAGCACACAGTGAAATTGGCAATGTGAGCAAAAAAAAATTATGGTTAATGTCATTTTGCATGTAAACAAGACCATGGAAAAATATTGTGTCATGTCTATGAGTAACGTAGTACATCAGTCATTGTACTCATGAGCCATGTCAGCTTTTGAAATTAGCTTTGTGGTCTTTGTTTGCAATACATAAAGATTAAACACACGTTCACTTGCACAGTGCATAGCAACTTGCCACAGATATAAATAGTCTTATGAACAAAATTAGCTTAAATGCATATAGGTAAAAGCCAGTTGACATAAAACAAAGACTTATGACTTTATAGGCTATTTGAAACTGTAAAAAGGGTCTAAAAATTGCATTCTAGCAGTTCATTCTATTCTATGGATATTGTATAGAGGAAGTATAACTAGTTAACACATAAGCAAAACTTGATTTATTTTCCGAAGACAAAGTACTATTGCAATTGTGGAAAATGCATTTTCCTGTTTCTATATGTACAAGCAGCCTTTTAAATCATTTGTGTTCAAAGAAATGAGGAATACAAGATGACAAAATGAAAACATGGAAAAGAACTTTATGCAGTCATTATATTGAAGAATTTCAATTGCATTTCAAGAAAAGCAGAAAGACAATTTAGAGAGCTGACCTTGCAATTTGCTATTGAATGATCAAGTATACTTTCAGTAATGTACAAATTTTGGCTGCTATTATAGGCACAAGTAATTTTTCCAAGTACAATGACAAAATTCAAAAGTGAGCAAACTGTAAAAACATATACTATTTCATCTACAACCATGGGGAATCTTCCTAGAAGCGCATATTTGTAAAACTCTGCATTGTTTTTTTCAAGAAAAAAAGGAGAAGGTTACTATGCTAACCTCACGTTACAGTTTGTGCGTGATTGTTTAAATACAGTTGAAAGCACTGATCCCTGTCAGAAGGACAATTTAGACAAATGAGTACAGTGAGTGACATATACTATGTTATTCATAAAAACAAAATAGAATTCTCATGTAGATTCATTTCGACGAGAAAGAACCTAAGTAAGAACTTTTGTTTCTTATAATGCAAATTGCATTTTATAATTTTAAAATACTTATTGTTATTTCTGTACCCTATAATATAGATTTTTTTTTGCATTTGCATGCATTAGTGTAATTCTGTTATTCCAATGGTGGCATGAGCTCTTTAAGAGCAATCAATGGAATAGATGCCATATTTGCTTAAGCGTCTGAAGAAGTGTAAATTGGCCATGGCAACCTGTCAATACTAAGCCAAAAAAACAACACAAGACCTATGCTACTACTGTTAAGTTCTGATAAAAACAATTTCTAGCTACTGTTTAATGCTAGACCAGCTATCACTTAATAGTCAAAGCCAGATAAATATTGATTTTCTAACTAAATGGGGTCATTTCATTTCCATTTGCATAAGTTTATTTTGTACCATTCTGTAGCACTTACTATTAATTGTGCAATGAAGCCACATGCAAGTACAATTCATAACTCCTGGCATTTAGATACACTCAAGGAGAAATACAAACCAAGGTTGTTCGCATCCTGATAAGAAAGATGATGACATACATCCAATTAATGTATGCCACAACATCTTATTCAACGAAGATGATTTGGGTAGGGACGTTACAAATGAGAATCCTTATTGGTCAAATGTGGACAAGAATAGTTATAATTATTTCTTTCTTTTTATTACTATGTATGTAAATACTATTTAACAGTTACCTAATTAATTAGATATCAAATGATAGAAGGGGAAAGAAGATTAATTAATTAAGATAATTTGATTCATTAATTAATAAGGTGAATTATCATGTAAAAGTACATAGATTAGAAGTTTGCAAAAATCCTCTTTCCTTTATGCTTTAATGGTACATAGATTAGAAGTTTGCAAAAATCCTCTTTCCTTTATGCTTTAATGATATGGAGAAAGTTGAAAGCAATTGTGGAGTTTAGGCCTATATCTGTAAACTGCATTTACCTGACAGCCTGCAAAGCCTTCTCAACACATTGTCCACATATTGTTCAGAAGGTCCCATTATGGCACATGCTAATAGTACAGTGGCTCTAAAGTTTGGACTATGGAACAATGATACAATAATTGAAGATATGTAATCTTTAGAGGACTCATAAGCACCAAGTTATCGTTAAGCTTGCATATTATACATAGGAGAAAAGACAATTGTTCATCTAAGGAAATAGTCTATGAAAATTAGCATAAGCTGACCACTGTGAAACCCAATCTGCCTATGGACTCTTAAATAAAAGAAAACTGATGTAAATAACTATTTATTGCCTGAAGTAACTTGTCTACAAGTGTCCTTTTTGGAACCATGACAACCTTTGCCCTGTCAGTGTAAACTCTCTCCTAGAGAAGACATATAGACACACACATATACACATACATATGCATATATATGTATAGCTACATCCATGTAAACACACATAAATGCATGTATGGACGTAAACATATATGCATGCATGCATATACACATCTAGATGCAACTATACACACATACATATATGCATAAATACACACATGCATAGATATATCCAGAGACATATGCATACATGCATATATGCATCTACAAATGTTTACATAGATATACACATAGATAAATGCATATGTACATAGAGACATGCATACATACATACATGCACCAACACATCAAGCACAAAGTGATAGTGATAGTCCAACTAAAGCACTATGAAACACAGCTTCATTATGCACTTAAAATAACAAACTGTGGAAAATACCAAATTATCACCTCAGTAACTCGTTTCTGGTTCTGGACTCTATAACTATAACATGTCCTGCTCATTGGCTACAAACTCTTCCTCAGAACATGCGCTTACAGAAACAAAAAACAACACACACAAAGTAATAGAGATGCATAGCAAGTGGCTTAACTCTATATTAAATGACCAAAGTATCCTGGCCACGCGTGGCCACCAAGCCATTCCAGCGCATTCACCTCGAGCCAGATGCCATTTAATGCATTTAATTTGTATCATGCAATACGTACGTCTACTCGCTAGTTTTATAAACTATGCCTTTGCTTATATTTATTTAATCAATTTATGCGCTCGCATTTTCCTGATATTTTAATGCATTTAATCTGCATTCATGGATTACGCACCTCTAGCCACCAGTTTTTCAAACTATGCCTTTGCTTAAATTTATTTAATCAATTTATGCATTCGCATTTTCCCAAATTTTGAAAACAAAAATGATTTATAAAGCTACTCAGACAAATAGGGAAATAGATAAATGCTAATTTTCCAATATAAATTTCCACATTGTGTATATATGTCTATGATAGCATTTTCAACTGTTATATCTACCTATAAGCCAATACATACCTGCTGGGGCTAAATAAGTGTGGGCAATATTATAGAGACAAACTTATTTCAAGTGCCTTAAATTCATTGTCATCTTACAAATAGGTTTGTACTTTTTTTGTGATATCTACCAATAGCAAGGCAACAATGAAGGACCTGGTTAACAATTGCATCTTATGTTTTTATTCCCTCTTGTTTCGACTAAGAATATCTATTTGTGGTATAATCATATAGTTTGTTTCGCTATAACTTGCAAAACAATGGTTTGATTGCATTGCACACTTACAAATTCATTTTTAATACATTATGGTTGCACCTGATCTTATTAAGGTGGCAGAACATGATAAGCAATCCAACAAAATAATGTGTAATTATAGTCATTTGCCATATGTAGCCAAGTTTTGATGGTAGAAAGGTGGACAACAATAATATAGTGTGGAGTACAGTGCAGGCTTATGCAAACTTGAAAATAGTGAGCTGTTGTGGCAATTTTTCAAGACTTTCTAAGTTAATACAGTTAGTCTAGGACTATGTGAGGTATACATATGATGATTGAAAAGAAGCTCTATCTGTAGCAATACAAGACAAAGAGAGAAATATTGTTTTTTAGTGATTTGTGTTTTTTTGATTCAAAGTTTTCAAATATATGTGTTATTATCAGTCATGTGTTTGAAAATAATGTTACCCCATATACAACTAAATTTAAGCAAAGGCATAGATTTGAGAACTGACAGCTTTAATCAATACAAAGGAGACGTTTACAGTGACAGAGCAAAAGCTCCTATGCTCATTGAATGAACACCAAGGGACAAGTTACTCAAGGTAACAAATTGCTACTTTTATTTATTTTGCTTCATTTTATCCCAGAAACACAAGTTGGGTTTCACAATGCATCAAAACACATCTGTGCAAACAACTCCCAAAATTATAATTGCAATGCATGAAAGTGATAGTATAATGGATACTAATAGTCAAAACACCGAAAAAACCAGTAAGTATTTTTTTAGATTCAATAGAAACAAGTATTAATTGAAAACAGATTAACCTGCGAGACTATTTATCATAGGTCCTTGAATTCCAAATGTACAAGTGTGTGCATGGTTCTCTAAAGGCTTTTGCTATGCATTTTAACTATATTGCTGTTTTGCATCGAGCCTAAAGAAACATTGTAACTATGGTTTCCAAACAGATTTTAATCAATCAATTTAAATCAAGAAAGGTTTGCAATTACACTTAATACTTGAACCATAAAGCACCATTGCTTCAAGCTATAGCAAAAGTGCAAACAGGCACAGAAAACCAAATTCAACTATGACATCATCTAGCAAGGATTTTTTTGCTATTACTATGATTAACTATTCAACTCAATTGGCTCATCAGTCAAACAACTTGATTGTTCACTGACCTAACTTGTTTGAAAGCTATCTTGTTAGACTGGTTAGTTAATTTCATTAATGACTAAAATATAGAGTTGGCTTAATTTGCATGAGTCAAGTGTAAGATTGACTTATTTGTTAATTGACTTTGATTAATGTATCGAAGACAGATGAGACAAACTAAATTGTCATGAGCGAAATGTGAGATGGACTTATTAGCTGATACGCCACATATACTATGACATTTGAACTTTTATAAAATAATAGCAAAAGCAATAGAATAAACAGATAGCTTGAACATAGACAAAGGAATACAATTAATATGGACAGCTATAGCTTGTTGAATATTTGTAGCACAAGAAACACAAAGGAAGATGTTGACAAAGGTTTTCCAATGTTGGTTTGCATCTAGCAATTGCATTTGCTTCCATGTCTATAAAGCTTTTTCAAGGAATTCTTTTTTTTTGCATATGAATGGCCATGATTGGTTTAATTGATTTGGTGAATAAAGATGATTTATAATTAACTATAATTAACTATTCAAGAAAATAGATCTATCAATGAACTAGTTTCATTGATTGGTCAAGTAACTTGATTAACAGTTAACTTGATTAGCTATTTAGGTAAATTGCTTGAAAGTTTGCAAAAAGCTTTTTTGACAAATAATTCTCTGCATAACTTGCAATCATTACACACCAAGATCCAACATTTCTTTGAGGAATTCTGCCAAACAGTTTACATGTTTTTTCTTGTGCTTCCATATTTTGTATATCCATATTCATGAGAGCATTTCAAACCATACTATCTGTCACAAATCCATGACTTATCATGCTTAGATGAATGTACATATCCTGTTCTAAAGCTCCTATTTTATTAAAAACAGGCAAAATGGTCAGAAAGATTGTGTATCTGTGAATGTGAATAGGCAAGATTGTTTTAACTGATTTCGAGGATAAAGATGACTAATAATTAACTATGACTAACCACTCAACACAATTAATTCATCAGCCAATTAGCTTGATTGATCGCTGAATTAACTTGTTTGGAAGCTATCATGTTAAGCCAATTAGCTAATACGCCACATACAGCATGACATTTGAGATTTAAACAAGTCTCATGGACGCAAATCTGTTATCATGTTAAAGCCATGTAAACATTGATGTTTCAATTTCATGGGGTCATTCTATTTCCATTTTCCCAAGTTCATTTCATTCCATTATCCAGCACTAATTATCAAATGTTTAAACCAACTACATGCAAACAGAAATCAGAATTCATAGCATCCATATACACCTATGCACAAGTACATGTTATCCAACATATTAACACACACATGGTTTTCTAGTGCTAGTTTGTTAACTGCCTTTGATCAACAGTTCAAATGCACACAAGGATAATTGTAATTATTTCTTTGTTTTAATTATTATGTACTTAAAGACTACTTAGCAGCTGCCTAATTATTTAAGTATCCTTGTACACGTTTGACTCATCAATCATAGTGAATCAATAAATCTGATTCCACCTGTTCTTTAATAGTATTAGCATGCAATTTTCTGGACAAGTCTCTAAAAAGAGCATAAGACACACACCAATAAGGATTCTCATTTTAACCTCTCTATCCAAATGATCTTCATTCAATAAGATGTTGTGACATACACTAATTGGATGTATATCATCATCTTTCTTAGTAAGATGCCAACAACCTTGATTTGTATTTGTCCTTGAGTGTATCTGGATGCGATGAATTATGAATTCTACTTGCATGTGGCTTGGTTGTACAAGTAATAGTAAGTGCCACATAATAGTAGGAATCACAACTCATAGCATCCATATACACCTATGCACAAATACATGTTATCCAACACGTTAACACGCACATGGTTTTCTAGTGCTAGTTTGTTAATTGCTTTTGTTTGATAGTTCAAATGTACAAAAGGATAATTGTAATTATATCTTTCTTTTAATTGCTATGTACTTAAAGGGTATTTTGCATCAATGAATTATGTGCCTTCAACCACTAGTTTTAATCAAAGTATGCATATGGATTCAGAATCAAACTCCCAAAATAGAAAAGACTATGTTTAAATTATAAAGTGCGATTAGCCACCAAAGACATTGATTGGATACTAATTGCACTTCTGATGTCATATTATTGCAACAAAGATCTACTTTTGAACCCCAATTGCTTAATTTTTATGAACCATATAGCATATGCCACTCACAATACCCATCTGTAAACATTGTCCTTGTAACAAAAAGCAATGATATGACTACAAGTACAATCAATATAGTGAGAATCTTGAATTAACCCTTTTCTTTGTCTACTCTATGCAATAGTAAACAAAGGAGAAGGTTTATTCTAGAAACTCACCATATACTGTTTTCTTGGAGAATTTGCTACAAATGCACCGCTACACCACCTCTCTTCTTCCGTTCAAAAGCATTGCACCATGTAATAAGCTTTGATTAGTAAACAAAGACCATTTGTTTGTTTTTCTAAAAGAATAGCAATTAAGCTCAAGGAAATGACCAAAATGCAAACAACTCCCAAAATTACAATTGCAACATATAATACTCCTACTGTGATGGATACTAATAGCCAAATCCATTAAAACACTAGCAAGCATTTTTTAGATTCAAAAGACACAAGTATAAATGTAAATCAGATTAACTAGACAAACTAGTTACCATAGGTTCTTGTACCTCAAATCTTCTACCAATGAATTTAATTGCTCTTTTGCATAAAGTCTAGAAGTATTTTACCAAGCAATATTTCTTAACTGCTCTACGACAACATTGCAATTTGAATTCTAAAACATATTCGACATAGTTTTTTATAACCCCAAGATACAATTTTCTAGCTTCCTAAGCATTCAGTCTAAGTTTTCCAATTACAAAATCTCAAATTGCTGTTTGCTTTGTATGTTTGTTCCTTGAATCTGGTCACCAGGTAAAATGTACACAAGGATAATTGTAATTTTTTCTTTCTCTTAATTACTATGTATTCAAAGACTAATTAACAGTTACCTAATTAACTAGTTATGTAATGATACAAGGATAAATGACAAATATGGAATTCACTACTTTAACATGTCTGAAATGTCACATGGGCCTATTAGCTGCCACGCTACATTTACTGTGACTTTTGAGTGCTTACTCCATCTACATGCAACTACATATCACAACCCATAATTAAAATTTCTACAAGGATATTTATAATTATTTCTTTCTTTTTATTATTATGTATTTAAAGACTAATTAACTGCCACCTAATTAATTAGATATCAGATAACAGAAGAGTAAATGAGAGCTACCAACTCCATAAAAATGCCAAAGTTAACATGTGAATATCAAGGTGTCCAGATTTAATACTCATTGCATTCCCCAGAAGCCCATTTTCCTGAGAACTTTTGTAAATCAGTTCACTTGCCTTTTAAATGCTTTCGTATTTTACATGTCTACCTATGAGAACAGTAACCACGACATCTGACAGAATTTAAATGCTTGCTGGCACAAAATAGGATTATACTGCATTCTTTTCTCTATCTCTGTGCAAATGAAAATTTGTATTCTGCCATGGTAAATTCTCTAGTGCATTAGGTACTTTAAAACGCAATTTTTTGGATGTTGCTCTTGTTCCAGGTTTGATTATTTTTAGGCCTTATAACTACCTACTGTTGTATTAGTTTCCCATTTTTTCATCTACATATGCATGAATATATATACAACTAATCATATATAATAGTTTTTCTTTCACGAGTTTTGTCAAACAGTTCTCCTCTTTTCTGTATGCTCTGTTTGTTTGCATTTATGCCTACGAGGACTATAACCATGACTTTTAACAAAATCCCTCTATCCTTTATGCTTTGATGACAACCGAAAAGCTCAAAGCAACACACTGTCGACTAATTGCTCGTAAGCTCTCATTATCGCACACGTTGGCATAATTTTCATTCTAAAGTACTCTTTATGGGACCGCTTTGCAGTAAACCAAAATATCCAAACTTTATAGGGCTCGCATGCATGAAGTAAAATGGACAAGAGGGTTTCTACATAATTCCTATCAAACGCATATATTTTTTCTTCTATAAATGCATCAATTTAAAAACAACTAATCATATATAATAGTTTTTCTTCCACGATTTTGTCAAACAGCTCACCTGTTTTCTGTATGCTCCCATTGTTTGCATCTATGCCTACGAGGACAATAACCACGACTTTTAACAAAATCCCTCTATCCTTTATGCTTTGTAGACAACAAAAAAGCTCAAAGCAACACACTGTCGACTCATTGTTCCAAAGCTCTCACTATCGCTCACGCTGACATAATTTTGGTTCCAAAGCCCTCTTTATGGGACCGCTTTGCAGTAATAAAAAAAAATTCAAACTTTACAGGGCTCACATGCATGAAGTAAAATGGACAAGAGGGTTTCTACATAATTCCTATCAAACGTAGATGAAACCTTCGCATTTCAACAAGAAATTCAAATAGATAATACTAAAAGTAGTTTAAAATACGATTTTATAGTCGAAGTATACAAATGCCTTAAAGCACTATGAAACCCTACTTGCATTTCTCGTATCAAATAGACGAAAACAATGAAAAGTTACCTCTTGTGACCTCAAGTAATTCGTCTCTCGCTGACCAGTGTATAACTTTGCAACTACAAAATCACCTGCTCGGCCACACAATAGAGCACTATGAAATTATCACCTCAAGTAACTCGTTTTTGGGTCTGGACTCTGCAACTATAACATCTCCTGCTCAGTTGCTACAAGTTCTTCCTCAGAACACACACTTACAGAACACAAAAACAACAAACGCAAAGTAATAGAAATGCATAACAAGTAGCTTAACTCTATATTAAATGACCAAAGTACCCTGGCCACGCGTGGCCACCAAGCCATTCCAGCACTTTCACCTCGAGCCAGATGCCATTTAATGCATTTAATTTGTATTCATGCATTACGTACGTCTATCCGCCCGTTTTATAAACTATGCCCTTGCTTAAATTTATTTAATCAATTTATGTGCTCGCATTTTCTTTGATATTTTAATGCATTTAATCTGCATTCATGGATTACGTACCTCCAGCCGCCAACTTCTAAACTATACCTTTATTTAAATTTATTCACTTAATTTATGCGTTCGCATTTTCCCGAATTTTTAAAATGATAATGATTTATAAAGCTACTCAGACGAATAGAAAAATAGATAAATGCTAATTTTCCAATATATAAAATAGGTCTCCAAATTCAAACTATACAAAAAATTAAATAATATGTTTGTTGTTAGTTTTTAGACTAATAAAGTCATAATTAACTTCGAGGACATTTTAACAGGGCGCTCTCAAAATACACACCCTTGTGTTCTAAGAAAAAATTATTTTATGTCCATTTCGAAATCAATGCTCTTTTTGACCTGTCTGTCTCCTTCAATCAGAGATTTAAGACAGGTTTACTAGAAACTACGGGGTGGGCTTAGAGAATGTCCGACCGAGAAAAAGCAAGCCTTGAAGGTGCATTGTGGCTATGGATCTTCCCTTGCAGACAAATATCATGAGAAACAGATTTAAATAATTTGAGAAAAAAAGAAAAACCAAAACCGAGATGGCATTGGCAGCTATAAGGAGGAATTCAATTTACAGAGCTGCACAACAATCATATGCCCTTCTTTCCACTATTTCTTCATCATCATCATTCTCCTCTTCACAATACGGGTAAAAAAATGGCCCACTTAAAAAAGAAAAATTCTTAAACCCTGCAAAAACCCTGTTTAATTTTTTTCATTGGTTTTTTAAATTAGGTACGAATTACATGGAAGAGGACAAGCCTGCAATGTTTTGGGACTCGGGGAAGCTAGATACACCAGGTTTTGTTTTCCAGTTATATTTTACAATGGAGGGTGCCGAAGCATGTCGGGCATAAGGGGCAGAGTAGAGAAAAGAATGAGGAGAGAAACTGGGAGAACTCTCAGAGAAATTCGCAGAGCAAAAAAATTGAGGAAGAAACTTATGACTGAAGAAGAGCGCCTCATTTTTGGCCTCAGAAGGGTATGCAACTATTTGTGCTTCTCTCTTGTAATAGGCCTTTTATTCGATTTCATTCTGTTGGAATACTTGTCAGTTGTAATATTTTAATTCAATTTGATTTTTACGCTTAGATTTGTAGGTCTGAAGGTTATTATGTATTGTACTTAGGCTGTCCTACCAGTGATTTGAAAACTGTATTATATATGTGTATGTTTCTTATTCCTTTATTCACTATTCATTTGGACTGACCAGATCCAATTAGGATGAAACTCTGGAGGGTGATATTAAACCCCACTAAATGACGTCAAGCTGCTGAGGTATAGGGTTTAAATTTTTAAACAAATGCATGACACATTTTATTCGTCCAGGTTACACTGCATTCATTTTCATCATTTGTTGGCAATTCACTAGTGAACCACTGCACCATTAGCAGTTCATCAACATTTATGGCTTATAACTGCATTCATTGTATTTGAAGTCTTTATGGTCCACTGCCAATTTACCTCTGAATTCTGAAAATCATTTCTGATAAGCTTTAAAATCGTTTCAGAATTTACCAAAACATTTCCTGGACTTCCAATTGTGGGGATAAGTTCTTCTGGAAACACTTGGAACAGTTTCTGGCCATTTCCTAGGAGTTTTCTGTAAGTTTCCGGCATTGGAACTCAACTTTTCTGTAAGTGCTACTAAGAGAAACGAGAGCCACTAAGATAAATATGTCTATGGAGTAGCACTCGGAAATTCAAACTTGCCAAGAGTGGAAATGCATAATACCCATTAAGCTATAGAAATAACAGTAAACTTGGTTCTAACTATCTTGTATGGTTTGTAACGAAAAGTTAAAACAATTGGGTACGAGAGTAGTGGAAGAGAGCAAAGGTACATTTACTTTGGAAAGTTTGTGCTATAATGACTCAGGTACTCTATTGTTGTTTTGGCTAATTTAGGAAACCTATGGGTACAATAGCATTCAAAAAATATAAGAAATTTAAAACATTCAAACACTAAAGGACTATTGTGCTTAGCTGTGGGTGCTAAAAAATTTACAGCACAACTCCAACTAACATTTGAGCAGAATGTGCAGGCATACTTAAAGGAAAATACTATTGATAGAGTAGTTAAAGATAGTATTTCAGTGGCTTGGAGCAAAATTAGATGGTGGAAAAGATCAAGGGAAAGATGGGAGAAAGGGTTGTGCCAAGTGTGCTTTTGTGAAGATGTAGAGCCTGAAGGGTGCTTTATAGTCAAGTGCAATGTTTTCTGACACCACGGGGTAAAGTACATCTTAGTCTTGAATGAAGATCTGCAAAATTCTGACACCAAAGGGTAAAATACATCTTAGTCTTGAATGAACATCTGCAAAATTTTCCAGGAAGAAAATATTTTCATATGGCAAGCAGGAAAAATAAGGCAGAAAAATCACATTTATATATACCTATTGAGGAATCCGATGTTTTCTATAGAAAAAGCTTTTGCTTCTGAGATGGAAATAGAGTATCTTATCCTATGCTACTCAGCTACACTTTTCTGGGCAGCATCTTCTGCTTAAACTTTCAATCTTTTGGTTGGGCTTGTATGTTGTTTGATTTGATTTCCAAATATTCTCTGGTTTGTTGTTTTCTCTTTTCCTTCCTTTGTGTAGCTGTGCAAAAACCAAACTGATGTTTCTAATGAGAATTAGTAAGATTGGCATAGTTAAGATTATGATAGTTTGAAGTGCTGTTTGGATTCATATTTGTAACTCATGTTTCCTTTACTAATTTTATTGTGGTTGTGCTTGCCATTCACTATACAAGGCCAAGAAAAAGGTGGCTTTGTTGTTGCAGAAATTGAAGAAATATGAATTGCCCGAGCTTCCTCCACCTCTACATGATCCAGAGTTATTAACACCTGAGCAGCTCCAAGCATTAAAAAAAATTGGTTTCAAAAATCAGAACTATGTTCCTGTTGGGGTGCGTGGTGTATTTGGAGGTGTGGTTCAGAATATGCATTTACATTGGAAGTTCCATGAGACTGTCCAAGTATGTTGTGATACCTTTCCAAAGGAGAAGATCAGAGAGATGGCTACTATGTTGGCAAGGTTGAGTGGTGGCACTGTGATAAACATACACGATGTCAAGACCATTATCATGTATCGTGGAAGGAATTATCGACAGCCTAAAATTTTGATTCCAATCAATACTCTGACCAAGAGAAAGGTACTGCATCACTGGCATTTTAATATCGCATATAAAGACATGTTCATTTATACATTTGCATGTTTACAGTATACACAAACAAACATTTCAGTAGCTTGTATATTCTTTACATTGTCCAACATTAAAAGTGGGAAGAGTTAAATATGTCTAAACGATGACATTTATGCCATTATATTCTTTAATACGATTATTCATCCACATTATGAGTAGGATCTACTTGGAAAGTGTGCAATATCTTAAATTCCAAGGATGACTAAGGATGACTGTAACTTTTGAAGAAGCAAGCCATAAATACATGTGACATGGTATACCAGTAATCATTTGACATTTCTATCTATTTAATTATTTGATTATATAAAACATCAGAGTAATGTTTTTGATGTAACATTCAGAATTGAAAATTGATTTTAATTAGTCAAATCACCATAAACAGCTGATTTGTACTTTATCATTGTTGCTTTTAAGCTTTATCATGAGGAAGATTATTATTGTAGGTTATATTGCCATGCTGCTGGTGCATGGAGGTTTGCTTACAACCTTATTATCTGTAACAGAAATTTGTAAATACATCATGCAACAATTAACCATCATGGTAAATATTATAGTAAATTTGTCATTCTATTTTATCACAAGTGGACACACTTTGGATTTGCTGGTCTATTATTGGGTTTCATTGGGAGTAGATTATCTTTCCAAGGATTCCATTCCCTAGTGATATGCACGTGGCCAAGCGATTAAGTGCTGTGATTTCTATATGATGGAGATTCCTACACTCATGCTGGAATGCCCATGATCTGTAAAGTAGAGATAGCAATGTCATATGCTAGTCAGTACATATAGATCTTAAATGAACACTTAGCTGTACTTACTAGGCAATCATTTCAATTGTGAACTTGAAAGAAAATTGAGAGGATTCAAAACCACAAAGAGAAGACACAAGGCTTTATTTGGAGAGTCGAATCCTGGGTGAAAACTCCAATGAAAGTGTAAGGAACTTGCAAATAAAATAAAGACTATTAACAGATATATGCAGAAAATAAGATCCACATAATGTGTTAATTTTATGTTTGTGGTGCAACTTTTAGGGGGGCAATCCTCCCGAATAGAGCACAAACTCCAATTGCAATATCCAAGATGCTTTCCGCTTGGAAAGTTATTACAATATATAGAGTCTTGCTAAAGACAACTACTGCCATCCCATGCATGTGGGATAAATACCTTTATTCTAATTTACCATATGGGTAAACTTATGAAGCATAACCACCCAAACTAATACTAACTAATACCTTATGGCTTATACATATATTAGAATGGAGTTCCTAATATTGCCTTCCCCTTCAAAAAAGTTTTGTCCTCAAAGCTTGACACGAGGAAATTTGGATAGAATGCTGGTGGGCTCTCACATGGCATCTTCAAGGTGTAGGCCTTTCCATTGGATTAAGTCCTCTTCAACAACACAAGTGCGAAATTTCTTGGTGTATTTGTCCAAGATTGCCTTTGTTTCTAGAAAGATGGATCCCTCCTCATCCAATGTGGGAAGTTTTTTCAAGACTTGTGTAGCATGCCCAATAACTCACTTGAGGCAAGAGGCATGAAAAACTGGGTGGATCTTTGTAGAGGAGGGAAGTGCAAGCTTGTACGCCACCTCATCTTTGCACTACACCACTTGATAAGAGCTATAAAATTTTGGTCCTAACTTATTATCCCCTTTGTCATGCAAGGAGGACTACTTGTAAGGTTGGAGACATTGAAAGGCCCAAACCTGATCCACCTGTTGTTTCATGTGGTTCTGTGTCTATAGTGCAAGCTTGTAGAGCTATAAATTGCTTGGACCCTAAAAGAACCTGGAATAAAAATAGCCAAAGAACATGGGGGCTGACCTTAGAGAGCCTCATATTGAGCCATCTTGAATACATTGTGATAAGTGGTATCATGACACCATTCAGTTAGTGGCAAAATGTGCTTGTTGCTTTGACACAAAACATCATAAGTTAGTTTCCAATATTTACAATCTCAATCTGGCCATTAGTTTGAGGGTGATAAGCTAAACTCATATTCAATTGAGTGCTCTACAACTTAAATAATTCTTACTAGAAGTTGCTTGTACAGCCTGAGTTGGCCTAATGGTGGAGAACTTGTACTCTTGAAAGAGAGGTCACAAGTTCAAATCCTGCAGGGGGTAAGGTATGTACACCTCATATTGTGGAGCACGAGTTAGGTGCCTCCCTCAGATTTGGGAGTATGAGGAGTCCCATATATACTATAAGCTATCTGTAGACCCAAAAACAGATCGCCCGGTATTCGTGGACTATAAAAGAATATTTATTTTATTTATTTAAGCGGGATCACAATTGCCAACAATGGAGCAGGGCCTACCACGAAGCTTGAAGATTGTGTTCAAGAATTGTCAAACTGTAATAGCAGCTATGTAAGGTTGAGGTAAGGCACAAAAATGAGTACTTAGATAGTCAACAATGACCAAAATGACCTGTCTACCACTTGACCTAGGAAATCCAAGTTGAAGCCATGTCTCTATAAAGATTCTGATAGTTTGACTATTTTCCCTATTTGGCACTCACACACATCATACTTTGTCACAATGATTTTGACATCCTACTTAAGTTCATCCCAAAAGAAACCTTGCTTAACCTTCTCATATGTCTGCAAAATTACTGAGTGACTTGTGGTGGAGAAGGAATGAAGTTCCGCGAGCAAGTGAGGGTTGGGCTAGGAATTGGGACATAAGTAAATATGGTCATGATATTTCACTACTTGTCCTTGCCATTGAGACCCTGACATTGACTAAGGATATTGCTCCAATTGACATATAATGTCTTGAATTTTGGGATTAGCAGCCCATTCTTTACTGACCTCTTCCATCTAGGTGGGTATTAGCATTGAGAGAAAATACAATGAACCTTCCTCATCATATTTGTGTGAAAGTGCACTAGCGATGACATTTTCTTTGCTTTCCTTATAAAAGGTCTCATAATCATAACCTAGCATTTTTGTCACCCACTTTTTTTGTTTAGAGGAAGATGCCTTTGTTGCAAAAGGTATTTCAATCTTTGATGATCAATTTTCATTTGGAATTTGTGACCCAAGAGTTAAGAATGCCATTGTTGATTAGCATGGAGAATAGCTATCATCTCTTTTTCGTAGGTTAATTTTATGAGATTTCATTGTGTTAGTTACTTATTGGTGAAGGTCAAGTGCAAATCCTCTTGCATCAAAATTGCACCCATACTTGGTACCAAGGCATCACACTCTAGGACAAATGGTCTGTGAAAATTAGGTATTTCCAAAACTAAGGTGGAACACATGGCAACTTTGAGCGCAAGGAAGGCCACATTAGCTTTTGTAGTCCATACAATGGAATTATTTTTGAGCAATGTTGTCAAATCTAAGAAACCTCGTAGACTTTTGATGGATTTGGGGTTTGTGCATTGCCTCAATCTTTTTTAGATCCACATACACTTATGCATTGACTCTTGCGAAGCAATGTAGTCTAGATACTTTTCCTATTGCACTTCGAATGTAGACTTAGAGCTTGTTGAAAACAAAATAATACTTCAAAATTTTGAGGATCATCTCCACATACCCTAGATGATCAGTTGAACTGTTACAATAAATGAGAATGCCATAAAAAAAACCAAGATGAATTTGTAGAGGCAGCATTGTAACCCCTTATTCATTAGACTTAGAGGGAGCAAAAGTCAAGCCAAAGGGCATCATTGAGAGGTCATAGTGAACTTCATGAGTTTAGAAAGTTGTTTGGGAATATTGGCCTTGACTTGAATTTGGTGATATCTAGAGCAAACATATCATCAATAGCTTGGTAAAAAATATGGTCCCAAAAGATCTTATCCAACAAATCATCAATGATTGGATTAGAGAACTTGTCCTTGGTGGTCAATTTTTTAAGTTACCAAAAATTAGGGCACATTTGTCATTTGCTCTTTCTTGGGAACCCTCACTATAGGGGATGAATAAGGACTTGTATTGGGTCAGATGAGACTTGCCTCTATTAACTCATTAACCATCTTTTTAATTTCATTCTATTGTTCAAAATGATAGTGATGGGGCCGAATATTTGGAGGTTGACTGTCAACAATTAGTAGAACGGTATGGTCATGGGACCTTGGGGGAGGCAACCCTTTGCCGTCTTCAAACACTTGGTGATACTTATCTAATAGGCCCTACAAATCTGAAGGAGGATGCGAGGGAGATTGAGCTTTAGTAGAATGGAATTGTACAATAATGCCATAATGCCCCTTCTTTAAGATCTTCTCTATGCATTGAGAATTGACCATTTGAAGATTGCCAACCTTCAGACTTTGTATGGTATGTTCCTTGCGAGTTCAACTAAATTTTATCCAAATTTGGGAATAGTCACAAGTGAGTGGCCCTAACATTTGCAACCATTGCACTTTCAACACCAAATCAACACCCCCTAATGAAAGAGCATACATACGAGAGGTCTACTGATATTTCCTCTTAGTAATTTTGACATTATGAAACTTGCCATCATAGAAAATGTATTCCCATTAGTTTTATTTTTCTAGGGAGCAAATTCAAGGTCTTTAGTTAGCTCAAGGAGTTTAAGGTTCTTTTGGAGAACCAAATTGGTCAAAAGATCAAGGTGTTGAGAACTGATAACGATGTAGAATTTTTTTCAGCAGAGTTTGACAAATTCTATGAGAGAATGTCATTGAAAGACATAGACAACTCCATACACCCCTCAACAAAATGGAGTTGTGGAGAGGGCTAAGGGCATGCTTAGTGGGGTTAGATTAGAACATAAATTCTGGATAGAGGTGTTTAGCACTGCATGTTACCTGATCAACAATTTTCCTACATAAACGATTGTTTGGAAAACCCCTATGGAGGTTTGGACAAGGCAAAAGCCTACAAATAAGCAGTTGAAGTTGGATTATAAGGTTGTGAGATGTATCTTCATTGGCTATGGTGTTATTGTGAAAGTGTACAAGTTTTGGGATCCTATGACCAAGAAAGTTCTATATAGTTAGAATTTGATCTAAGATCAAACCTTCCCCCCATGGTTGAACAATTAGATGAAAGTGTGAATTCTAGTCTAGTGACAACCAAAGATTGAGAAAACTGCACTTGAGGCTAAAACCAAAGGCTTAGGTTGGACCTGATGAGGACAACTTAGGGAGTTTGGAAGAGGAAAAACATCCACCTCAACTTGTGAGGAGGTCCACTTAGTAGAGGAGGCAACTAGAGAAGTATAGCCTACCCGATTTAGATGTATTTTTGCTTTAATTACTAACACTTAAGTTTTTGGTTCTTTGCTCAAAACCCTTGGATTTGAGTTCAAAATACTCTTGGTTTGGATTTTGGTGTAGTTTGGTTGAGGAGTCAAGCAGGCTTTTGCATTAAGCTTGTGTATGATAACCCCTACCAAAAAAATTATAACTAACTTACCACACCTCAATAAAAAAGATTATAAACAGCCATCACATTCAAGTACTATATTTTTTTAGACAAAATAAACTAATACTAAATAATTAGATATTTGTATGCTACCACACAAAAACCTACAACAATATGTGATAACCTACAAACATTTCTCCCAGTTTGACTCGATATTTGTAGTATATAGCTTTGCTAGTCCACAAAAGCATTGCCAAAAAGGAAAGAGAATATCTTTAACATAGATGCAACCTGTGGATGAGATTGTGAAAAGGAATCAAAGGGGTTTCATACTTTGGTTTCTAGATTCAAGGGATTTCCTCCTCAAAGTAGTATTAAAGTATTAATTGTAATATTTAATGGTCATCGTAGCTTTTAGTTAGTTGAGAGTTTACTTTTAGTTAACTTAGTTTGCTTCAGTTAGCTTTTAGTAACTTCTATTTTTGCTTTAGTTTGTTTTAGCATCTTTCAGTTATTTGCTTTAGTTAATGATTGTTTCTTTTTAGAAACATCATCTTGTAATTCTTTATATAAGGAGTATTCCTCTCTTTTGTAAATAACTTATATCAAATATCAATTATCATTTCATGGTGTTAGAACTTAGGCTTGAAATTTTTTGGCAAATTTTTTAGTAATAAAAATTCGTGTTATCCTAAGGAATTTTTTAAATGTTTTTGCTCTATTTTAAAAAAAAATCAAATGTTAACGGTTAACCTAGAAAATTGAAAAATTACTTCGAAAGGTTTTTGGTGGATTTTTTTATAAAATTCATTGAGAAGTTTTTGACTGATTTTTTTATAAATAAAAATTGAGGGTTTTGAAGCAGATTTTTGAAGGGTTTATTGCAGAGTCTTTTGAAGAGATTTTTGCGAGCTGATTTTATCAGATTTTCAGATTTTCAAGGGTTTCTTGTGACTTTTTCTGGCGCATTTTTGTGTGAAGAAAAATCGTGTTTTTTCTATTCTGCCGTCAAGGGTTTTTTTGCATCCTTTTGGGTGAAAATCCGTGAAGGAATAGGGCAATTTTTTGTGGCTCTTTTTGCCGTGTTTAGGGTTGTTTGTGGAGCACATGACCTCTATTTTTTGGTGTTGATTTGAAGCTGTGCGACCCTGGGAGATTCACATTTTTTTAAGATCATTTTTCTTTCCTTGTAAAGTCGCGACTTCCATTCATGTCTCTTGTGTGGGTTTTTGCAGATTGTGGGCATCTTTTGTGACGTTCTCACGTGCGCACAACCAGGGTATTTTCACCATTTTCCGCGGGCTTCTTGTGTCGTGACAGGAGTCTTTCCTGTTTGCGTTTTTTCTGCCATTCTTCAAAGTTTTTCAGTAGTGCGACCTGCATTTTTTTGTCTGTGTTTGGCGACCAAGGGTTTTGGCAAATCGTGAGGGTGTCTGATTCTCTACAAAAATTGTTTGTTTTCAATTCGTGGGTTTTGCCATATTTTCTCTATTTTTTTTTGGACTTGATTTTCTAGAATTCCGTTGGCGGATTTGCAAATTTGAAGAGTTTTTTGAAAGTTTTTTTCCTGATTTTTTTTTGGCTAGGGTTTTTGAACTTTGTGCCGGATTTGCAAGGATTTTGAAGAGTTTATGAAATTTTTTTCTATAAAATTGTTGTTGATCATCAGAGTTTTTTGATGGTTTTTTTTGAAAAAAACTTTGCTTTTTTGAGTTTTTGAAGATTTATTATGAAAAAATCTTGCTTTTTCTGAGCCTCTATTTTAGATGATTTTAAAAATTTGTCCAAGGTTTCATGTCAGCTGATTGTCCAGGGTTTCATGCCAGCTGATCATAGACTTTATCTCGTTTTTCGTGTTTTTGGAAAACGGGAGGGATGGTTGCTTTGACCAACGTAATGTTGGAAAGTACCTAGAGGTTCAATTGAAAGAATTACAAAATGTGGAAGCAGAGGATGCTTACCATCTTTGAGTACCGGTGTTTGGATGTGCTTGTTCTAGGTACAAAAGTTCGTCCCACAGTTGCGGGGAAGGATCAGAACAAGTATGATGGAGGTAATAGGGAGGCAATTAAGCTTCTAAAATTATTTGTTACTGATGAGATGTTACCATAAATACCATTTGGTAAGTCTGTTGCGGAGATTTGGAAGCATTTGAAAGATCTCCATGAGACCTCAGACAAGGGCAGGGCTTTCTTCTTGAAGAATATGCTGTTTTTCATTATGATGGATGACAAAATGTCTTTGCAAGATCTTCTCATGAAGACCAAAGACATTCGCGATCAGCTAGAGGCTATTGGTCGCAAGATGGAAGAAGAGGATATGGTGGTCATTATGCTGAAAAGCTTGCCACGATCCTTCGAGCACTTGATCGAAATGCTCAACATTACATCCACCAATGTTGACTTGAAGTTTGATGAGTTGTGCAACAAGCTCTTGTAGCAGGATAGATGGAGGAAGCAATTTGGGAGCAGCAATGAGTCTTCGACTGTTGAACAAGCATTTATTGCCAAGGACATTGGCAAAGGCAAGTCCACTTAGCAAAAAGGATGAGGCAATTCGAAGGAGAGCTCCAAGAAGTCTATTACTTGCCATTACTGTGGGAAGATTGGTCATATTCAAAAGTATTGCAGAAAGTGGTTGGCTGATGAGAAGTCCAACCAGGAAGAATCTCAACAAAGTGCTCAAGTGGCAGAGTATATTGAGCAGGAGTCTGCATATTATGCATTCATGGTCAGAACACCATCAAAATATGGGTAGACTTAGTTTAAGTTAGTAGAATGACGGTGACCATTAAGGAAGGGTATTAAAGTATTAATTGTGATATTTAATGGTCATCTTAGCTTTTAGTTAGTCGATAGTTTACTTTTAGTTAACTTAGTTTGCTTCAGTTAGCTTTTAGTAACTTCTGTTTCTACTTTAGTTTGTTTTAGCATCTTTTAGTTATTTGCTTTAGTTAACGATTGTTTCTTTTTAGAAACATTGTCTTGTAATTTTATATAAGGAGTATTCCTCTCCTTTGGTAATTGAACACTAAAGTAAAAATATATCAAAAAAGATGAGGGTCTTAAAATGGCTAAACTCCTCAATTTATTGCACAAAAGAGGCCCTAAGTAGTAGTGCTCCCATAAGCTAATTGCATTTCTAGAATAGAAAATGCTATTCAAGTCAATATTTTACCACAAGTTAATGTTGAATATTTTGTCATTGATGTCAAGGTACTTGGGTGTTAGCTTGCAATACAAAGCTGTTGATTATTCATCAGACCTTCAATGTAATTGAAATGTCGATTATGTATTGTGAACCATTTATGTCACCTACTTGCTTGCTTGCAGTGAGCTGCCTACTTGCTTGCTCACAATGAGCTGCCTGCTTGCTTGCTTACTTTGTCAACATAGTGGCAGCAAAATTGTTTCTTTGTGCAATGTGGATTGTCAATGAAGTTAGCAATTTTTGTTTCTCTATGCCATGTCGGCTTTGAATAGTCAAGTATTTCGGGTCTTTCATATTATCTGGCATCGACATCTTAATTGGTAACGCCTTGATTGTTTAAGTTATAGTGGCTCGACTTTTTAATTATTTCTGACACATCTCCTTTCATATATGAAGATGGCTTGTGTATAGGGCGTTCTTGATTTGTGGCGACTGCTTATGGTGTGTAATAGCTTTAGATATTAAAAGGGGTAGCTCTATTATTGACGACAACTTTATTAATTTCAGTCAATTATTTGGAACCTTCTCTAAGTCGTGGAATTCAATTTCTTCATTATGTGACGGCTTCCTCATTTCTTCAAAATTGATTTGCATGTGTTAGACATCTTTTGCCGATGGCTTATCTTGGTGTATATTTATTTTTATGAGGAGCGGTGCATGGTGTATGGAGTTGTGGGGGAGATTTGTCAGGTGTAACCATCTTATGGTAATGGATGCGACGACTTATATTGTCAGTGTTTTTCTCTTCAAAGATTACTCCATATTTATGCTTAGTTGTTTTTTTTGGGGAGGTGTGTCTATCCTAATTCTATCGCTATCCTCTATTCTTTGGTCGGGAGCTGTGATAGAGTAATGGTTGAGTCTTTGTTGTGGACATAGAAGAAAATACAGTTAGCGAACCTCTTGTTTGGAATAAAAAACCATATGAGTTATGTGCACCGATTGGGTTATTGCCATGATATGTGATGTTCAAAACATGAAAAAGGAAGTAATCTTATGCATTTCTTAGTTGGGTGTAACTTGAGGAGACGTGGTGATTTTGAAAAAAGTTATCTTTTGTAATTTATACTGAGCATGGCACGGGGAGTTATATAAAAAAAGGATGTCATGTTTTTGTGTTGAGAGGATAGGTACATATTTCAAATGACTTATCCATTTTTCTTGGCATCGTCACATTGAGTTTGATGTATGGTGGCGGCTTAATGTCTTAAGTCGGGGACTTTCATCTTTGAAAGTTTATTTGCTGTCGTTCCTGGTGGGACTAGTATTACAAGCTTATGTGAAGAGTTGTCAATCTTAAGGATGCTTCGAGGATAATGAAAAATGCATCAATATAACTTTCGGGGTATGGGCTGAGAGTAGTATGCGTTGAAATTGATTTATGCCAAGCTCTTTTTGTGAAGGTTCGTGGGTCTTTGCTGAGAAAGAGAGACGTTCTCTGCGGTAGCTTGTCTGGTTTGAGAGTTTTTATCCTGGGTTGGTCCATCTGTATGCTGCTATCTTTTCATTTCAGAAAGTCTTAGTGTATTGCTGCGACAGATTGAATGCTTATCGTGGGTTTGAGTGATAATGGCATGTGTTTTCCTGATTTGTGTGCTGTCTTTGATCTTAATTTTCTGAGTTGGTTCAGTGTGGAGTTGTGCTGATCATAAACTATGATCATTGTTTTGGTAATTTTTGACAGTGAGAAGTTGGAGTCTGTTGTCCTTTATTTTTTTGAGCAAAGCCAATTGTTGTTTCTGATGAAGTCAAGTTCTTGAGCAAAAAGATTTCTGAATTTGAATATAGTTTATGCATATGCATGAGCCTTCCAGTTGCTGTGCAGTTTGGTCTTGAAGTCAAAAAGTGCAGATATGGTGTGTTGTGAGAATGCTTAAAGAGTTGGTGCTCCTATTGAAGTTGGTGCTTCAGTTTCACGAAGTTGGTGCTCACTTGTGTAATCAAGGTTGGCGCCCTTTGAAGTAAATGAAAGCATTGTTCTCCTTGGTGTTTTACCTAAAAGGGTTTTCCATGTGAAATTCATGTTCATCTTGTTCAATGTTTGCACTTGCTGTTTTGATTTCTGATTCTGATGGTTTTGAGTTTTGAAAGTTTAAAATACTGATTGTTCAATTTCCCCAAGTTTATTCCTCTAGCCCATTGTGAAAAATAATGCGATGAGCTTCTTAGTTGTCGCATGATGAATTAATGGAAAGGGACATTACACTGTGGGTCCATGTTAGATGAACTCAGGTGAACCCATTTCAAACTTGTTTGAGTTTTGTAAAACACACAAAAAACCTGTTAGGTTTTGATGTTTTTAAATATTTTTTCATTTTTTAAAAATTTGTTTTAGCGTTTAGGCATGACTTTGTCATGGATGTGTAAAAAAAAACTTTAACTCTAGAAATTGCCTTCTAAAGCATTTGAAAGTCTAAAACAAAACTAGTTTACCTCATTGTGAATGTAAAACATAAAAAAAACATTCATTCATGTTGAACTTACATTCTTGCTTGCCATAGCATGAATAGAGTGTTGAGCACACGGTAATATTGAGGAGGTGGGGGTGGGGTGAATTAGTATCTAACAATCTTTTACTTTTCATAACTTAACCAATCACAATAAAACCATTCAAGTAAGATCCAGCAATTAGGAACACAATAAGAACACGCAATTTACGTGGAAACCCTTTCGGGAAAAAATATGGCAGAATATTGCATATATATTATAGTTTAATCTCATTCTTCTTGTAGGCTTCAGCTTACTATCAGAGTCTTAACTCTCTATTCCAACTGAGCTCCAACTCAGCAAGAGGCTCTAACCTCTACTTGATAGGCTCCGACCTATTGGAGGTTCCAACCCCCACGCACAAACTGAGCTCCAACCCAGCAAGAGGCTCCAACCTCTAATTGATAGGCTTCAACCTATTAGTTCTTCAATGGCTGATATAGTTTCTTCCACACCAATCTGATTCAACCTCTAAATCTTTTCACAATCTTCAAATCTGATTCAAACTCTAAATCTTTTCACAATCTTCATAAATCTGATTCAAATTCTAAATCTTTTCCTTCTTAAATCTGAACACTGTTAATCCATCTCACTAGCATAAATTCTTTCGTTTCATCATACAAATATCTTCACTATACATCTGATTTATTCTTCATGTATCTGTTCTTACTCTTCTTTATTATTCAGGAAATATTCATTGAAAATTGTTATTCTTCCATCTCCACTTTATGTTCCTTTTATATGTCTTTAACAAGGGTAAAGGACGTACCCTTTCACAATGGTTATCACCTTTCACAATAGACACAATTCCTCTTTTATGGATTTACCAAGGAAGGCCACATGACTAAGGGAGATATCTTTTCACAAAATTTATTATGTCTTAATCACACCTTTTCATTATTTGTTCAAGACCTTTTGTCTTCTATTTGAGGTGCTACCTTCATATTTATTTCTTCCTAATGCTTCATGAATTTTAATCGCTGCCTTAAATAATATGAATCATTGTATTTCATAAATTTTGATTGTTGCTTTAACACATTTAGAAAATCGCTGCCTTTTGTTACCTTAATCGCTGCTCTTTTCTGCTAAAAATTAGGAGTATTCATGCTTGGAATTCAATTATTTTTAATTCCCAAATGATCTTCTATATATACCTTAATCATGTCAACTTCACAGTGCAGGTCGGCCACATAAAATGGTTAACTTAAATTTTCTTTTTCATGGTGGCACTACAGGTTGTCCAGCATTAGTATGATATTTTAATTTCAAGTTTGGGCGCCAAAATCTTGGAAGGTTAGCCATCATAAAGGAAACATTATTTCTAAATGAAGTCGTTTTCATTTGTGATCTTCAATTTTGAATTTAATTCCCTCCACAAAAGTAGCAACAAGACAAGGAGTCGACTATCTTCTCATCCACGATTTCATAAGATTAAATCCATGCTTGCATAAGGAGATCGGCCATCAAGAAGCTTATAAATCAATGAATTCATTCTCAAATTTTCCAAAATGAAATTGTATCTATTTGAAACAATATTTTCCAAATAAATAAATCCTTCACTAAGAGGCACATGCTTTCTTGACATCAATGACAACAAATGCAACTATCTCCATATACCTTTTGACATCAATGACAATATTTTCAATAGATAGTTGAAGATTGATTGGCGGAGGCTTCAAAGTGGTTGGTTTACTATTCCTATGCATGTGTAAGAGCCCATACATTGCCAAGGAGATCTTAGAGGAAGATTTTTGTAAAAGAGACAAGTTTTTTATTTTATTTTACAAATGAACTCTCTTTCTTTGTTTTGTTTCCATTGTTTTATGAATTTTAGGCATATGCTTAATTTTTTAAGATGAGCTAGTTATATGTATATTTTGTTTTCATTTGTTTGGAATGTGTTGTTTATCAAACTTCTTGCCATAGGGATTAATATGGCAACTAGCTTTAGCTCCATTGGCCAATCTTTTGCTTTAGAACAAGAAGTTCAAGGTGGTGAGGGTTATGTGTGGATTTGCAATGGGTGTGGTGTTAGGTATTCAAGCTCATATAGCTGGGTGGAAGCTCATTTGTGTGACATTCTTGGACAAAACATCAACGCTTGCCTAGGAAATAATGGTTTATGAATTCCACCAGAGCAAGTCATAGCATGTATTATTGAGCAAGTGAAAGCAGATGAAGCAATAGGTTGTAGATCAAATCAACCTTTGGAAAATAAAGGATCTTGAGGAATAAGGCCCCTTGCTCATCCATTTAATCTTGAACTTGTGAAGGGCCAGACTCAAATCTTTAATGTAAATTTTTGCTTGAGTCCTTTCCATTTTGTGTATCATAATCATATTTCACCCATTGTTGATAACTGATCTAAGACATACTAAATGGGTCCCATATGTTCAAAAGATGTCTTTTTTGTTGTGTTGTTTCCCCCCTTATACTTTAGTCAACCACCTAAGTTGTCAAAAACCAAAATTGGCTAAGTGCTGGCCTTGTGCTTTTATGTGTCTATCAAAGTTTCAGACTTCTAGGGAATTACATGCTTGCATGCCTTCCTTGCTAATCCCAACAACTCACTCTTGCCCTTGTAAAATTCATCTACGTGTTGTCTTTTGTTGTTTTGTGTCCCTGCATTCTTGTTGGACTT
The DNA here is from genome assembly GCA_007258455.2 of Sequoia sempervirens. NCBI lineage: Eukaryota > Viridiplantae > Streptophyta > Pinopsida > Cupressales > Cupressaceae > Sequoia > Sequoia sempervirens. The sequence goes on from VDFB02086081.1 coordinate 372,441,551, forward strand.
ATCATCCTTGGCATGCCTTTCCCGAAGGGCCACATTTCTTCTCTAAGTCCCTTTGCAATTCTTTCGGAATATCAAACTTTCCCATACCTCGATGCCATCCCTAGCATGATTTATCCGTTTTCTCTAATTCCTCGATTCCTTGATGCTCCAATCTTGGCATGTAGTATGAATTTTCTCTGATCCTCGATTGTTCAGAATTCTCACCATTTTTCGTTGCAAACCCAATCTACCCTCCTAGACAAATCAAAGCTCATTATTGATTTGATTTGGCCCTGCAATTGCTAGATTAAATCAGATGGTGCCCATAAATAATTCTTTATGCAATTGGCATGGATCCCAGGGAGAATTACACTTTACCCATACCCTAATTAATTGCACTAGTTGAGATTGCAGAGCTCGACAATTGACATGTCATCTCCATGTCACTATTTTAGCATATTTTTCGAGTGATTTCTTCATCTTTGCACAAGAATCCACACACCATTAATGTGTAGAGGCATGGCGAATGGACAAAAAGTGGGTTTCTCATTGTTCTAGATATTTGTGAATCTCAAAGGGGTAAATTTGGTATGTAGGCTCATAGCATTTATCATGATGATGGTTGAAGCATGGGTGATCTCTGCAAAATCAAATCCACATGCCTTCTCCTTCACAACTCAATTTCTTAGGTTACCAATCTATAGATTCAAGCTCTTCATTCATTCAAAGTGTTGGTTGTTGAGCCATTTTTTTGGTTTGGCATAGTTTGTAGGTTGTTCTAAGGCATCAAACAATGCTTGTTTGAGTTGCACATGAAGGGATATGCTTTGCAATAATCTGGGAATGATATTGTAATGCATGTTCATATAATTATATGTCTCCATGGCTGGTTACTGAGATTCAAGGAAGCGCTATAATCGCAATTGTATGTTGCTTCTTGCCACATTTGCTGGCACGATTGTAATGAGGGTTCGATGGTGTGTAACAACACTTAATGAATTGCAAATGCTTTGTGATTGTGATTCTTTTGTTTCATGTGGTTATTGGTAGTTCTAGTTTTGGGTTATTAAGTATGTTACATGCAATATTAATCTATGATTGTATGTGAGTGCAGTCTAGTTGTATTGATGCTATGCAAGTTTTATCTCCTTCCTTTGTGCTATTCATGCCTCTGTTATGCAATGGAGTAGGCACCAATCTACATTGGTGAAGAATCAATCAAACCATCATTTAGTCACCTTCCATCTTGTTAGGTGTAGGAGTATTGTAGATATGCATGTTGTTCATCGATCCAATAAAACAACTAGGGAATAGTTTTAAGCAATCTTAATGGATAAACCTTCAGAGTGTGTTCAATATGCCTACACCTTGCTAGTGTGTATGTAGCATAAATGAATATATCTCAAGAGATTAGTGAAGCTAATAATTGTGGGTACATGTGCAAGGTGCGTAATCAGATATATAGAGGTTATTGCAGCTGGTCTTATTTGACGTAGTGACAACTTTTAAGGTTAGGTATGCAATTGGGTTTGGTTGTTTTCATTTTAGTTGTTCATTCTATTTGATGCAAGTCTCAGTTGAGCTCAAAGTGTAGGATAGATGACCCACTCTCATATGTTAGCCTTTAACCATCTCGAGTCTTTGGGATTTGGGAGAGTTGTTTTGGGACCTAGCACACCTAAAGAACAACCTTTGGTTGTTACACATAAGAGACGAAAGAGATTGTTGGAAATGGCATTTCACAATGAGTTTTGAGAGATTATTGATTGACACATTGTGAGATGCGTCTATGTAAGTGGATTAGCTTTCAATGTTGTTTGCTCACAATATTTGCAACAAATGGTGAGAAAAATAATAAAGCTTCGAAAGGGTACAAGGGATTTGGTTTTAAGAATGTGGATAGCACTTTATTGGAAAAGGAGGTGAAGCTTGTAGAGGATTCATTTGAGGGATTCATGGGCTGGAATAGACCAGCTCATTGTTTTAAATGGATGGAAGGATGCACAAAATTGGCCATTGATCAATGTTATTGTAGTGCCTCTTAAAGGGGCGATGTTTTTGAGAGTAATGGATTATGAAGGGGGGTGAAGGATGGTGCATTTATTGCTAATGTCCTCATGACAACGATTAATGAAGTGGACCCTCAAAATGTTGTTCAAGTCATAATAGATAACACCAAAGATTGTAGAGTAGTTGGTTTATTGGTTGAAGAGTGTTATTCAACATTTTGGACACCTTGTGCTATCCACTCTCTTAACCTTATGTTGTAAAAGATTGGCACAAAAATTGATTAGGTCAAATAGGTGTTTGATGAGGCTAAACAAATCCAAATGTTCATCACCAACCACCACATGTCGTAAGGCATATTCGAACCATTCTCAAAATTAGAGTTATCAAATATAAGTGAAACATTAAGATTTATTTTAATATTTATGTTTCACTTAAACTTTCAAAGATTGTTAATTATTTTTTCTTTTTTGTTTTTAATTTTTAGTATTTTGATTTTTGAATAGGTCACTAAGACTTGCTTCGCCTCCAATACAATTGTTTTGAGATGATTCGTGAAGGTTCAAGAGACACTTTTTAACATGGTCATAAGCCAAAATTTTTTCATATAGAGGCAATCAAGCACTAAGAGGGCAACAAATATTAAGTGGACGATCCTTGATGACATATGGTGGGATCGTGTTGAATATCTCTTTAGTTTCATGGAGCCCATTTTGAGTATGATTTGTTATGTCAACATGGATAGGCCTTGTGGGAGAGACATATGATGCGGTTGACTCAATGATTAAGAAGATGAAAACCATCATAAATGAGAAAAATAAGATCCTAAAGAAACATTCTTCAAATTGTTTTATAACAATGGCCACCTCACTACATCTTTTTGCCTTTGCATTGAGTCCAAAATATTATAGTGCTGAGATCCTTTCTATGTTGATGAGGGTTTCCCTATATAGAGATTTTGAAGTCAATGAATAGTACAGACAATAATGCATAGACTCTTCCAAAAATTCAGGCTCTTCCCTAATTCTAACAAGATTGAGTTCATGAATTTGTACACTCCAATGGTCAAAATTATTGATGCTTTTTGTGACAAGTTTAAGGTTGATGTTCACAGTTAGTGTTACTTCCACAACCAAGCATACTGACACCTACCTCGTGATCAAAGTTTTATTGCAAGTATGTTTTATAATTTTAAAAAATAAAACTGAAGTCTCATTTATAATTTTAAATTTTAAGGCTTTATCTAACTTTATCTTAATAGGTTGCTAATTCATTTGCATCTGAGAATAACTAGAGCACATACTCCTTCCACTTAGTAAAGTGCAATCGACTGCACTCAAGAGAGGCGAAGGACTTATTTTATGCGTATTTCAACTTGCGTTTTATTTCACACAAACTAGCTACAATAAAAGGTGATGTGAGGAAGTAGGATATCGAGTTAGAGCATATTGACTTGGATGCTTCCACTTCCCAACTTGTTGCACTTGATGCAATGGTGAGCGAATTAGCAAGCATGGAAGTGCTAGTGGCACTACTTGTGGTACTTTTAATATACTATTACCTACATCATCTATTATTGATGTCGATGATATTTTTGAAGACCCAAATGACATTGAAGTTTGATATGTTATGGTTGATTGTTGACATTATTACTTTTAATTTTAATATATATCATGACATTTGAGTTTGACTAATTGACATTGTAGTATTTTTAATTTTAATAGCGGCTTTGTTTATTATATGACGTTATGTGGTAGTTTGAACTTAATTATGATTTTCATATGTTTTTGTATGGATGAACCCAAAACAAACCCAACTTAAAACATTTTTTTGACCTAATTCTATGAATCAAATTGTTGGGCTCAAATTAGTACTAGGATTGGTAACGTAAACTAACACTAATGAATCTTGAATTGTGAAAGAGGCAATGGAGATGGACAATAGCAAGTCCTAGAAATTGGCCATGGATGCAAAGATGGCTGCATTGAAAAAGATTCAAGAATGAAACTTGGGACTTGGTTCAATTGCCGAAAGGAAGGAAGCATCTTTAAGAAAAAGTCCAGTTTAGATGTCATTGTTGAGAAGTACAAGGCAAGATTGGTTATGAAAGGATATCCCTAAGTTGAGGGGATAGACGTGTTGTGATCTATTTCACACATCGCCCCATTGCAAATGGGACCCCCAGTAGTTTGCTTTTTAGGGTTTTGTCTTGGTGCTACAATTTCATAAAGTTCATTGCTTTGAGAGTTTGGAGTTAGAGTTTTGAGGAATCATCCGAGCCAAGTAGAGAATTCAAGCCCAAAATAGTGCATAGACATCGTCAAAGTGCTCAGAAGGTCCAGAGGATAAAGAACGCCATTGCTTTGAGTCAATTCTGACACTTCCTATTTTTTAGGGATTCTACTTTTTTGCTTTTTGCTTTTTCTATTTTTGACACTTTTGGACCAATCCAGGATTTACTATTTTTAGAAATTTTGCTTTTTGCTTTTTTCTATTTTTAGAAAGTGCCAGGGTTTGGGTCCCACAGGTCATGGTGTTAACGTTTTCATCTTCAGAATCAAGGTTTTGCACCTCTAAGAGTAAAAAGCAAGAGAAAATCCCATGGCGAGGGTTTTGTCCCAGATGATCCAGATGATAACCAAAGATTCGTCCAAATGTTAGGAAGACAAGCTTGGCAAAGAGACTTCAAAGTCTGCCTAGACACCAAGAAAAGATGGCAAAAGGAATGTCCAAACCATTGTCAAGTCCGCTCAAGCCAAAAGAAAGGATGGCAAGACCAACAGGAAGTCCGCCCTTGGCTAGGAAAGAAAATGTCTAAGTGTTAGTGAAGTCCGCCATGCTAAAGGAGAATGTGGCAAAGACCAAGTGAAGTCCGCCCAAGCTGAAGAAAAGATGGCAAGGAAGTCTTGAAGTCCGCCATGCACTTGTCCAAGTCAAGAGCAAGTCCTCCCAACCTTGGCAAAGCACAAGCAAAGTCCGCCCCCACCTTGAAGAGAATATGGCAAGACAAAGCTAAAGTCCGCCCAACCAAGAGGAGGAAAGAAAACTCAAAAATAGGCTAAGTGTTGACACCTAGGGAAGGAAAACTCATGAAATTGGCTAAAGTATGGATACCTTGGAGAATAAAATTTCAAAATTTGGAAGGAAATACAATGTCAAAGACAAGGCAAAGTCCGCCGCACTTGAAGATAAGATGGCAAAGAGGTCATAAAGTCCACCTAGAGGAGAGATGGGAGATGAAATGTCTTAGCCCTCACCAAGTCCGCCTAGAGAAGATATATCATGGCAAGAGGAAGATGAAATCCGCTCAAGTTAGAAAGATGGCAAGACAATTATGAAGTCCGACTTGGCAAGGAAGCCTAAAATTCGCCATGAAGCTAAGTATGCCAAGGAAAAATCCATGGATAAATCAAAATTTCACCATAATTAAAAGACTTGAAAGGGTTGGAAAGTTGGAAAAATAAAATTTAAAAACACTTAGAATATTTTTCTTTTTATATTTTTCCAAGGAAATTTTAAATATCCAACACTTAGAAAATTTCAAGAAAATCCAAAGAGATTCTTGCCAACTCGCTTAAGAAAATCTAGGACAATTGGGCTAAGGATGGCGCCATAAAGATTAAGTTGCCATGGTGGATAAAAAGAAAGCAAGTCCAGGTTCGATGAATTACAAAGAAAAAACATGAATTTGCTAAAATAATCAAATTCTTCAACTTTATAAGAAGTTGAACTTGTTATTTTCAACTCATTCTTCCAAGTTTGATGGTGAAAAGATTTAAACTCTCTCGAAGTTGTGAAAGATAAATTTTTTTATTGGAGGATTTTTTTTGAGATAAAGTAAATTTTTGAAGAAGAGAGCAGAGAATAAAGTAAATTTCTGAGTTGAAGGATCGAATTTCTGAAGAATAGGCGTGCTTTTTTTGAGCTAAAGACAAAATTTAAGGCAGAATTACCGTCAAAGTGTATAATTTCAAAGGTTCAACATCTGAGTTTGATGAATTCTTTAACCTTCTTCTGTCTATTCTGGCGAAATTTGCTAAGTGCTTAGCCAATTTCAGTCTGATTTTTTTTACAGAATTTAACTTTCCAACAGGTTGGAAGTGAAAATTTCGAGCAAAGGTCCAAGAAAATCAGAATTTAAAATATTAAAATTAATATATTTTCTTCATGTTTCTTGCAGGTTGATGACCACTAGAGGAGAACCTTTGAGAAAGGCCTAGATGAAATTCGCTAGCAAGGGACTGCAGCCAGAATCAAAAATCAACTCCAAGTGGAAGAACATCACAGACACCAACCTTGGACATGTAGATTTTAAAGACTTCAAGAAGAGAATGTACGGGCAAGATGAATTTTTGCCGACACCTATCGCTCGCCGGTTGATGCGAAATGGCATTGTCCAAGCAGCTGGATTTCCACCGGCTGTAGAGTGTGCCGAATTGATGGTAGAATGTGCCATACACTACAATGCACAAGAAAGACAAATCATTGCGCCTGATGGGAGAATATTGGCACATCTCGGAGAATTAGCCGTTCAAGAGGCGTTCGGTATACCAAATTATAACTGAACTTCATACAAGACCAAAGAAGATGCAATAAAACTTTATGAGGACCGGATGGATCTTTGTGCAACAAATATCAATAAGATGTGGTTAGAGAAGCCAAGGCCTTCCATTAAGAAAATGTCGAAGAAATTGCTTTGGACAGACTTCAAGGAAGATTACGGAGATATTATTTTGCTATTAAACCGAGTAATGGGAAGCCCTCAAGGTGCACCATTTGAGACATGGATGTATTACTTTATTGACGAGATCACCTCAGGCGTCAAGATGTTCAATTGGTCGCGGATGATCAGTGACAATCTCCATGAACAGTTAATAAACTTGGAAAGGACAAAGTCTTTCTACATGAGTTCTTACATTGTCTACCTATTGGCTAGGACTTACAAATATACGGGTTTGCAGAGGCGTAGTAGGCAATAGTGAAAATGAATTCAAGTCTTATGATTGTTATCCCCAGTTGTAGCTTTGCGAAAAATCCCACTTCAGGAGAGCGAATGATGTCTTCCTAATGTACATCACTAGGATTTTGCAAGGAGGAACGTATCAAAGGCTTACTCATGAGGCCAAGAGCCTGATTAGCAATTACGAGTCCTGGTTTATCCAGTTTCCAAGGTTCACCTACATAAGAGTTTAGGGATTCACCGGATGTCCATATCGGCTTCCGATCTACCCTACTAACAGAATGGTCTTGCTCAAAGTCCTCAAGTACTTGGAAACATACTAAGGCCTCTAGAGATCAAAGCAGAAGGCCGCCATCACCTTTACATTTTTCATTTGGAACACGCTGGAGTCTTGTCCATCGGCACAGGCAGCTGAAAGTGCCAGGTTGGAAATTCAATGGTACCCATTCACGTCTTACCGGCCCAGAGCTGATTGGGATCGTGAATGGAAGGAAGTACAAGCATAAGGTAGACTTGGAAGATTTTTGGGCAAATGCTGCAGATGAATATGAAATCAGGAAAAGACTATGGTCCAGATTGCCAGTGGACTTAATCAGAACGACTGAGCTTTTCCGTGTGCCTGATCAGCTAGAGGATGATGGAGAGTATGTCCAGCCAGGCTTTGATGAGAATCGGCCTCTTCCTCCTGTGAAATGGTCAGAACCCGAGCTCACAGACTTAACCACCTTGATGAGGCCAGTTGTCAAATATTCACAATGGTGCACGGATCAGCAAGTCCAAGAGCTACGGCGAAGAAATGTGACTCTGACTTATAATTTAATGGGCGAAGCAGAGTCCTATTCTTCAAATGCTGGTGCATCCCAAAGCAATGAGCCGATTGAAAGCACCAGAAAAAGGAAGGAGGCAATTGAGGACTCCATAAGATCGAAAGGGAAGAGGGTTGTAAATGAAGAACCTATATAGAAGAAACAGAGGTCAGGACCATCTCATTCTGCCATGTCCAGGAATGTGAATGAGATATTAACCATCGAGGATGAGTCCTTGGCAGAAATTAGAATTCCTTCTCCAATCCTCGAGGAGAACATTGACAATGATGAGCCTCCATCTCCCACAGGCACAAAGATACTCGAGTCCAAAAATGAAATAGATATTCTGGGTGAAGAGTTTCAAGAGGGGATGATTTCTGCTCTTAGAGGAGTCCAAGATATCCCATGTGAAGGAAATACTTAGGAAGAGGAAGGCATTGAGCAGCCTACTATTCCTGATTGGTTAAAGGAAAAATTGAAGATAAAAGTACCAACAGAAATTCCAGAGGAAGATGATAAGGCCGATTTCTTGGCCAGGTTAGAAACAGTTGCTGTAAAGAAGCCTGCCAAAATGTTTTCCACAATCCAGAGGGACGAAGCCGGTCGTCGTTCAGTACAAATTGTTGTACCAACGGTGGATAAGTCGAAGGAGGATATTGCTCCCCAAGAATATGCCATCACTATTGTCGACTTGGGCCCAACAACAAAAGGTCAAGCAGTGGAAGACTTGGACAATTCAATCGCTTCCATCAAGGTGAGGTTGGAAAAGGAAGTGGCAAAGAAACGAGAATATAAGGAGATTGAACGCCTGAAAGAATACATTCAACACTTAACCAAACCTCTTGATTAGGCCGACCCAGTAATTCCTCCACTTTTGAACTCTTCACAAGAAATGATCAAAAATTCTGAAGAGATGGTCACGGCTAAAGAAACTAAGGAGTGGATAGCAAGCACGAGTGAAGGAGCAACTACATTCGTGGAAAGATTGATGTTGGCTTATGGACAAACTTCCTCTTTGCTTTCAAGGATTGCAGTTTTGGCAGAAGCATGGGACAACCTCCAAGATATTCAGGACAAAATCATCCCATGTCTTAGAGTGCTGAAAGGAGTTCCGAAACAGGAACTGATTGATGGAAAAGTTATTGCAGCAGGTGCAACATATGATTTTAACAACTGGTACTGGGCATTAATTGCGTGGAGCGAAGTCTTGGAGAAGGTGAAGGCTGATGCTATCAGAACGGAGGAGTAGATGAGGGAAATTCAAAATAAGGTTTTACTTGTAGCTGCAGATATACTTGAGGAAGATATTGTCCGAGAAAATGATATGCGGCTAGAGAATCTAAAGCTCAGAATCCGAGAGACTTTCTTCGCCACCGCTGGGCCAATCCTGAAGCAAAATTTGACTAAGGCATCAAACTTCTTATCCATCCGGGATGCCTTCCAACGATAGGAATCAGATTGGGAGATTGCCTTTACTGAATGTGCAGATGATTTGGACATGCTGGAATTCAAGGTCAATATGTTACCACATGTCACAATAGAGGAGGTTAGCACAATAGTGTCCAGATTGATTGAATACAGTGCCACTCAGGAGGATAAGGATGCGCCTCCTAGAAGATAGCTCCTAACGCCACTTGTTCTTCATCCACTGGATATTGATGATTGTTTTGGGAAACCCTAGTTAGGGTTGATTTGTTTTAATCTCTGCCGTTGATCTCAGATTGATCTCGGCCATTCATTTATTTTCAAAAACTCTATTTAAACTCTTATTCTCTCATTTTCATTTGGTGAAGTGATTGTTATGAAAATGTTGCGTATAGCTACTTTGGATAATAGAAGTTCATATGCATGATTTGCTTTGAATCCTTCTTATTGTCAAGTGGTTGCATGGTTGCATATCTCCTTCAACAATAGAATAGATTTAGTATAGAACATGGAATAGATTTAAAGTAGAATTTGATTTGAATGTATGTTAGATGAATGAAAGATTTGATAGTAGAGATTGGTGAAACTTTGCTCATACTTTCTTTGAATGAATGATTTTTGTTCAATGTGTAAAGTTAGCCTGAGCCTATATTGTGGATGCTTAACTTCTGTATGAATAAATATTGTTCGATTTGATGGTAGTTATTGGTGACGTGAAAATCATAAGCACACCCCTAGAAGATTGCACTCACTTTGTGTAGTTGTCCTCAGTGTGGCGAAGCAAAGTGTTGTTACTTGTTTCACCCAGTCTTTACCGTCTCTTGAGTTCTTAGGAGTAGATTAGAACTTCTAAACCCTCATCCTTCTTGCACTTTTTTTTGAAACTCCGAAACTGAAAACCAAAAACAAAAAAAAAGAGAGCATTATTGTCAAATTAGTCTAAGTCCTAGCTTGTGAGTGATTTGTTAACGTAAGTCCCTTTGTGTATTACCAACATATCACAACGACCATTGAGCTTATCCACACGTCAAGACCTGACAAAAGAAACATTGGAATTGCCATATGATCTTCTCGCAATCTTAGCATACGCGGTGGTTTTTCAGGAGAGGATAAAGTGTCCTTGGACTTTTTATTCTAATGTTTGGTGAATGATAAAACATACACCAACAAGACTTTGGTGAGATTTTTTCTCCAGTTGCTAAGTTGACATCTATTAGGTTCTTGTTATCTATTGCAGTGGCTTTTGATCCTTAGATAGAGTACATGAATGTGAAAATGACTCTCTTGCATGTTGATTTGGAGGAAGAAATTTATGTCATAGCTGGTCACTATGTCGAAAAGGTAAAGAGTCAATGGTTAGTAGATTGAAAAAATCTTTGTATGGTGAACAACCACTCTAAATGTGGTATTAAAAGTTTGATGTTTTGTGTTGAGATTGGGATTTGTGAGGCCCAAATCAACTCATTGTGTTTATTACAATTAGGATGGTGATCATTTCCTTGTTATAACTTTTTTGAATGTTAATGATATGTTGTTTTTTAGTAATAGTAAGGATGTGATTAGGGACTCAAAATCTTAGCTTTTTGCACAATTTGATATGAAAGACTTGGGGGATGCTAAGTTCATCTTACATATAGAGATTAGTAGAGAGAGTAAACATAAAGCTTTGAACAATTTGATATGCTAAGTTCATCTATATTATAATGTTTGAGCATGAGAGATTGTAGAATAGCAAGTGTTCTTACTTCAATGGGGACTAAGTTATTAGTGGAGCGATGTTTGTCTACACTTGGTGAGATGAAGGATATGTCTCATGTTCCTTACACTAGTGTAGTTGGTAGTCTTATGCATGCTATGGTTTACACAATATTAAACATTGCCCAAGTAGTGAGAGACTTGAGCCATTTTATGGCTAACCTTAGCTGAGATCATTGTGTTGTTGTAATGAGAGTTTTAGATACTTGTGGGGCACTATAGAGTATTTTATATGCTATTAGTGTGGTACAATAGGTCACCTACAACCAACTTGAAGAGGCCTTATAGCTCACTTTCAACCAACCTACCATAGATCATTTGGAGCATGCATGTAGTAGTGGTGGTGATACTCGTAGATGTTCTGTAAGTTAACTTGCAACAAACTCATAGAGGTCTTACAAATCACTTGCAACACTTAGAATGAAGATTTTGATTGGGCAAGAGATTTTGATAGTAGAAGACCTACTAGTAGTTATGTTTTTAACCTATTTAGTGGTGCTATTAGTTGGATGAGAAAGCACTAGGTTGTGGTCACTTTCTCCACAATAGAGGTAAGAGTTTATGGCAACTACTCATGCCTATAAGAACCCCATTTGGCTTTAGAGATTGTGTTTAGATATTTAGATTAGATATGATAAGAGTGCCATTCGCTTGGCAAAGAGCCCGATTTTTCATGTATAAATGGTGTACATTGATGTTCAATATTATTTTGTTCGTGACATGGTAGAGAATGGAAGGGTAATGCTTGAAAATGCTCTACACTTTGAAGAATGTTGTGGATTCATCCACAAAGCCTACAAGCACAAAGAAATTCAAGTGGCGTAGTGAGTGTATGGGTGCTTTGATCCTTAGTATGTTCCCTTTTGTTCTTGAAATGCATATGAGAAATGTGAGAATGTTGGGATAAGTGTGTCATACACCTTGCAATTCTAATGTTTGATTTATTATTTATTTATTAATTATTTGTGAGTGCTCATGGATAAAGGTGTCCCACTATAGCTTGGCTATTATGCCATGTGAATGCATTGATATGTGAGACAATATTTTGTCATGTAAGATGTGTAAGAGCATCTATAACAATGTAAGACTATGGAAGAAATGTAAGGGAATCTATGGTGTACGTTAGAGCATGTAAGAAGGAGGTTACGTTGTCGACTTGACTTGTGGAATGAATATTGACATGTAAGAATGACATGACACAAAACATCTTTGAATGAAAATAATGGAGCTAAAATGGAGCACATGAATTGGTGAGTTGGCTATAATAGAGTTATGATGGATTATGACAATGTAAGAGAATATGCTAAAAATTTCGACCTCCAATTTTGATGAAACAATAGTCAATCCTAAGGTTTTTGGGCGTTACGGACACAACAGTGAGGTTCGTTTGAGTCCAAGAAGCACCAAAAATTTCCCCAAGACTAGATCTCTCAAAATTGAACAGAGGATTGCAGATTTGGAGCTTTGATACCATATTGGAGTTGAACCTTCAACTCCACAGCTCCTGAAAATCTCTTGCAATCAAACGCCTATCATAGAATGAGAGAGAAACAAAAAACTATGGAGACCAAAGGCAAATTGATCTAGAAAGATGAATCATGTTGATTATACAAGCATCCTAAATAATGAATAATGATACAATGAATCCTTATAAAGGAAACCTTAAATCTAATTAAGCAACCCTAAGGAAACCCTAGGTGAGGATAAAACAAGATCACGACATATGTCCTCATCATATGACTTGAGACAACAAAAAGGAACATGACCTAAGTAAATTAAAGCAAAAGAGTACTAAATTACTCCAATAGTCCACTTGATTGTATATTAGAACAAAAGAAAGATCAAGAAGGGCAAGATGTGAAGGTGGCTAAGACATCAAGATTTGTTGAGAGGATTACACAAATCCAACCAGAAGTGAACGAATAGTTAGAGAAAACACAAAGTACGTATAGGAAAGATAGGACCAACATAGGAGGGAACACAAACTCATGGTAGTAGATAAGGTGTGGCTTTCTCCAGGCAAGGAAAAGCTAAGAAAATCAAACCTCTTAGATATGGGCCATTTACCATCTTGGAGGCTATTGGTGAGAATGCTTTCAGATTTGATCTACCCCTTTCATGGAGATGCATTCAATAGTGAATTGTGAGTGCTCTCATCTTTATGAGCCTTTCATGTTGGATGAGGAAGCAGACAAACAAGTGCTATCTTCTTTGGAGGAGTAGTGCTACAATGGAAGACATTCAAGCAATACTCAGAAAGGAGTAGTGCTATATTGGAAGACAATGGAGATCTATAGTAGAGTTCAAGAGTCTTGGAAAGTGGGACTCCATGGGGAAAGTGGAAAACCTTTTTCCCTACTGGTTGTTGATGAAACACACACTTATATTGAGAGGGGGTGGAGGGTGAATCAATATAGATCAGAACTTTACTTCTTCTCAACTTAATCAAGCATAGCAATATTACTTCAAGCCCTAATTATCCATAGCAGTATCATTCATGCAAGATGTAGCAATTAAGGACATGCACAAGAGACACACAATTTTATGTGGAAACCCTTATGGGAAAAAACCACGGCAAAATCTTGCTTGTATAAATCTTACAAAATTCATAGGTACCAATCCATTGGAGACTCCAATCCCCACCATTGAGCACCAACTCAACAAGAGACTCCAATCTCTTCAATAAGAGGCTTGAACCTCACAATCTTTTCAAGTAGGAGGCTCCAACCTCCACAAGAACAATATGATAATTTGACTTGCAACTTCTTAGATCTGCCCTTACACCTCACAAATCTGCCACATTTCCTCTCATAAATCTGTAATATAGTCTTCACAAAATCTGCAATAATGTCTCCACAAAAATCTGCAATAATGTCTTCATAAATCTGCCATAATGTCTTCACAAATCTGCCATAATGTTTTCACAACTCTGCCACAATACTATTCTCCAAATCTGCTAATAAATAGAAAGATATTTGTTAAAAGCTTGGCTTGAAAAGTCCTTCACAATCCCTTATTATATTTCTTCCAAGAACGACAACTCTTTAGAAAACACATTATTTTCCAAGATAGGCAACCTTACATTTATAGACACCTCTTCACATAGGTCGGCCAGCATTTAATAATGATTTTATTTTTACTTTTAATTTCATTGCCCAAGGTGGGCGCACCTCTCTAGGGGGTCGTCCCACTTTGGGAGGCCGTCAAAAAATATGAAATTAATTTTATTTTTAAATTTAAACACTCCTAAATGGGGTGGCTCCAAGAGGGGGGTCGTCCAATTTATTTTAATTTTATTTTGCAATTTAAAAACCTCCAATGGATGCATAACATGGGTCAGCCCATGTGCAATGTCTTCCAATCCTTTGACATCAATGACAACATTTTTCCAACAGTTGTCTCATTAAGTTTTTGTGGAACCAAAGCTTCTCTAAGAAGAGAGGTGTGGTTTACAAAGATCTGATGAATACTATAATTAGTATGAAGTATCCAATTAGTGATCAGCAGGAAAATACTCCTGGTTTTGTCCTGCTGCTTGATGTCAACTGTCAGTTTGGTTACAACTGGCCAAGTTTGGCCTTTGAAATGGAAAGCCAACTCGTCCACTTCTAATTTCTTCTCTGGATCTTGTAGTGCACAAAGGGGGCTGTTCCAACATCTATATACAAGGGAGAAGACATGGATTTGATCATTGGAGATTGGAGTGAGTGTTGTAGCAATCAAGGTAGGAGAATTCAGCTGTTCATAGTCATTTTGTGAACTTGACAGTGAGGATAGGAGCAATTTGAGCTACATCCACTTTCTATAGTTTTTCTTTGAGATTAATAAGATCAAGGTAGTCAAGATTTTGCCTCTACCAAGCTTCTTTTTCCCCTTAAGGGGTTTTTAAGGTTGAATTTCTGAGTGTTCATGGTGATATTCTTTTATTTTCAGTTTTTAAATTCCCTGTTTTGAGCAACATTCATTCCTTTTAAGTACTGTCATTTGCTCAGACAAGGAGAACAGTAATTTTGTCATGTTCTAGTGAATTCTACATTGCAAATTTGGGAGTTTACAAATCAACTTTTTATTGATAGGTATAGTACCTTTCATCCATTTAAAACTTGTTCTAATGATTATATTTGGGCCCTTTCATAACATCTTCGTTGTTCTTACTCATGCTTGTTTAACAACTGGGTTGATTTTACAGAATCATGGTCTCTTTATTTTATATGGTATTTTAACATTTTAACATTTTTTCCATACATAATCATATAATCATCAGTTTTATCCAAACAAGGTAAAATAATAATACTGTAAAGCCTGGTTTCTAACCCATTAAATTTCCTGAACTTTTAGAACTTAGAACTGTTGGAAATATTGTAATCATATTGTTTTCATTGATTTCAAGTAAGAATGTCACGTTACTATCTTTGATGTCAAAAAGGCAATTGCATCCAAGGATATATATATGGTGGAAAGATTAGAGCAACATTCTCTATGGCAACCTACTAATAGATGATCTCTTTATTATCGTTAGTTCTATATGAATGATATACAAAGCATTTGTGTTAGAATTGAAATGGATTCATCAAAGAAAGGTTGACGAGTTATTATGTTTTGTTCATAGGCAAGAACTGAGGCAATAGGAGGTGATTATGTGAAGATGTAAATATTTAATATTCACTATAATGCAAATGATGAATTCGGAACTGATGAAGAGGATAAAGTAAATAATGATACTCCTATGAGTATTAGTGCAAATGAAAATCACTATTGGTGCCCAAACATGTAATGATGGTCAACCCATAAGTTGACTGATTTAGATCTGTTGTATTCTTTTAATCACCCAAGTTAAATATGACATTAAGGGGCAGCAATTAATATATCTCATAAGGTGGATTGTGTTTATTAAAAGCCAGTGATTCCATTCTGAAGAAACATCGATTATTAATAACTAGGCAATGATTAATGGGCAGCAATTAATATATAAATAGCAGCGATTAAGATGAAACGGTAGGCAATGATCTTTAAATGTAGTAAGGCAGTGAACTCTATTTGAAATGATATATGATAGCATTTGAAGATAGATAAAAGTATTTTAAAAAGGCAATCAACATAAAGGAATTTTTAACAAAAGGTGACGTCTTTTCAAATGGATATCTCTTTTCAAAGACATGTATCTTTTCATTGAATATGAAGATATAAAAAGAAAGAATTGTGGAAGGAAGATTGTGTAAAAATAAAGATAAATCATATATACACCAGCATATGAGAGTGAAGAAAATAATAAAAGATCATTTAAAGGCAGACTTGTGAGGGAGTTATAGCAGAACTAAGAAGATAATTATTGCAGGTTTGGAACAGTTATCTTAAGGTGATTATAGCAGATCTAAAGAGTAGAATTATTGCAGATTTGGAGCAGAAGTTGTAGCAGATTTGTGAAGGAAAGTATAATTGTTGAAAAGATTGAATTACTCATCATCCATTGAAAAAACAACATTTCTAAGGTGGAACTTTGTTTGGAAGTTGGTGCTTCCTAAAGTTTGGTGTCTCTTGCTAAGTTTGTGCTTATCTGTGGGGGTTGGTGCCTCCAGTAGGTAGGTGCCTACAATGTGGGGGTTGGTGCCTATGAATTGTGGGGATTAGTGTCTCTAGTAGGTACCATTGTGGGGGTTGGTGCTTACGAATTGTGGGGCTTAGTGTCTCTAGTACGTACCATTGTGGTGGTTGGTGCCTCCATTAGGTTGGTGCCTATGAATTATGGGGATTGGTGTCTCCAATTGGTTGGTGCCTACGAAGTTTGTAAAAAAGTTTTATATAAGCAATATTTTGCCGTGGTTTTCTTCCGTAAGGGTTTCGACATAAATTGCGTGTTCTTGTTATTGATATTGTGCAATTAATGCTATTGTAATTGTTAAGTTGAAAGAGTAAAAAATTGTATTATACTGGTTCATCCCCCCCTCTTAGTATAATCATGTGCTCATCAAAAACATTAAGTAAAGAACAGAGCTCAAAACACTTAAAGTGTATACTTAACTTTCGTTCCTTCAGAGCAAATTAAAAAGATCTGTTTACCCATAAAAGTGTAAACCTGTGAAATGAATAAATACTTTTGCTTAGTTAAATTTCATATTTTAATATTGGACGGGTACCGGTAAGGGGATAAGATTATGAATGTGATAAGCCATTTGACATAAGTAAATTGCCTTACCACAAGGAGTCAAATGCAAAACCAATTAACCCATGTACATACATATGTTAGAAACCAAGCAGCCCCTAACTTTTTAAAACAACTAGGGTGTGTTGTAGCTACAAAATAAAGTGAAGCCATCAGTATGATCCTGCCAACGTGCAATAGATTCTTTATGTTTTGAAGTTTTCAGTTTTGTTGGTTGGAATTTGTCTCTAGTATATTACGTTAATAGTTTTCTATGTTGTTCTTGTTGTATCAACTCCACTTGTAAGATAGTAATCTCAAAGTGTATTGCTCTACCTCTGTACTTTAACATTTGTCAGATAAAGATGCTTGATATAATACTCATATATAACTTTACTTTATCAAAAAACATGTAAGCCCTTTTAGTGTAATCACATTTCCTGTTTTTAAATTCTGTATTTATTGCTCATTTGTTATTCTAAGTATTTATAATTCTTGTTTGCTATGCAGGCATTGTTTAAGGCCAGGTTTGAGCAAGCCCTAGAATCTCAGAAGATAAATATTAAAAAAATAGAGCAAGAGCTTAGACGGAGGGGCGTGAATCCTGAGGATCCTGTTGCTATGGCCAGTGTTGAAAAGGTTGCATCAACTTTCTTCCGAGCAATTGATGAGAAACAAGGTACTCCATATATGTTCCGTGGAGATAAAAAACAATCAGATGAGACTGAACTGCAGGAGACACAACCTCCTGCTGAAGACAGTGACCAAGAAGAGCTGGATAGATTTATTGCTGAGATAGAGGACGCAGCAGATGAAGAGTGGGCTGCTGAAGAGGCTGCAGAAAAGAGAGAAAGGGAACAAATTAGATACTGGAGTAGGCCAGTTGGTAGTGATGAATCATATCGTGAAGATATACCTGAAAAGAACATGGACAGCAACATGGATAGTGAAGAGGATGTTGGAGGCAACAGAGGCTGGAGGAATACAGATGAAGGGAATAGACGAGGACAAAGGGACAACTATGACAGAAGCAGAAGAGGAAACCAGGTTATGTTAGATGGATCAAGAAGAAGTAAGGATGTGGTTGGGGATTGGGACAGTGATGATGAAGGCACTGAAAATGACATGACAAGTAGTGAGAATGAAGATTGGGATATTGAAGATAAAGTTGCTGACAAAATCAGAGGGCGTAAGAGTGAAAAAGATTTTGGTTTTGAGGGTGAGGAGGAAAGAGAAAATGTTAGGAGCAAAACAAAGGAGAGAGTGAGAAATGTTCAGAGCAATGTGATGAATAGAACTGTAAGTAGCAATGGCAGAACCAGCGAAGTTGAGAGCACGGATGAAGATTGGATGGATGAGGACTGGGATAGTGATGATGAGGCTGTCATCGAAGGAAGAAAAGAACATAAAAGCAGTGATGATAATCAGTACACTACAGACAATGTAACTGACAAAAGCAGAGGATATAAGAGTGATATGTATGATCATTGGAGTAGTGATGAAGATGATAAGGATAACACCAAAGATGGTGTGCTGTATATGCATGACGAGACTGACTCTGATGGAGAAGATGTTGCCAGAGGCAGGAGCCAGGAGATACGTGGGGCAAATGACAGGGACAGAAAAGACAAGGTTGTGGAAATCAATAAGAGAAAGAAAAAAATTGATGAGAATTGGGACAGTGATTAATTTACAGTTAACCAAACAACCATTACCTGCCTGTGATTTCCACAAGCTACAACATTGCAACTCAGGAAGGATTTTAATCAACAACCATTCAAAGTACTTTTGCAATCTGCTTCTTCCTATGCACACGATTTGCTATAGGAGAATAAGATGAATGGTTTCTCATATTTAATCTTTGGCTGCATGTATTTTGCACCTGTCTAAAACGTCTAAGAAAAATAAAAATCGGGAGTATTGACTTTTTCACCCTTCCACTCAAGGGAGCTGCCTATTGGGAATAAAAAATGCACTTGATGGAATGGTGCAGATTGATTCCCATTTTCCCACATTTTTGGATCTCAGTTCATTTTTGTACTTAGGTAGTGGGCCCTAACAATGAGTGCATCTAGTCTTAAAAATGCAGCAACTGACCAGTTGAACAAGAAATTTGCATACTTAACAGCATAATTTGCTTTCTTTCCTGTTACTTATATGGAGTTGGTCAGATGAAGGGTTCAAACTGTAGACATCACTTATTAAGTGATCATGTCACTTTGTTAGTTATTACATCAAGTTTAGAGGGATATTAATATTTTATACAAATAAGTAAGATTACAATGTCCATGATTCTGTATCTTTGTTTGGTGTCACTTTAAATGATAAGCATATCAAAAGGATTAGCAATGTGAAGATAAGTAGATTTGCTGTAATTCTTTTTGCATGGACAGAGATTGGTCTATATGCACTTAATTCTAGAATGGTCAAGTTCAATTTTCACTTGCATTTGATTGTCTTTTTACCATGTCAAATTCAATAATTTATTTACCATGAGAAACTAACTAGGCTTGTGTTAGATCAGGGTTGATGGATAGAATTCTACAGTTAACCTTTTCCCTATTTTTTTGAGTAAAAATGAAAAAGAAAAATAATATGTTTCTTAAAAAATAGAGGCACAAAGGAGAGGACACATGCCACCTGTACATCTGAACATCATTGGGATTGTAATACTGGGACAACATTGGTAAAATCATGAATACTGATCCTATCACTAAGAGTAATAGAGCAGGCTAAAGCTCACACAAAGGAGAGAATATACACTCATAACATTGTCAGGAAATGCTTTGCTATAGCTAAATGTTTAACTTAATATGGTTAATAACAACCAGTAACTTTGACATTAGACTGTTTTCCATATGATACTGTAAGGAATGGAAATATGAGGTACTTGAGCAAGTGATCCATTTTTTGGGATTAATCTGCATAATTGAAGCCAAGTGGATCAAAAAACTTTTTTGGTCCTTCCATCAATTTGTAGATGGGACTCTCCCAGTCCAGATTACTCTAAATTGAGACGAATAAATGTCTTGGATATAGAGAATTCAAAATTCCCAATTATAGATGAAGAGATAGAGCTCCCACATTGATAGGTACACCTACTGGAAAGGTGGGAGATGCTAGGATAAGGAGCAAATGCACTACCCACCCATGAACAAGAACCTAAGCACAAGAATCCAGCCTGGGACACGTCTTTAAATTGGTTCTTGCACAAACTGAAATAACTTACTCCAAAGAATGAAACATTGTAAAAATTGGATTCCCAAACCTTATTTGATTTGCAATCGGTTCTTCACCTAATACTATTTGTCTAGATGTTTTCCCTCTTATTCTTTAGTGGATATGCTTTATGATTTTATCCTAGTCCAGTATTTAGTTGCCTCACTTTGCAATCATAATAGCACTTCAAGTGGCAGAGAATTCTTGTGCTATGCTTCACAATTAAATTCTATTTGTGGCATCTTAAGACAATTATAATACTCTTAAGACAATTATAATGAGTGATTCCTCCTAATGTGCACCCCCCTTGCCTTTGTAGATTGAACCGACCAACAAAACAACTCACATGATGAACAAACAATTGATAGAGCCAAGGACGAATCACTCAATAAGAGCAAATGCCTGTTTAACTTGAGCTAGATCTATGGATTTCCCCCTTTGCTCAATGCTATTAGAGAAAAGGTTTGAATCCACTCGAAAGAAAAGTTTGAATCCTTCCATCCGCTCAAGACTTGTGGAAATGGTTTCTTCAATCAGAAATAATTGATCTGAACTGTTTGCTTGGATTGTAGTGCTTAAATTGAGGTAATCGATTAATAGTGTTGGTTGATTCAATTGTATATGTAATACTGTTATGCATATAATCACTATGTTCCATGGCATTTTGGGGACAGGGACAGGAGGACAGCAGGGGACACATTTTTGGGATGGCAGTCAGAGGGCCATTTTTTTGGGATGGCAATATATATGAGAGAGAGAGAGAGAGAGAGTCAAATTTTGACAAGTTAATGGACAACAGTATAACATGACAGTAGTGTAACAGCAACAATATAACATGACACTGTTAAAATGGTACTGGATGATATCTGCAGAAGCCTGTATGCCAACCACAGTCCCTACAAAAATTGTTTGTCTGCACTTCTCACACAATACCACTGTACCAAACAATGGCCAATGCACCTTTAATCTCTTTTTTGCAACCGACAATAATAACTGACTCTAATACCATATCAAATTTTTTGAAGTTTGAGACTTTGAGGTTTAAGTTTGAACAGTGAAATCTGAAATTCAAATTATTGCTGTTAGTGTAAACTGTTATATAATATATAACTTATATCATTAGTCACGAATCTGAATCATGATATATTTATTGCTGTTATACTACTGTTGCTACTGTCACCACTGTCTTGATTAATCTGATTGCTGTCATGATATATCTAAGTCTTTTTTAATTTCATGAATGGTTTTTTTCAAAAACATTATAAAAGGTTGCCTTGCTTTTGGAGACATCTAGCCATCCCTGGTACGGTTGAGGGACATCTCAGACATACTTGGCTGTCATGAGGACTGCCAAATGTCCCTGCAGCATTTCATATTTCTGCAGCATGTTTCAGAAATGCTTCAAAGATTTGAAGATTTTTGGGGATGGCAAGGGGATGCCCCCTGCTGTCCTGCTGTACCCAAAATGCCATTGGGGATGGGGAGGGGGATTTACAGGCTGGGGACATGTCCCTGTGGAACACGGTATAATCATGAGCAATCACTGGGACAGAAATTAACCTTCAGGATTGATCATTTCTGACTAGCAATTCCTGATGTGCTACTGAAGAATCTCTAGTTCTGTTATCTTTTCTTTATTCTGTTTCATTTGGCTTAAGGTGGTAGGATATCTATTTTATGATTAGATTTCTTTGGTCTCCTTTGCTTATATCCGTCATCATCATCACTGTTGGCAAAATGGTGAAACCATAGAACCAATTCACGCGTGGGCTACTGCCTTTTCTTCTTTTCACCACTTTTGATAGCGCGCTCTTTTTTATTCTAGATTAATATATGGATCATGGATGATATCTTCCTTTGGCTTCACTGTGGGTGGAATATAGAAGTTACTATTGCAGACAGTCAAGGGTGAAAAGAAAGAAGCAAACTTGCCACAAACCAAAGTTGGCTCTTTGCCAAGGGAACAATTGCTAGGGGTGGACCTAAAACAATTGAAAGGAGCAACTATTAGATGGATTGCTGTAACTGCTACATGCCAAAGATATTGAATGACTGTAAAAAGTGTACTATCATCGTACCATTACAATAGACATGAACCACGGAAATACCACCATCATTGGCATTGTAGCGGTATAACCTAGGCAGCTGTAGAATGGATATATATACCATCAGTTTTTGTTGTCAATTCCTTCTTGAGGTATTGAAGATCAATCCTTCCTGTGGGAAGCAGCAACTCTATGTATAGATGGGCCATTCATCACACATACCTTTAGAGAATCTTTGATTTTCATCTTCAGGCGTCAACCTTAGTTATTTAACAATTGCAATTCTTCTCTGGCATCCTAGTGACAATTTTTCATTCGTATTTCCAAGTTATGATTGTTGGAATGCATGGAATCATGAACGTTCCCAAATTTGCAATTAAATGTATGGCACCTTCCACACAGTTTGTCATGTCATCAACGTGTTGGGATATATAATTACCAACTCATCTGCAGATGGTTGAGGGGAAGGGCAAAAAATAAGGAGACTAAAGTCTACATCATCTAAAGCCCTATCGTTGTCCCACCACAGTAAAAAGGAGCATGGCACTCTTTTGATTGACCTGGCTACTGAAGGTGTGATGGGAACCGGGTGAAAAAGCAGTCACAGAGCAGAACCGGCTTTTCAGTACAAGGATGAGTCTGATAAATCAGTTACTGAAAATGTTAAAAGCTATGTTCCATGGCGTTTCGGGGACGGGGATGGCAGGGGATGTCTCCTAGGGGGCCATTTTTAGGGGACGGATATATATATATATATGAATTTTTCCAATATATTATAGAGAGAGAGATAGGTCAATAATTGATAACAACAATATCAATATGTAAATAAATCATGAGAGCAGTAGTATAACAGCATAATAAATTTTAAAAAATGAATTTTTAATGTTTTTTTAATGCTGAAAGAAAATTAAAAAAAAAATGAATTTTTAATGTTTTTTTTCAATGCTGAAAGTTCCTTGTCTGAGGGGACCCGTCCCCACAAGGGACGTTTCCTACTTCCCCCAGCCGTACCGGGGACAGGGAGCTGTCCCCAAACGGGCAGGGACATTTCCTGCCGTTTCCTCCTCTCTGGCCTGTTTCGGGGACGGCAAGGGGAAGTCCCCTTTGCGTCCCCCCATCTTGGGGACGGCTGGGGATGGGGACAGTGCATTTTGGGACAGGGGACGTGTGCCCATGTAACACAGCACTTAAAAGTATAAATCTGAAATGAAGATTGACATGTTTAAAATCATTAACATCATCTTGAGAGGTATTTTGTTGTACTTTTTATGGGAGTTATTTTTAAGAAAAAAAAGAACTCTTCTACTTTCAGGTACCCTAGGAGAGTCATTTATTAGCAGAAATGAAATGTTTCTAACGGAAAAACCCATTTAACCAAGATAATCAAATAGACAATGCTGCTACACATGAATTTGGATTTGTTGAATGATATGTACTAATCAAATTGGAGAAAAGCATTCTATACATTTTCTCTGAAATAAGAATGGTTTTGAAGTCTTATTTTATCCAGAGCATTACACTTGAATATTTTTGCATGGCCTAGAGCCAGCCACACCAGGAATGCAACTTAAGCCTAAGTACAGGAAGAACATGGGTCGGCGGAAAGCTGAAGCTCTTCCTCCTGAGCAGCATAATTCCCACTGCGGAACCAAAAGAATCCTATACTCAATCCCAACACAATCACTAACACAACTCCTCCATTGTACGACATGGCTGCCAACATCAACAAATAACCCAACAGTGCATTCACAGCGAACAGTATAGTCTCCCCTGCTTTGAGTATATAAGCTCTCTTCTTATATTGGCCTGGGAGAAGAATTGCTTGACCTTCCATAAAGTTCTCCGTCTGCTTTAACAATTGACTAGTTCTGAGGTGAGCTCGCAAGCTCACAACATATTCATGAAATAAGCTTACCGCAAACAAGACCAACAAAGAGGCCCAGTACTGTAACAATGAATGTGTGTTCCACTCATCAAAAAGAAGAGTCACCTGCCATCCCCAGTAAAATGTCATATGCATCATTTTGGATCAAATGTATTATATGCCCAATGAATTATAACCAGATTGCAGGCCAATACACAATCTGATTTTCTCGTTTCATAATGAAATTCCTATGTGGGCTTGAATTTAAATAATCAATTCTGAAAAAACATGTACTACGATTACATCCCTGCAGCGTAATGGTACTACTGAAGTAACAAATATTTTTTTTCCTTCTCAAAAAACTAAGCTGGTCGTACTGAAGTTGCTTTGCCCAAACGACTTGTACATTCACGGACTTATAAAATTAGTTTGGTACAACTAAGTACAACCTTTAAAAATACGACGCTCATTTCTGAGCAAACTTCAATTGCAATTGGAAATTCTAGAAGTATCAAATATTATTGGTTCCTGTGCTTAATCGTGAATTGATAGACGATGAGACTTGAAAATATAGCATTTCCAGTTTTTTCAATAAAAGATTATTTTAAAATTTATCGAGAGTTTTTCTTTATAGTACAATTTTGTACTAAACATTAGTACGTGAGAGTTATATCCAAAGAACCTTCATAGGATGTGTAACAATTGAAAAACGTTGTTAACAAATTATTATTTTTTATTTTTAATTAAATATTGTAGAATAGGGTAAAAATCATGGGAAAAGGCATGAATCAATAGTACCAACCATCAAATACATAAAGTTCAAACTCTAAAGACCTTAATTCATTAATGAAACACAAATGAACAAAGAAACGTAAATAATAAAGCAATATTACTAATGATTCCTATGTCATAGTTGAATCACCTTCATTGCTCTTCTCCATTTTGCTTTATGTGTTTGTTTGCCCTCGGATTTGTTGTAGTATGCAAGAATAAGCCATAAAGCAAAATCCGAGGGAAAACAATACTATCAATGGATGATATTGCTTAGAAGCAAAGAGGAATAGGGTTAGGGCAAAATTAGGGTTTAGATAAGAATGGATGGTGGAGATTGAATTATAAATTAATTCAATCAAGGGTGAAAATTAATTGAGATGTGAAGAGATAAGATTGACAAGGATAAAGAGGTCAGCATAGAAAAAGAGGTTGTTGGAGTAAATTAAATTATTAATTATTTAATTTAGGAGAGAAAGTGAATAACTAAATAACTAAAACAATTATTTAATTATAGAGGAAAAGGGAAAAGTTGATTTTTAAATTAAATAACAATTTAATTTAAAAGCAGAGGAAAAAGACAAATTAGTAAATAATTAAAATAATTATTTAGAAAAATGTGGGATTTAATTGTAGAAAAAAAAACTAATCAATAATTTAATAATTTACATTAGAAAGAAATAATAATAATTAAATAAATAAGAATTTATTTAATTATAGGAAGAAGGGGACATTAGTGACGTAAATAAATAAATAAATAATTATTTTAATCAAGGAAGAACAAAGGGAAAAGTGAATTAACTAAATTAATAGAGGAATATAATCTTAGACCATAATTAAATAATTACAATTATTCAATTATGCGAGGGAAGAAGTGGAAAATCGTGGGCTTCCTGCACATCATGCCAAGTTTGTGTTATCATTTTTTGTTCATAATTTTGAAGATCTTAGAAATATGTTTCATATTGTAGTATTTCATTCACAAGACCCTTGTCGTGACACTTTGGGCTTGTAATGTGATCTAAAAGTTGTATTTGCAAGAGTATAAAATACATCAATTTTTTAACATAAAGACAAAAACCATTATTAAAACAATAACAAATTATAAAGTGGGTATGTTAATCTTAAAAAGATTTGTAGTACACCAATTCTAGAAAATCAAGAAAATTTAGATGGACTAATAATAGTCAAGAGAGGAGAAACTCTCCCAACCCTATAGATAGGGTATAAACATTTATTTCCCTAAAGATTGTACATGTTTAGAGTGTTGGAGGTAATATTTCTCTTTATATTAAAATATAGGACTACCAGAAAACCACTTAAGAAAATAGCAATAATGGTGTTAACCATAGGGGAATAAAGAAGAACACCACAAGAAACAACACATCAACAAAAATCAAGAATCGAGGGAGGAATTGTAGTCATCATTCGCAATAATACTAAAGTCTTTGCTCAATTTCAAGGTATGGTAGTTTTGACTATTTCTAGTTTCAACCTTTATGTCATTCTAGTTAGAAGTTGATTTAGCCAAAAAAAGTAGCAACTTGATTCCCTTCCCTTCTAGTATGGTTCCACTTAACAACATTGAAACCATACATTATGATCTTAAATTTCTTTCTTACATTCATTCAATTGCCATTGTTGAAAGTGAGAGAAAGACCATATTTCAAAGTGATCAATCAAGATTTTAGAGTCAAGATTCTAGAATAATATTAGAAAAATGCTTTAACTTTGCTTCTAGAAGAGCTTGGCAAATGACCATAACCTCAACATAATTATTAGAACCAACACCAAGATTACTAGCAAAGCAAAACATAATTCTACAATTATGGTCACCACAAGCACCTTCCAGGCTAACATTTCTAAGATTGTTTTATGAAGTTCCATCAATATTGATTTTAACCAAGTTTGAAGGACTTTCCCATTTAGTAAATTGATCTTTTTGAGGATTATCATTTGTAGAAATAGAGGAGGGAGAAGTTACAAGAATACCAAGTCTCATCATAACTTTGAATTCTCACTACGAACTAGCTTGGTGATCTTGAATCCAAACTTGACAAATTTCTTATAGATTGGCCATTATTCTACTCCAAACTTAACTAATATGCCGAATAGTATTATTAATTTTTTTGTTGATTGCAATCACATTAGATATTCCAATAGATCAAATTAGGACAAATATCTTGCAACAAATTGAGGGCTTTCACTTTTAAAGAAGGTTGCAACTGATTCAAAATAGAGTCCTAGATAGAAGCATAACTATTCTATGAAATCTTATTTGATTGTGTACCAAAAACGACGAAGGAATGTTGCAAAGGGGAAATTTAAAATGAGATGTTTCCATTCTCTTCAACTTGAAGGAAAATGATACATCTATTTAGACTACCAATCCCATTATTTTAAAGATTATCATGATGAAGAAATTTATTTGAAGCCACTAGCCACATGAAAGTGTTAACCTTTGGCCAACATTTAGAATGATAGATCCTTTTCAAAGCTTAGAGTTTTTAACTTCAAGGTTTTCCATTAAGAGTTTTATAACCAATTCACACTATGTAAATCCAAGGACCTCTTAGTGCCCATCCAAGAATGTCAAAATACTTATCTAAAAGGACCTTTTAGGAAACTCAAATTTGAGCTAAATGGTTAATGAGAAGAGGGAATTATTGACTCGAACAAAAATATTTAGATATCCATTTCCAAATTCTTACACCATCTTCAATGACTTCATACTAAAAAGAAGAAACTTAACTCCAACCAACTTCAACACATTTATATTTTAATTCAAGGAGATTATAAAATTTCACATAAAGAGGACTATGTTGCTCGCACACATCATTTGAGAAAATAGTATAATCACCCTTCCCAACAATTAATTAGATTACTTCCCAACTTCATTGTTTTTCATATTTTAGAGCCCCTACCAAGGTTCAACATTCTAGGAATGAAATAATGATTCTCTAGATTCAAGTACTTGAGCTTTATAATTCTCCCTCATAAGGCTTGTTCCTTCACACACCATCTCCAATACAATTTTGTAGTAAGTGGGATAAATAGGGGTAATCAAATATCAAAAAGGAGTAGAAGCAACTTGGAAATGAAGAAAATTAGCAATCTAGTCTTGAAGATGAGGGTTGATGTGGAAGAAGAAAACTGAGATTTCTATTGATTTGAGACCTGACTAGACACATTAATATAAATGTCAAGAGCTCACTTATGACTAATCACTTCCTCAAGAGTGGCCTTTCCTATTAAACAAGTTTCATCCACAAATTGAAGATGGGTGAGTGGATCCATACATTGTAGAAGGAGAAATCCATAAATAGATCCCAAACAATTGAGTTTCTTTAAAAATATGCGAAGTTCTACTAGAATGAGAAAGAGATACTAGAAGATATGAACTCCTTGACATAGGCCTATTTCAAAATGTAAAATAGCAAAGGGTGAACCATTCATAAGAACATAAAAATGAGAGGTGCAACAAGCTATGACCATTGAATCCTCATCAAAACCAAAGGCACATACGATGTCTTCTAGAGATTTATAGAAGATTCTATCATAAGCCTTAAAAATATCAAGTTTCATGAACATATAACTTTTCTTATTGACATATATAAAGTGAATGGATTCATGTACATTAACAATACCAATGAGGATTTGGTGTCCTTGTACAAATCCCTTGTTTCAGGGAAATGATAAAGGAAGGAATCATTTCAACTACTTAGTAATAGTTTTGAAAAATATTTTATTGATAGTATGGTAGAGAACTATAGGTTAGACATAAAAATAAATCAAAACATAATCTTTCTTAAGAATCAAGGTTAGAAAAGAGAAATTAAGAGATTTTAACATTTTTTTAAGTGTTTAGATCCTCAGAGGCCTCCAAAATGTCATATTTGACAATAGCCCAATTTTTTTGAAAGAACTCAATAAGACATCCATTTGGATTTGGGGTTTTATCTTATTTCATCATAAAAACTACCCACTCTAGCTCATCCATGGAAATAGGGACATTGTGGAAGAAATTATCTTGAGGGGAAAAGCACTCCAATTTTACTAGATAGATAATGATGCAAAAAGTCACAAAGATTCACCACCTTTAAAAAATAAAATCACATTAAGAAATGGTAGAATCTTGTCTCCTAATTTTAAAGTGAATTATTATAATCATTTTTTTTATATTTATATAAATTTTAATTAATTTTAGATTTATTTTGATTAAAATATTTTTCTAGAATTATATATTAATAAATGTTTCATTTTTGTGTTAAGTTGGTTCATTCCTCATCTATCTATCTCCATTTACATATTTTTTATACACTTGATATTATCTTAGTTTCACTTCTACCTATTATCACACATTTTCCATGTTTATTGGTATGGGTGATATTTATCTACAAAGAGTCCTTGTAGGAAGAGTTTCTCTACATCTTTGTGGTGATAGGTGGTGAAACTACAATAGGCATAGGCATAGTGATTTATATTTAAAGACAATATTGTAGGTGTTGTAGTACATCATATATGATAATTCACATATTGTTAGGTTGTGTGTCATGTCCCTTTTTCGGGAAGACCATTGAGAATTGTATCTGGGAATCATGTTGCATTTCATCCAGAAGGGCCAATCGACATGCGGTCAAGGACATAAGATCAACCAAGAGCCATCTATCACTCTATCCAAATTTTATAATGCAAGGATCAAGCCCCATAAAGTTATCGCCAATAGAAGATTGCCAGTCCAAGCTCTCTGTACTAGAGAAAAATTGCTCCAGAGAATTTCTCCATAGGAGCACATTTTGGCTTGTGGTTTGGAACATAACATCCATGATGAAACCTGCACATCATATCCAAATCTTAAGGGAAATGGATCAAAGTATTAGAAATATATTGTTGTCAAAAGATGATCATGTTGGGAAAATGACCCCTACTTCAACAGACATAATGGATAAGACACCTTTGGATCATGCGACATCAATTGTGAAGTTAGGAAGAAGGAAGGGGTTAGGGAAGTGTATGGAGAGGTTCACAGGGGGGCACACTAATTGCAAAAGAATCTATTTTGGCCTGAAGACCGACCTAGCGTAGCATGTGAAATTCAAATTCTAGGCTTTGACACCATTTTGGCTCAAGGTTGACTTGTTCCTTGAGAGAAATTGTTAGCATATAAATGTAGGGAGTCAATTCATGTAATAGGTATCGAATTATTATGTCATTTTTTTGTATTTGGAAAACTTGTGTTCTAAACCCTTTTGTGGACGAAAACCCATAGGAGTTTTTTGGTCATTGGACAAAAACCCAATGGTCTCTAGGATCAGACGATGAAACCCCCTTTGGTTCCTGAGGGAATTCTCATTTCGGGATTACATTTGAGCTTCAAGGATTCAGTAAGGAAGTTAATAATACTGTTGTTGATTTGTGGTAACCTTGTATATCATTCCAAATCATTGTTGTGAGTTTTAATTGATATATCAAGTTTATCAATATATTGGAGTATTATCTTGTGTTCATATGTTGATGTGTATTGGATGCGATCTAAAAATCAACCTTTTGTTAAAATTATATGTTAGGGACATTACAGTGGTATCAAAGCATGATTCTACCAGCATGTAGGGTTTTCTAATGATTAATGTTTCCAAGTGAAAATGAGATTAGGCTCCAGAGGAGTGAATTGAAGAAACTAGGTCAAGAAGAAACCATGGATGAAGCGAAAGAAGCCAAATCAAGATTTGAGGAAATGATACAAGGGAAAATCGTCTTTCTAACATGTTTGGCCAGATGTTTTAGTGGATGTAGACTAATTCTAGGAAGGAGAATGATAGTATTAATGGAACTGGTGCTACCAGTGAAACCAATGGTGGAAAGGGGAAGTAGAAGATGGTTGCTACACAAAGTTCTAGAATTGACTTTAGTAATAGGCCTCTCAAGCCTAAATTCATTCAGAGAGTAGAAGTTCTAGGTGAAGAAACTATCCTCGAAGATGACATCTCAAGAGGTTATGAAGAGTATAGGGATTTGGACCCTTAGATCAAGGAGATCTTATCTTTGAGAGATTTCATGGCAATGAAGAAGAATAAGAAAGGAACTTACCATTCACCACCTAAGCCAAAATATTTGGAGCACTCATTGGGGAAGCTATTTATTTCATCCTTTGATGGATTTGAGAAGAGCACTACTAGGGTATGGTTTCAAAAAATTGATACGTACTTGGCACTCAAACCTATGTCTGAAGAAGATGCCATAAAATTTACCACCCTACATTTGGAAGAAATTGCTCATGATTGGTGGTACCATGGTTTGACCACTCAAGGTCATAAATTGATCAAATCTTATGATGAGTTTTGTAGCATAATATTTGAGAGATTTGATAGGAGAGATCTGGAAGAACATTTTAGAGAATTGGATCGCCTCAAACAAAGGAAAGTGTGGAATAATATGTTTTAGAGTTCCAAAGGCTACCGGTCATGGTAACTAAAATCTTAGAGAAGAGGCTCATAGTCCTATTCATTGAAGGCTTGGAAAAATAACCTAGGGGCTTGGTGAAGGCTTCCACCCCAACACTTCAGGAGACTATCTAAAAAGCTTAAATGATCTAGAGAATTCTATTCCCCAATAGAAATCAAAACCCTCAATATGGAATAAGTAAAAAGGAAATTTCCAAAAGAATCCTTGTACTATTTAGAAACCTACTCCCCCTACCACACCTAAGAAGATTGATTATGAAACCAAGAATGAGATCAGAAGGAAGAAACTTTATTTCTCTTCCAAAGAGCCATGGGTTATGGGACACATATGTCTTGGAAAGGGGCACGTTCACTATATAGAAGTCATTTATGACAAAAAGTTAGACGTAGATGAGTCTGATGAATTTCATGATCCAGATGAGACCCCTCTAGAGGAAGAAGATAAGGAGAAAGACAATGTTGGTATTTTGGCATCACCATCTATGCACATGGGTAATAGTCAAAGTTTGAGGAGTACTTGCCAAACAAAGAGTGACTGTTCTAATTGATGAAGGAGCTACCCACAACTTCATTGATGAAGGACTTGTGAAGAGGAAAAGACTAAATGTGGAAGAATTTGAAGGCTTCACTGTCATTGTGGCGGATGGGTATAACTTACCCTGCAAGGAGAAAGTCCAAAAGTTGGGTATAACATTTGGAGATCATAAGGTTTGTGATGAATTCAATGTTATTGGTTTGGGTGAAATTGATGTAATTTTGGGTGTGTAATGGCTACATTCATTGGGTGAGTACACTACAAATGATCCGGTGGATATTTTTAGTGGAAATTGAAGTGTCTCCATTCTCTCCAGAATCTGCATCATCAAAAAGATATCGACGTCCTGACTCCAACACAACTCGAACAGAGCAAAAAGGAGTCCGTTTGTGCAAGTTATGGCCAGTCAAACCTTGGGTCAAACTGAGATTGGGGGCATCCAGGAAGCAAAAAAATGATGTCGTCAAAAATTTTCAAAGATGGTGTCATCACGAAGAGCTCGTCGCTAGCTTTCCAACGCAACTCGTTTCGTCGAAATCCGACATCATATGCTCAAGATACAACTGGTCAAAGTTTCTGTTGACTTGAAGGTACAATGATGACGTCAGCAATCCGTACGTACAGTCATCGGCACAGTCAACACACAGTCCTCTTGGCCAATCATCAGATGACACATGGCAACCTGTCGACGAATAAAAATCCCATGTGGCAACACAGGTGGCAGTCCAGTCATGGTTGAGGTGGCGGCGTTGTGTTTCAACATCGAATGAGTTGTTGACACGTGGCAGGTCCCGAGAGCGCCACGTGTCCCTCTTCCTTTCATCAGCATTTGTCGAGTCAGATAAAACATATTGGTGGGGCTCAAACTTGAGACCCCGAGTTAGCCGACGACAGTTGCACCACATACATGCACGTTACCTATAATAAGGGGACGGTTTCTTTTGTTATAAAGTAGGCAGGATTTTAGTTGAAAAATGGATGATAGCGGGGCTCGACCTCCTAACCGTCTGCCTCCAAATCCGCTAATCCACCAACATGCCACTGATTCAACTTGAATTGTGTGTGACATTGGTTTTTAATAACCCCTTTCAAACCGAAATTCCTAACTATCTAACTAAATAGCTATTTAGTTATATATTAAATTGAATTTAAAATAAATAAAAACAAACCCCAACAATAAAAGCCCGAAATGAAATAAATTAAGGGCTCCAAATTATTTTAAAAGATTATTGTGGGGGGATTTGAGATTTTTATTTGTAAATAAGGAAGATTTGAAGATATTATGGAGAGATAAGGAATATCTTGTAAATCAATTGGTTAGTAACCAATTTGAGCAATTTTTTTTGTATTTAAAGGGGAGTGTAGGTGAGTGTCCAGGCTAGAAGACTCATAATTTTCAAGGAAAACTGGTGCTAGGTGATACAGAGAGGAGTTCTAGGAGATTCTTGGAGCCATTTTCGTACATCGGAGTATGGTTATGCTGCCAAAGTGCTAGAAGAAATGGTTTTGGTGCAATTGTAATTGATTTTTGGAGTTACTCGGATCGGTCTCTCTATTGGAGCGGACCCGGAGACGTAGTCACGTTTGTGACGAACTCCGTAATCAAACTCTGTTTGCTTCTCTCTTTCTTTATCTCACTTTCTTGCATTATGTTGTTATCACCTTGACATTTTAATTATTGTGACTATTTTTGTAAGTTAGTTTTGATTTTATTAACTTGGAATAATCATTGTAAAAATTAAGCATTCAATACTGCATATAGTCTAGATCCTATACAGATCAAGTTGGTATCAGAGCTCAGTTGACTATTATTGCAGTTGTTTTCTTGAATGCTAACGAGATCCAGGATTCAGAAGGGTGAAGGCAAGCTCGAAGACTTTGATCCTGAGATCGGGAAGCTAAGAACTTTTTCGAAGATGTCCTTGTCTGGAATGGAGGTCCTGAAGAAATTAGTGAGCAGGAGTTTCAAAGAGCATTCCTCGAGATGAAGGCTAACGTGGACATTCTTTTTCAAGAGAGACAAGAGCGAAAAGATCGTGAAGGAGGTTCATCGAAGGAAGATTTTCATGAAGACAAGAAAGAGAAACATCTTGGAGATGGTGACAAGCAACCAGATCCACCCTCTTCTTCTTCTCCTCCCTCTTCTCCTTCTTCTCCATCTTCTCCTCATTCTACTTCTTTTAATCCTTTCAAGAGTGGGTATAAGCCTAAAATTAAATTGGATGTAAAATTTGATTTACCAAAGTATTGTGGTGAACTTGATGCTGAAAAATTGGATGATTGGATTCAACAAGTAGAAGTCTACTGTAGAGTCCAAAACCTATTAGATGATGTTGATAGGATCCAATTAGCTACTCTTCGGTTAGGAGGTACAGCTTTAACCTGGTGGGAGAGTAAGGCTAAGGCAAAAGTTTCACAACATGGTAGAGTCAGTTTAACTTGGGCAGAGTTTGTTAATGCTCTTAAGAAGCAGTTTTATTCCCTAGGCCATATGCAACAGTTAATGATGGACTGGCAAATGTTTAGGCAAGGGAAGGGTCAAACTATCCAAGAGTACACCCATGAATTCAGAAAAAGGGCTATTGCTTTGAATGTTCCTTTGTACACCCAGGACACTTTGTTGAAGTACATAGGAGGTCTGCATTCCTACCTTAGGCATTCTATTTTGGTTTTGAACCCTTGTAATTTGGATAAAGTGTCTGTTCAAGCTACACACTTAGAGTCAAGGGGTAAATGATCTTTTATTGATAAGTTTGATAATGATGTAAAGAAATCTTCTAAGGTTGTAGAGACAGGGAAAGGAAAGAAGACAACTACAGTTAAGAAGGATGAGAAGCTTTCTTGCTCTCATTGTGACAGGAAGGGTCATGATGAAGATCATTGTTGGAAGTTGCATCCTGAACTAAAGCCTAAGTGGGCTCAAAAACGTAATCAGAAACAGAAGGGTAAGGAGAAAGCCACGAATGTTGTTTTAGATCTTGGTTCAGATTCAGATGATGAGACTAAGATAACAGCTATGGGTCTAAAAGGTAAAGCTCCTATTTCTAGTGTTTCTGTTGCTAGTTGTGCTTCTACTTCTACAGTTAATGATTTCTCTAAAGATAAGAAAAGGAATGAGTTGTTTCATTTAAGGGTTGTTGCTAAGAACACTAAAATCGATGCACTCATAGATAGTGGTTCTGAAGTGAATTTAATTTCTAAAAGTGTTGTAAGAAGCTTGGGATTAAAAACTACACAGCATAAGAAACCTTATCCACTAGGCTGGATTTGTGAGAACGATAAGTTGCAAGTAACAAAACAATGCACCTTAAGGTTCACAATCACTAGTAAGTTTGTGGATGAAGTATAGTTTGATGTAGTTCCATTGGATATCTGTGGAATAGTGCTTGGTAGCCCTTATCTTTATGACAGAAAAGCTATTTTCTACAGGGAAAAGAATCATTATCATTTGTTTAAAGATGGCATACAGTATATTGTACATTCTCACAAGATTAAGACTAATCGTTCTTTTGCAAACACAGGGAAATTAAAGAGGGTAATTAATGCAAGTAAAAAGTTAACTCTTATGTCTGTCAGTACAGGTGGTTCTAAACTTGAACTTGGAGTAGCTAACTAGGGTCAGATGTTGCAGGATGCACCAACAGTACAACATGAGAAAATGATGCTTGAAAGCATTGATAGTTCCTTGGGTAAAACTATTCATGTTGTAAAGGATCGATATGTTGTTGACTTATTCTCTTTCATTTCTGCATTATTGTTCAGCTTGATGCTAGTCAATTTTTGTTGGTTAGTGGCTATGACGTTTGATGTAGATGCTTATGGAAGTGATAAAGTTATGTTTATGTTCAACAATATTTCTGCAGTCTTCATTGTGCTTGTGAGCCAGGTTTTCAAATGTACAGAGGATACAGGACAAGTGGGGAGGCCATGTCCTCACTTAATGTCAGAGTAAATGTCACTTTTGGAGGTCCAAAAGGTCTTCAGTGGGAAGCCCTAATCCGGTGGATATTTTTAGTGGAAATTGAAGTGTCTCCATTCTCTCCAGAATCTACACCATCAAAAAGATATCGGCGTCCTAATTCCAACGCAACTTGAACAGAGCAAAAAGGAGTCCGTTTGTGCAAGTTATGGCCAGTCAAACCTTGGGTCAAACTGAGATCATGGGCGTCTAGGAAGCGAAAAAAATGATGTCGTCAAAAATTGTCAAAGATGGTGTCATCGCGAAGAGCTCATCGCTAGCTTTCCAATGCAACTCATTTCGTCGAAATCCGACATCATATGCTCAAGATACAGCTGGTCAAAGTTTCTATTGACTTGAAGGTACAGTGATGACGTCAGCAATCCGTACGTGCAGTCATCGGCACAGTCAACACACAGTCCTCTTGGCCAATCATCAGATGACACATGGCAACCTGTCGATGAATAAAAATCCCATGTGGCAACACAGGTGGCAGTCCAGTCATGGTTGAGGTGGCGGCGTTGTGTTTCGGCATCGAATGAGTTGTTGACACGTGGCAGGTCCCGAGAGTGCCACGTGTCCCTCTTCCTTTCATCAGCACTTGTCGAGTTGGATAAAACATATTGGTGGGGCTCGAACTTGAGACCCCGAGTTCACCGAATTAGCCGATGGCGGTTGCGCCACATACATGCACATTACCTATAATAAGGGGACGGTTTGTTTTGTTATAAAGTAGGTAGGATTTTAGTTGAAAAATGGATGACAACGGGGCTCGACCTCCTAACCGTCTGCCTCCAAATCCGCTGAGCCACCAACATGCCACTGATTCGGATTGAATTGTTTGTGGCATTGGTTTTTAATAACCCCTTTCAGACCGAAATTCCTAACTATCTAACTAAATAGTTATTTAGTTATATATTAAATTGAATTTAAAATAAATAAAAACAAACCCCAACAATAAAAGCCGGGAAATGAAATAAATTAAGGGCTCCAAATTATTTTAAAAAGATTATTGTGGGGGGATTTGAGATTTTTATTTGTAAATAAGGAAGATTTGAAGATATTATGGAGAGATAAGGAATATCTTGTAAATCAATTGGTTAGTAACCAATTTGAGCAATTTTTTTGTATTTAAAGGGGAGTGTAGGTGAGTGTCCAGGCTAGAAGACTAATAATTTTCAAGGAAAACTGGTGCTAGGTGATACAGAGAGGAGTTCTAGGAGATTCTTGGAGCCATTTTCGTACATCAGAGTATGGTTATGCTGCCGAAGTGCTAGAAGAAATGGTTTTGGTGCAATTGTAATTGATTTTTGGAGTTAATCGGATCGGTCTCTCTATTGGAGCAAACCCGGAGACGTAGTCACGTTTGTGACGAACTCCGTAATCAAACTCTGTTTGCATCTCTCTTTCTTTATCTCACTTTCTTGCATTATGTTGTTATCACCTTGACATTTTAATTATTGTGACTATTTTTGTAAGTTAGTTTTGATTTTATTAACTTGGAATCATCATTGTAAAAATTAAGCATTCAATACTGCATATAGTCTAGATCCTATACAGATCAAAAAACTACCAAATGATGGAACTCAAGTTCAAATCCAATGGGAAGGATGTGGTTCTAAAGGGAATGGCTAATGTAGGTTTGCAAGTAGTATCAACTAGAAGAATAGAAAGGATATACCAGAAGAACCAAGTTGCTTGGACTACTATTTTTTTGGTGATTTCAAAAGACTCTTCTAAAGGTAAGAATGGTCAAGTTCATATTGATATACAAAATATTTTGGATAAGTACAGTTTGGTTTTTAGTTACATGCCTCCCGGATTGCCACCGGATAGAGGTTTCCATCATATCATAGAACTTGAACTAGGATTAAAGCCAGTTATGACCACTCCTTACTTCCATCCCTAGATGTATAAGGAGGAGATAAAGAAAGTGATAAAGGAGCTATTAGATATGGGCTACATTAGACCAAGCTCTAGTCCTTTCACATCTTCTATGGTGTTGCTAAAGAAGAAGGATGATAATTTGCAAATATGCATAGACTACTAGGCATTGAACAAGAAGACCATTAAGAACTGGCACCCCATGCTGTAGATAGATGAGCTGATTGATGAGCTACATGGTGTGGTGTACTTCTAAAAGATTGATTTGAGGTCTAGATACCACTAGATCTACATGGGGGAAGATCTATACAAGACTAATTTTTGGTGTAACTATGAGCATTTTGAGTTCCTGGTTATGCCCTTTGGTCTCACTAATGCTTCAAAAAATTTACAATAATGCATGGATCATGCTTTTGGTAACCTATTGAGGAAGTTTGTGTTGGTTTTCTTTGATGATATTCTAATCTATAGCAAAACATGGGAAGAACATTTGATGCATTTGGATATAGCCTTGGGAATTCTTGAACAACAGTCTCTTTGCAAAGATGTCCAAATGTGAGTTTGGGTCAACAAAGATATTGCATTTGGGATATGTCACAAGTGCAAAAGGAGTTCAGGTTGATCAACAAAAGATCCAAGCCATTCTAGTTTGGCCACCTCCTACAAACTTGTCTCAACTAAGAGGTTTCTTTAGACTATGTAGCTATTGCCATAGGTTTTTCAGAGGATTTACTTAGTTTGCGACACCTCTCACCAATATGACTAAAGTAAGAGCCTTTTTAATGGAAAAAGGAAGCACAAATAACTTTTGATAAGCTGAAAGAGATAATGAGTTCTTGTTCAGTTCTTACAATTCCTAATTTCTCCCTTTTATTTGTTGTAGAATGTGATGCTTTTGGTGAAGGGATCAGTGCTATTCTCTCTCAGAGGGGACATCCCATAGAATTTGAAAGTAGGAAATTGAGGGAAAATGAAAAGGGATATCCCATATATGATAAAGAGATGCTAGCTATCATGCATGCCTTGGAGAAATTTTGGAAATACCTAGTGTGCGGAAGAACTATGGTCAAGACAAATCATAATAGTCTAAAATTCTTCCTGAGCCAACAAAATTTGAATGACATGCAATAAAAATGGGTGAGTAAGCTATAAGCATATGATTTTGATATTTAATATATCAAGGGAAGAAGAATAGTGTGGCAGATGCACTCTCTAGGAGATATACACTATGCCATGTGTCCATCACATCAATTGATTGGAAGGATTCCATAATTGAGGAATATGATAAGGATCCCTTTGCTACCAAAGTCCTGGAAGGTGTAGAGAGGGACGACTAGTATGTGGTAGCGGAAGGCCTAATATTATTCAAGAATGAAGCATTCTTGGTTTCAGGATCCAAGGTAAAAGAGAAGGTATTGGAGGCTTACCATAATGCGCCAACAACATGACATCCCAGATTCTAGAAAACTTATCAACAAAACAAAGAAAGGTTTGCTTGGAAGGGCCTTAAGGAGAATGCTCTCTCACATATCAAAAAAACAAGGGGGAGCAAGAATTTTTGTGTAGATTACTGCAACTTCTTTCCATTTTGAAACACAAATGGGAGAGTATCTCCATGTATTTCATCATTGGATTACCCAAGGCGTAAGGAAAAGACTGCATCTATGTTGTATTGGACAAATTGACTAAGTGTGCTCATTTCTTTGCCATCTCTAGTGACTATAAAGCTCCGAAAGTTGTAGGATTATTCTTCAAGGAAGTTTTTCAACCGCATGGGCTACCCAAGAACATTGTAAGTGACAAAGATAGATGGTTCCTTAGTTCTTTTTGGAGAGAACTGTTGTGAGTTGTAATTGATATATCAAGTTTATCAATATATTGGAGTATTATCTTGTGTTCATATGTTGATGTGTATTGAATGCAATTTGAAAATTAGCCTTTTGTTAAAATTATATGTTAGGGACATTACATTATGGGAGAAACTACAAGGCATTTGAAAATACTCACAATGACATATGAAAGAAAATGCTTGTTGGAGCATGAATTATGGTGTAAGAGCATATGTAATTGAACTTGAGTTCATGTGAAATAATTTGGTAGTAGGATAATATCTTGGAAGATGCCACTAGATACTACAAAAAATTAGAAGTAATGTTATGTTAGTGTGAGCTATGACAAGTATTGATAGTGGTGGCTATACTAGAAACATACATGTGTATCGATAGTGTTAAGGTTGCAACTATTGATCTTCATAGTGTGTAGTAGTCATAGATTTTACAAGGCAATTGCCCATGTAGATACATTATAATTGGTGGTTTATGCAATATGTTGATGTCATGCATGGTTGATTATAGTTACATCTATTGGTATTTTATGATTCAGTTGGATAATTAAATAAATTGTTACTCCTATGAACACCTATATACATCAATTTATGTGAATGTGCCAAGGTTACTCATTAGAAAAAATCAGTATTTGTACATTATTGCTGTGTAAATATTAGAGTGATTGTAGATGAAGGGTATGTTCTAGATTCAAACTTTGTAAAAGGTTCCAAAGACCTTGTTGTATTGAAATGGTATTGATTTTGAATAATATGACCATGAACATTTTTTGGTGGTGGATTTTCTCTTGAAATGGTTTTCCACATAATTTTTTTTCTTATATAATATTGTGGATGCATACTATTTCATTTATTTCTAAACATGTTAGATAGATTTTATAAGTGTTGGTGACTCTTGATTAAATATATAATCTTAAGTTTTCAGCATCTCAATCTATCAATTGTTTGCAATAGAGGTTAAAATCCTCAACAATTGGTATTAGAGTGAGGATTTTTTTGGGTGGTTACTACTTCATTGGAGTGCAAACCTTGGCATATATAATGATAAACCTTAACAATGGTTGGTTTGTTGTAGTTCATGTATAACTAGAAATGAAGGAAGACTTTGAAATATTCTATGAGAAATTACATAAATATTAAAGCTATGGCTAGCACATCAAGATCTAAAATAAAAAAAATCAATAATCAAAATTTTAAACTATGAAAGCTGAAGCTTATAGATCTTTTGGTGGAAAGAGATAAGTGGGTTGGTTGCAATATCTAATTTAATTAGAACCTTAGATATGTTTGATGAAGATTGGGTAAAATTGGATAAGAAAGCTAGAAGTACAATCCAATTATGTCTATTAGGTTTTATGTTGATGAACATGTTGAAAATACTACAAATCCATTATGGAAGAAGAAATGTACATTATATTAGTCTAAGAGTTTGTT
The DNA here is from genome assembly GCA_007258455.2 of Sequoia sempervirens. Lineage (NCBI taxonomy): Eukaryota > Viridiplantae > Streptophyta > Pinopsida > Cupressales > Cupressaceae > Sequoia > Sequoia sempervirens. The sequence goes on from VDFB02086081.1 coordinate 372,482,636, forward strand.
TAATGCTTATTTTCAAAAAGATATATTTTAAAATTGAGAGAGGGAGACCAGGTTATTGATCACGTGAATAGTTTTAATATTAATTAAATTCAACTTATGTCAATAAGAGTCAAGATGGATGAAGAAGATGAATACATTATGTTACTTTGTTCCTTACTGCATTCTTAGGAAAACTTTACAATAATTCCTATTAATAGTATTGTTGCATCACTTACATTGGTAAATGTGTTGGATATTTTGTTTATTGAAGAAATTAAGAAAAGGTACATGGATGGTAATTATTCTAATGTCCTAGTTGTTAGAGACATTTCTAAGGAGAATAAATGTAGCAAAAATACTAAAGATAAGAAGTATTAAGGGAAAAAAAATGTTTGAATATCCTCATAAGTTTAAAGTAAAATATTGGAATTATGGTAAGAAGGGTCACATAAAGAAGGATTGTAGGTACATGAAGAAGGATTATTCTTCTGATTATTCCTCAAACAATGATGAGTATAGTAGTGATGGAATTATTTTTGCTAACATAATTAGTGATATGACTATTGGTTGATTAATTTAAGTTCTTTTCATATGGCACCTCATAGGGAGTGGTACTTGGAGTATACTGAGAAAAGAAGGTTAGGAATTCCTTGTTGATAACAATTCTTTGAAGATAGTTGGTAAGAGTAAAGTCAAGGTTTCCTTCATGGATGGTAGATTAAGGACACTCTAAGGTGTGCTACATATTCTAGGTTTGTCTAGAAATCTTATGTCTATGTCTAAAATGTTTGAATAAGAAATTTATGTCACATTTGATGTAAATATTTATAAATTATATAGAGGTAACATGGTGCTTGCAAAGGGAGTGCAACATGGTACTATGTATAGGATGCATCAACTTTATCTAGTTGTTCTAGTGGCACTACATCTAAATTAGGGTCATTGTGGCATCTTGGGTTGGCTCACCTAAGTGAAAAAGGTCTTAAATCCTTAGTGAGAAAATATATAGTATAATGTCTTAAATTATTGTTCTATTGGTATTGACTTTTGTGATAATTGTGTGCTTGGGAAACAAAATAGTGTGATTCAACTTTGGAAGTACTAGATTAGAGGAGTTTTTGGAAGTGATACATAGTGATGTGTTTGGTCCTATAGATATCATATCCATTGATGAGTCTCTATATTGTTTTTCATTCACTGAGGATTATTATTGGCATTTTTAGGTGTATTTTTTTGGTTGAAGTCCAAGGTGTTTCTAAATTTTAAGAAATTTAAATCTCTTGTTGAGATTTAGATTGGCAAGAAGATCAAGGTACTAAGGATATTTAATGATGATAAATTCTTCTCTAAATATATTGATGTATTTTTTAAGAATGTTAGAATTGTAAAGAAAAGGACTACATCATCCATACTACAATAAAGCAGAGTGGTTGAGAGGTTAAATACAATCTTTTTGGATTAGGCTAGAAGTATGTAAAGTAGTGTTGATTTAGGATAAGAGTTCTAGGTTGAGGCAATTATCACCACATGCTACATGAAGAACATGTCAAGCTTATTTTGACCTTGTAAAATACTAAAACATATAAAATATGTTTTGGAAAGAAACTAATTATTACACATTTTTGGGTCATTGGCTGTGAGGCATTTGTTTAGGTGTTTAAGGAGAGGTAGTCTAAGTTTTATTTCAAGACTAAAAAGTGTATTTTCATAGGTTATGGTGAAAATGTGAAAGGATTTAAGCTTTTGGAATTTGTAATTTTTTTAAGTTATCTATTAAAGAGATGTTACATTTGGGAAACTTAGAGTCTTAGTCAAGTAAGAACAACCAAAGGATAATTAAAGTGAGAGGGTGCATTTGAAATAAATTTTGAGAAACAAATTGTAATTAAAATTGAAAAATAAAGTGGACAAGACAATCCAGGAGTGGAAGATGAAATATCATATGGTGGTAACTCTAAAGAAAAGCATGGGGCAAATGTAGCATGAAGTTCTTCACTAACAACTGTGAGAAAGTCTATAATGTACTAGATATCACTTAATAGGTATAGTGCACTTAATTTTTGTTGTATATTTTCTTTAGCTTGTATTGATAGTGAGCCAAATTTTTTTGGAAGAGGCTCTTGTTTCCAAAGAGAAAAGTTCTCAGAGGATCACCATGGATGAGGAGACGATGACATTGAATTAGTGCGAGACTTGGATTTGGTTGATCTTTTTGAGGATAGAAAACCCATTGGCTACAAGTGGGTGTTCAAAATATATTTAGAGTAGATAGATTGCTTGAGTAGTACAAGGTGTTGTTGGTGGAAAAAGGATATTCCTAGCTTGAGGGAATTGAATTTGGTGAGATATTTTCGTTGTTGCTAAATTGAGTTCCATTAGGTTGTTATCTATTGTTGTAAAACTCAATTTGGAAATTGAGTAGATGAATGCCAAGAAAAAATACTTGCATGGAGACTTAAAGGGGGAAATTTAAATGGAACATTTAGAAGGATACACGATGAAAGGTAAATATAAATTGGTTTGTAAGATAAATAGGTCTCTATGTAGGTTAAGATTGTCCCCATAGATGTGGAACCAAAAGTCTGAAACATATGTGCTAGAATAGGGTTTTGGAAGAAGTGATACTAATCATTATGTATACTTTAAATAGGTAAATTTTCACATTTTGATTATTATTTTATATAATTAAAACCACGAAGTTTCCACAATCCATATTAATAATTTATAACATATTTTTGGATTTTACTATGTGCACTTTTTATCATCAATGTTTTAGATCAAACTTCATGATCTATCATTAGGATTTGAGAGTGTTTGGTCTGCTACTATCGCTTCATTTCTCTCTCTTCTTTTTATCATTGCTTCAATTTTCTCTTCTCTTACTATCTTATCTTGATGATGGATCACGAAGTTTGATCTAAAACATTGATGATAAAAAGTACATAGTCTAATCCAATTTTTTTTAATCTTTTATTTTATATGCTGATGATATGTTTATCATTCGAGATAATAAAACATTAATTTATAAACTTATAATTTAGTTGTCTAGTTTGATATGAATGGATTGGGAGCTACAAGATACATTCATAGTATGTAGACATGTAGGGAAATCAAGAATAGAAAACTATGGATTAACTAGAGGGACTATCTTGGGACAATCTTGTGGAGCTTTGGAATATGTAAGACAATCTAGTATAGGTGAGTTTGGAACAATATCCTAAATCAATCTAGCAATTAGAGGACATGAGGAAGGTTTCTTATGTAAGTGCAAAAGGAATTCAGGTAAAAGCACATAGTTGTGTCACACTTTCGTCCACCAAAATAGTTTCTAGTGAAATAGTTTCACCTTAAATAGTTTTAGGCAAAATAGTTTCACCTTAAATAGTTTTGGGCGAAATAGTTTCACCTTAAATAGTTTCAAGTGAAATAGTTTCACCCATAACCGTGTGGTGTATATGTAGAATATATAATTTTAGGTGAAACCCTTTCACTTGAAACTATAAAATAATTTTTTTCCTTTTAAAATTTTTAATTACGATTGAATTTATGTGTAATGTTTCAAGTGAAACCCTTTAGCCCAAAATTGTCTATGTGGCAGTTTAACCCCTCTTTTGGGGAAAATCTAGAGAAACTTTAACTTCAACTTTGAATTTCTCCAAAGTTAGGGGTATTTTCATGAACTCTACACTCTACAAAATAGCCTTTTGTAGAGTTCAGAGTCTAGAATCCATTTTTTTATAGATATTTTGATTAGTTTTATTATGAATTTTTAAATTTATTGTAAGTAGATTTTTATAATCAAACGTGGGACTTATTAGAATTTTTTTTCAAAACTTATTTAATTTTTTTTAAAAATATATGGTGTGCTAGAGGAGAGAATCCTCTCCAAAAGAGTATTTTTTTTTTTAAATGATAAAAAATTAGACAAAAGTTGACATCCCATGAAAGCTTTGCCATTTTTGTAAAGATTGAATTTAAAACGTTATTAGAAAAAATATTCATCAAAAATTAATTAATTTTTCCATGCACTAGATATTTGAAGTTAGCTATTTGTAGAGATAAATTAGGGAAAAAAATATGTTTTCTCTTTTTTTCCGACGTCCCATCAACCTCACTTTTTTCTAAAATTTTTAGCAATTCAAATTCTACTCTTATATTTATAAAAAAATATCAAAACCAATTTTAATATATTTTTTAAATACAAACGTAAAATTCATCAGGAGTTCCACATTTAATTAGTTTATGTAAAATTAGTTTATGTCATTTTAAAATTCAAAATATAAAGACCACTTTTATATGTTCAAAGTTGAAAATTTGTATTTGTGTTGGCCATTTCCTTTATAAAAGTGTGACACACGTATGTATTTTTATCCAAAAGTGTAAGTGTAAAATTATTTTACATAGATTAATCTAGAATAAGTAAACTCATATAAGTAATAAAGCAATAGTATGGATATCTTAAATATATCTATCTTAAAAAACTAGATATACTATCAAAATATTTTATTTATTTAAAAATTATTCTATTTTATTTTCATATTTGAATTTTTTACTTGTAAGTGACCTATATATACTTACAAAATAAATATTGGCTCTAAATAGTTTTTCTTTCATGGTTACGACATCACATGCTTCTCCGCCTACTACCACTATAAGTTATATCTCTCAACATAATTAACTAAAATTAAATATAAATGGATGGGGCACTTTAGTTTTAGGAATGATGAAAAATAATGTTGATGTAACACCAAATTCACTCACTAATGTCTAGAAAAGTGATGCCTTTAGTGTGCTCACTATCTTGGAATCAAAACAAATTGAGAATTTATTGTGGAGCAATGTTGCTTGAGATAAATCCCAAGCAGTGTAATTTTTTCCTATGATACATAAATATGATCTAAAAAACAACATACTTTTGCAACCTACTTCATTGTTTTCTCTAACATCTAAAGATGTGTAAGGATGATGGGTTTTAAAAATGTTTTTGGGGAAGTTGTCAAATCACTAGAGACAAGTTCTCCTAGGTCAATGCCCTTGTTGGACTGGCTTTACAACCTTGGGTTAATATTATAAGATAGAAATATCAAGCATGCAAGTAGCCTATCTACAAATTTTGATGCGATGGGTTTCTTTTAAGTTCCAAATTAAAATGTTCTTAGAATGATTCCTCCTAGTTATTTAGGAAATAATTATATATATCAAATATCTTTAAATACTAAGACACAACATGTTGCACAAACTTGTATAATGTTGGCCCATAATGGATAATACAAAAGGGTGGGAGCTTGAAAAATTGAATTCTACTACATCAATTCTATTTATTCCTCATTCCATTCTATCCCCCCCAAAAACCTTTTAAATCCTAAAATTCTTATAGAAAGTAAGCTTTTGGATTCAACTATGTATGTTTTTCTTTTGACGTTTTGGATCACACTCAGTTCAATCCATCATCAGGAAGAGGAAAAAATGTGGAAAAGGAGTGCAAATCAACCTAATGAAGGGTGGGGGAGATGAGATGAGAAAAAATAATTAAAAATTCAAGGAAATATATATACTATAAGCAAATATATTATAAACATATGATTGTGATATAAACAAAAAAGGATATAATAATATATAAAGACAAAAACATACCTTGAAGCATGTGATATAAACAAATAAACATCCATACAAACATATATGCATAAACACATGTGTAAACATGCAAATAACATATATAAACATATGTAGGTATATAATATGCTCATAATATATAGATAAACATATTATATAAACATATATAAATATATTGATATAATATAGGTTAACATATGCAAACCAAAAAGTATGAAAAAATACTTAGTATTTACATACATACATACATATATATAATGTGTAAATATGTATGTTTACATACATATATACAAATATACATATATACAAATATATATACATACAAATATATGTATGCATGTATTTATATGTATATATGTATGTAAACATATATACTTACACATTATAGTTATACATAAACATAAATGAACATATGTATATAAATACAAAATATATAAACATACATATATAAACAAAGGAAGAACCATACATAAAAAACATAAGTATAAATATAAAATCATAAATAAATGTCTAAACATATTGTAAAAACATATAAAATATGCTTATATAATATAGTATAAACATATTACAAAATATTAACATATATATGTATTTATATATGCGTGCAAACATATATAAACATATGCATAAACATTATATATATATATATATATATAGGAATTCTAGGTGAAGTAGAAGGTATGAATAATTTGGCACCACCAATTAGGGTAGAGAACAAGTAGCAAATAGAGGGAAAAGGTGTAAGATCCATGCCACTTTAGTGGTCATCCATCTTTTTCCATTTGGACCCTCATGAAAAATGTCTTTGGCTCTAGAAACTAGTCCACATATGACCAGTGGTTAGCCCCTTAAATCAATCATACCCATTATCCAATCAATTAATTACATTAATAATTTTTACCTAGTGTACCAAAGCAATGAAGGGATAACACAAACTATATGGAATATTATATGTACCTAAGTATAGTATAAAATGTACCAATGAATTGCATAGGGGAATTCTAGGTGAAGCATGTAACGCCCCGCCACACAACCCTAGAGGAAGTTGCAATTAACTACTCAAATGCACATCAATTTTTTTTTTTTTTGTTGTTGTTTAAGTAAAAATAACATGCAAGTTCACTATCCATTTCTAACAACCTCTAAGGTTACGAGACTAAGATTACTTTAAAATCCAAACAAGAAACATGAATTGAAAACATAACATTTAATTACTTAAAGAATTAAGAACACATACCTTCCATACATGATAAATTACATCAAATAATAAGAGATACCATATGTTTTCAAATAACATAATTTAACAATAAGATTACAACTCTCATTCCCCAAATGAGGTAAATCCAATAAGCATGGTTACATAATACATCTTCCACCTCGATACAAATGAGGGGTAATAAATTACAAGATTCATCTGAAATGATTGAAGCCTGAAAAGTAACTGGATCCTACGAGCTCTCCAATTGGAAGTCTCGTCCACACGAACAAGAAGAAAACCCAATGGAGTAAGGTGCACATTCCACCTAACCAAGTGATACCCGAAGGCTCACCCTCCGTGCTAGGAGATAGTATCAAGGATTTATAGACAAAACCATCTACCTCTAGACACAGGCTAAAACATAACTGAACTGAATCAAATACAAACTGTGACATCACTTAACACAATGGTTACAATGCTTCCAGATACCAATGAGCCATTACACAGTACAACAAAACTGACTTATGGTTGTCATAGAGAGAGTGTCACACATCATTTGCTATGAGTTACCCTGGCTCAACCTTCCTAGGCTACCAGACCCCCATCCTGGGTTACCCTGGCTTGCCTCTACCAGCCACTGGATCCCCATACAAACAGTGCTTCTCGTCTCATCTCGAGCCTTAATAAGCGCATGAGTCATGAGAGAGGTATTCATTATCTTAATTAGTCAGAAAGTTTTTATTAATTCTTTTTAAGTTATCACTTAAACCCTAAGTGAGTTACCTTGGCGCCCCTCTGTGTGCCGAACCCCCACAAAGAGCCACTCCCCTATGGAAAACACTTGGTACAAAACCACAATTCCATGGTAGACAAGATGCACAAAACTGGAATCTAATATCAACCTTAAGACATAAGGTCACACAACTTGTTCAAAGTAATCAGGTACCCATACCATAACACATATCCCATTCGTGGTAACCGGGAGTTCAATTGACTATAACTGTAATACCCCCATGTTACTAATACTTTTATTATTATTTGTTACTCTTATGTGTGAGCTTGATGCTAGTTTCTAATGGTGATTAGTTCACCATCTTGGTGTGTGAGGATGCCTCCCGTATTAGGGAATCTTATTTCCTTTTGTTTCCCGGCTTCCAGGAGTAAGCCGATTTTATGAGGGGGAGGATGTAATACCCCTCCTCTTAGTGTTTGGATTTATTATTTTTCTATGCGTTCGTTTGCTACTTGTGACTATGATGATACTATTATTGTTTGATTTGGTTGGTTAGATGTTTGATGACGATGTTATTTCATTATGGACATGATTATTTCATATGACATTATGGTTGGTAATATTAGTTGATTTTCAGAATTATGATATGATGCAGTGATTTAATTAAATATGTTATGAGATGATTGTTAGTTAGAAATGTTAATTTATTGGTTATATTATAATTGTTAGAATAAGTGTGATGGACAATATAGCATCACTCGTTCGTGAGTACCCTGTTATGTTGCGATTCCTTCTCACAATGCAGTGTTTTGATTTAATGATTCAATTTTTATATATATATATATATGTATGCACATGTACACAACTTCATCTGTATGCAGGTATTGCAGGTACAAGTCTCGATTCCACCTGCTTTGGCAGGACAGGGCGAGCACCAATAACCCAACGGTTAAATGTTGAAACAGAGGTGACGATGAAGTCATCCCGTCCCATGATGTCAGATCGTCTCGTTTGTTTGGTATTGTTCATTTTTGTAATTATCGTCATTGTGGTTTGTGTTTTGTATTTTGTCGTCTTTTGATTAATGTTGGTACTTTATATGTTGTGGTGTATTCGATTTTAATGATGGAAATAATTGTTTGTTTTAATGTTAGATTTAAACTCCTTTTAAATATTTAGATGATTCTAATTATTTTTGAAGGTCATATATTTCAATTAAATGATAATTAAATATTAAATGTGTTTTAATTATTTTAATCAAATTATCTGGTTGAGGATAATTATTAGAATAAATTATTTAAATTAAATAGATAATGTGATGTGCAAGTAAAGTGGTAAAAATAGAAATTAAAACAATAAAACAAATAAAAGAATGAAAAAGTTGTGAGAGCAAATAAGAATACAGATCTGAGTAAAAAGCTGGCTTTTAAAGAATTATTTTCTTTTATTTTTTTATTTTTAGAGTTTTTAGAAGAAATTGTCAATATATTTTAATTTAATTAAGAATTTTGGGGGTTTACACACACAGAGAGGATATTAGTTACAGAAGTTGCAGAAGATATTGGCTTGGTATTCTGAAATTTTAGAAAGGATATTGGATTCTTTTATTTTATTTTGAGGAGAGTTCTTGAAAGGGACGGGAAATCTGTTACTGGTGTAGCGCAAAATTTTGTAGAGGAGATTTTGAAGCCGAAAACGAGGAGCTTTGGTAGAGGCCATCAGATTCAGGCAGTCAACATCAGACTTTCGAGAGCGCAGGACTCCAGGTTCCACCCTCTTTCTTCTTTGTTTGTTTTAAATCTGTAAGGAAAAGAATACAAATGTGTGTTAGAGTCAATCTTGCTTGTAAAAGAATTTTGTTTCTGAAAATTAGATAAATAGCATATCTGTGAGAAAACTCTTTGAAGAAACGTTTGATAATAAATTTCATCTAATAGAAATCCTCAATTTATCTATGATTGATCCTTTGAAAACGAATAAAGTTTGACTTTATACTCCTTTTTATTTAAATATATGAATATATATATAATACTGTGCTTAAAATTCGAATGAGAACTCGTCCTCTGACTGAACTAATTTTTGTGAAAAAATATATATATTTATATATGTATATATATATACATATATTTATATACATATGTAATTTTAGTATGAATTATAAATCTATCTGTATTGATTTATTAATTTTATTTTGTTTTATTTTCCCTGTCATCTTGAAAGAAAATTTTAATTTATGTGATATTTTGGGGTTTGAGCCGAACCAGTACATGGTCGGCCATATTGCATTTTGGAATTTATTTATTTTCGTTTAAATAAATGTTATTAAATATTGAGAAACGAAAAAAAGTTAAATGTTATTTTCATTGGAGAAATTCTTTAAAAAAAAAAAATTTAAATAAAGTTTTTGTAGGGGTTTGGGAGGGGCCTGACGGCCAGTACCCACCCTTTTGCCTTGTGATGATGAGCAGCTGCGTCTGGAAGTGCGATCTACTGGCCCTTTATGAATTGTTTTTGATTTAGTTTTTGTGAATTTATATACATATAAAATATATATATGTATATTTATTTATAAATAAATATATATATATATATATATTGATATTTATTTATTTATTATTTTTGTTTGTTTTTATAATTATTATTTAAAAAAAATATATATATGGAAATAAAGAAATGTAAATGTTCTTTAGAATTAAAATATTAAGTAATTTTTAGCATAATAAAATTTAATTTGTTATAAATAATTTTAGTTATATATGTTGTTCTATTTGAATTCTAATTATTTATTTTATTTTAAAAAGAATATTAGGTTGTATGAATTATTTGGAATAAAATTAAATAATAGGGTAAAATTATTTTATTACAAAATATTTATGGTAAAGTTGGTCGTGGAAATTGAATGCAAGTAATAGATGAAAATGGATTGTTGTCTTGATGAAATGTGGGTTATGTTGTTGTTAATTTGTGAAACCCTATGGATTGTCGGTCTATCTTGTGCGCCTTGATTATAGTTTTCCTTTATTTTGGTAGCGGTGTGGGAACCTTGTGTAATTGTGTATTCAATTGTTACTTATCGAAAACCCTTGTTGCAGAGGTTTGCTAAATTGTAATGTTCTCTTCATCTTGATTATACTTTTGGAAATTGATACTTAATGGTTTTGTTAGGAAGGGTTGAACGGTTTGTTAAGAATTTTGGATTATGAATTATTGCGAGAGGGTTAATGCCTCGCGTGTTCTTGTTGTGGTATTATGCTTTTTATGCTTTGGTTCAACCCTTGCCTAGTTTTGATTTATGTTAGGGGTCATAGGGAGAGTGGCTCTTCGTGGGCGCCGGCGCCTCGGAAGGAGGAAGTGCTCAGGGGAACCCACGTAAGAGTAGTTAAACAAATGATAACCTAAAAATAGAATTTAGGGGGATGGGTAGTAAAACACACAAGATAATTAAAACTGGATTCCTCGTCTATGCATTAGGGCTACCGTAGACTAGTGATAGACTGAGTAGGCCGTGGTCGGCAAAGTCGTAGTCTCGTCTTTATGAGAGATTATCGGCTCCGCATTAGCTACCCTATGGTGCCGGCGCCTCAGTTAGGAGGAAGGGCTAGGGGATCCATAGATGGGTGCCGGCACCTCAATTGGAGGAAGTGCCAGGGGATCCCATGAGAGCTATGCGATGACACTCTCTGCTAGACACCCTTGTTCTTGTTTCTTGTGTTCTGTTTTGTAGTTGCCTCTAGATATTGTATCTTTATGTTGTTTTCAAGGGCTAGGGAATCCATAGATGGGTGCTGGCGCCTCAGTTGGAGGAAGTGCCAGGGGATCCCATGAGAGCTATGCGATGACCCTCTCCACTTGACACCCTTGTGCTTTGTTTGTAGTTGCCTCTGGATACTGTATCTTTGTGATGCTTTTGATTCTTGTGAATATGTCTCATGATTGCTAATTGGTGATGCTTCGTGTTATTGTGATGATTTCTTAGTTTTAACTTGTTATGTGATTTGTGAACGTTGATGGTTGTTCATTGTATGCTTTGAGTTGTACTTGTTTTGTATCATGTTGTTGTTGAGTCAGTTTGACATTCATGGTTGGGTTCACTTCCTCGTCACCTCTGAGCACGGGGGGTGAGTTACTTGTAATTCACATGGTTGGGTGGAACGTGCTCCGCACCCGTTGGGTTCCCCATCAGTATCTTGTCTTCTCAGTATTCCACAGTGGAGTTGTACCAGTGATCATTTGTATTTCATATTTCATTGTTCTTGTATCAATCCCCATGTTGGGAAATCCAATGTAATTCAATTATCAGAGATTGTAATGTAACATTAAAACAATGATGTAATAGTTAGGATCATTTGTATCTTAATTAAGAGATTTATCATGGTGGTATGATGTGATGTTTATTATTCTCGTATCATGGTTGTTGGATGTATCAGTATCCTTAGTTATTATATAATAAATGATATTGTTGTAATCTTTATCATTATTTCTGGTTAGTTGTTGCGATGTAACCTCGCGTGCCCTAGAGAACTAAGTGTGTTAATGTTATGTAATGTGCTATGTGATTATGGTCATATGTTATTACATGTTTAATTTAATTATTTAAAAAAAAATTATTTGCATTGTGTGTGTTCTTTGGGGTTTGCACGACGGGCGTTACAACTTGGTATCAGAGCATAGGTTCATACACTGGACACTATGTGTGCTCACTATGTAACCTTGCGTTTAGTCCCTTGAGCCTAGAGTTTCACTTTACTATTGTCATTGTTGTGAACCTGAGTTTCTTCTGTTAGCCGGTGTAGGGTTGAAGGTGCATAAAACTGATAGGAAAGGATAGGACCCTCGGTGTAGTGCGCAATGCACCGATATCCTTCCTATCAAGGATGCACTATGAACCCTTGTGTCATTGTGTGATGTGGTTTCCAGTGATGTGAGTTATGTGTGTGGTTTGTGGCTTGTTCTCTGCATGGTTGTTGTGTGCTTACTCTTATCTATTTAATGGCTTCCTGGAGTAAGCAATATCCTTGGGGGGGAGGATGTAATACCCCCATGTTACTAATACTTTTATTATTATTTGTTACTCTTATGTGTGAGCTTGATGCTAGTTTCTAATGGTGATTAGTTCACCATCTTGGTGTGTGAGGATGCCTCCCGTATTAGGGAATCTTATTTCCTTTTGTTTCCCGGCTTCCAGGAGTAAGCCGATTTTATGAGGGGGAGGATGTAATACCCCTCCTCTTAGTGTTTGGATTTATTATTTTTCTATGCGTTCGTTTGCTACTTGTGACTATGATGATACTATTATTGTTTGATTTGGTTGGTTAGATGTTTGATGATGATGTTATTTCATTATGGACATGATTATTTCATATGACATTATGGTTGGTAATATTAGTTGATTTTCAGAATTATGATATGATGCAGTGATTTAATTAAATATGTTATGAGATGATTGTTAGTTAGAAATGTTAATTTATTGGTTATATTATAATTGTTAGAATAAGTGTGATGAAGGACAATATAGCATCACTCATTCGTGAATACCCTGTTATGTTGTGATTCCTTCTCACAATGCAGTGTTTTGATTTAATGATTCAATTTTTATATATATATATATGTATGCACATGTACACAACTTCATCTGTATGCAGGTATTGTAGGTACAAGTCTCGATTCCACCTGCTTTGGCAGGACAGGGCGAGCACCAATAACCCAACGGTTAAATGTTGAAACAGAGGTGACAATGAAGTCATCCCGTCCCATGATGTCAGATCGTCTCGTTTGTTTGGTATTGTTCATTTTTGTAATTATCGTCATTGTGGTTTGTGTTTTGTATTTTGTCGTCTTTTGATTAATGTTGGTACTTTATATGTTGTGGTGTATTCGATTTTAATGATGGAAATAATTGTTTGTTTTAATGTTAGATTTAAACTCCTTTTAAATATTTAGATGATTCTAATTATTTTTGAAGGTCATATATTTCAATTAAATGATAATTAAATATTAAATGTGTTTTAATTATTTTAATCAAATTATCTGGTTGAGGATAATTATTAGAATAAATTATTTAAATTAAATAGATAATGTGATGTGCAAGTAAAGTGGTAAAAATATAAATTAAAACAATAAAACAAATAAAAGAATGAAAAAGTTGTGAGTGCAAATAAGAATACAGATCTGAGTAAAAAGCTTGCTTTTAAAGAATTATTTTCTTTTATTTTTTTATTTTTAGAGTTTTTAGAAGAAATTGTCAATATATTTTAATTTAATTAAGAATTTTGGGGGTTTACACACACAGAGAGGATATTAGTTACAGAAGTTGCAGAAGATATTGGCTTGGTATTCTGAAATTTTAGAAAGGATATTGGATTCTTTTATTTTATTTTGAGGAGAGTTCTTGAAAGGGATGAGAAATCTGTTACTGGTGTAGCGCAAAATTTTGTAGAGGAGATTTTGAAGCCGAAAATGAGGAGCTTTGGTAGAGGCCATCAGATTCAGGCAGTCAACATCAGACTTTCGAGAGCGCAGGACTCCAGGTTCCACCCTCTTTCTTCTTTGTTTGTTTTAAATCTGTAAGGAAAAGAATACAAATGTGTGTTAGAGTCAATCTTGCTTGTAAAAGAATTTTGTTTCTGAAAATTAGATAAATAGCATATCTGTGAGAAAACTCTTTGAAGAAACGTTTGATAACAAATTTCATCTAATAGAAATCCTCAATTTATCTATGATTGATCCTTTGAAAATGAATAAAGTTTGACTTTATACTCCTTTTTATTTAAATATATGAATATATATATATAATACTGTGCTTAAAATTCGAATGAGAACTCGTCCTCTGACTGAACTAATTTTTGTGAAAAAATATATATATTTATATATGTATATATATATATACATAAATTTATATACATATGTAATTTTAATATGAATTATAAATCTGTCTGTATTGATTTATTAATTTTATTTTGTTTTATTTTCCCTGTCATCTTGAAAGAAAATTTTAATTTATGTGATATTTTGGGGTTTGAGCCGAACCAGTACATGGTTGGCCGTATTGCATTTGGAATTTATTTATTTTCGTTTAAATAAATGTTATTAAATATTGAGAAACGAAAAAAAGTTAAATGTTATTTTCATTGGAGAAATTCTTTAAAAAAAAAAAATTTAAATAAAGTTTTTGTAGGGGTTTGGGGAGGGCACGACAGCCCGTACCCACCCCGCGCCCCCACTGTGGCACGGACCGCCGCAGCAGTCCTTACGGGCTGCTGCGTACAGCAGCTCATGGCAGTCCCCACTTGGCCCTTTATGAATTGTTTTTAATTTCATTTTTGTGAATTTATATACATATAAATATATATATGTATATTTATTTATAAATAAATATATATATGTATATTTATTTATAAATAAATATATATATATTGATATTTATTTATTTATTATTTTTGTTTGTTTTTATAATTATTGTTTAAAAAAAATTTATATATGGAAATAAAGAAATGTAAATGTTCTTTAGAATTAAAATATTAAGTAATTTTTAGTATAATAAAATTTAATTTGTTATAAATAATTTTATTTATATATGTTGTTCTATTTGAATTCTAATTATTTATTTTATTTTAAAAAGAATATTAGGTTGTATGAATTATTTGGAATAAAATTAAATAATAGGGTAAAATTATTTTATTACAGAATATTTATGGTAAAGTTGGTCGTGGAAATTGAATGTAAGTAATAGATGAAAATGGATTGTTGTCTTGATGAAATGTGGGTTATGTTGTTGTTAATTTGTGAAACCCTATGGATTGTCGGTCTATCTTGTGTGCCTTGATTATAGTTTTCCTTTATTTTGGTAGCGGTGTGGGAACCTTGTGTAATTGTGTATTCAATTGTTACTTATCAAAAACCCTTGTTCCAGAGGTTTGCTAAATTGTAATGTTCTCTTCATCTTGATTATACTTTTGGAATTTGATACTTAATGGTTTTGTTAGGAAGGGTTGAACGGTTTGTTAAGACTTTTGGATTATGAATTATTTCGAGAGGGTTAATGCCTCGCGTGTTCTTGTTGTGGTATTATGCTTTTTATGCTTTGGTTCAACCCTTGCCTAGTTTTGATTTATGTTAGGGGTCATAGGGAGAGTGGCTCTTCGTGGGCGCCGGTGCCTCGGAAGGAGGAAGTGCTCAGGGGAACCCATGTAAGAGTAGTTAAACAAGTGATAACCTAAAAATAGAATTTAGGGGGATGGGTAGTAAAACACACAAGATAATTAAAACTGGATTCCTCGTCTATGCATTAGGGCTACCGTAGACTAGTGATAGACTGAGTAGGCCGTGGTCGGCAAAGTCGTAGTCTCGTCTTTATGAGAGATTATCGGCTCCGCATTAGCTACCCTATGGTGCCGGTGCCTCAGTTAGGAGGAAGGGCCAGGGGATCCATAGATGGGTGCCGGTGCCTCAGTTGGAGGAAGTGCCAGGGGATCCCATGAGAGCTATGCGATGACACTCTCCACTAGACACCCTTGTTCTTGTTTCTTGTGTTCTGTTTTGTAGTTGCCTCTAGATATTGTATCTTTATGTTGTTTTCAAGGGCTAGGGAATCCATAGATGGGTGCCGGCGCCTCAGTTGGAGGAAGTGCCAGGGGATCCCATGAGAGCTATGCGATGACCCTCTCCACTTGACACCCTTGTGCTTTGTTTGTAGTTGCCTCTGGATACTGTATCTTTGTGATGCTTTTGATTCTTGTGAATATGTCTCATGATTGCTAATTGGTGATGATTCGTGTTATTGTGATGAGTTCTTAGTTTTAACTTGTTATGTGATTTGTGAACGTTGATGGTTGTTCATCATATGCTTTGAGTTGTACTTGTTTTGTATCATGTTGTTGTTGAGTCGGTTTGACATTCATGGTCGGGTTCACTTCCTCGTCACCTCTGAGCATGGGGGGTGAGTTACTTGTAATTCACATGGTTGGGTGGAACGTGCTCCGCACCCGTTGGGTTCCCCATCAACATCTTGTCTTCTCTGCATTCCGCAGTGGAGTTGTACCCGTGATCATTTGTATTTCATATTTCATTGTTCTTGTATCAATCCCCATGTTGGGAAATCCAATGTAATAAAATTATCGGAGATTGTAATGTAACATTAAAACAATGATGTAATAGTTAGGATCATTTGTATCTTAATTAAGATATTTATCATGGTGGTATGATGTGATGTTTATTATTCTCGTATCATGGTTGTTGGATGTATCAGTATCCTTAGTTATTATATAATAAATGATATTGTTGTAATCTTTATCATTATTTCTGGTTAGTTGTTGCGATGTAACCTCGCGTGCCCTAGAGAACTAAGTGTGTTAATGTTATGTAATGTGCTATGTGATTATGGTCATATGTTATTACATGTTTAATTTAATTATTTAAAAAAAAATTATTTGCATTGTGTGTGTTCTCTAGGGTTTGCACGACGGGCGTTACAATAACCATGTGCACTACCCAAAGCAAATCACAAAGGTTGACTAACACATTACGACAACCCACACAATTAAATGAAAACCCCATCTGGAAGACTTAACATAAATAATTAATTCCCTTTTCCCAACATCAAGAATGAGAAAAATCACATAATGAAAGGATAATTTTGACAATTTATTAATCTACTTAGAATTTCCTAAATCCAAGCAAAGCACTGACATAACGCATGTAATCAATTAAAATATTTAACATCATTTGTAATAAGAAGCTTAAACTAACTGTTTTATTTTAACTTTCCCGATTACAATGAATGTTAAAATCAATTTCCTAATAACATCATTCTCTTATGAAATTAATCTTTGCATCAATAATAAAATCATTATAGAAAAACTAGAATTAAATATAATTTAAACATATATATGTAACTATATATATTTATTGAATATATATATTTATATTTTAAATATATATTTAAAAAAAAAATATTTAAATTTCCATTCTCAATTATTTTCCAAAATTTAATTAAAACCAATTATTTAAAGATACATAATATATACATTATATATATATAATATATACATTATATATATATATAATATATACATTATATATATATATAATATATACATTATATATATATAATATATACATTATATATATATAATATATGCATATTATATATATAAATAATAATAAAAATTTATTTAAATAATAATATATATATATATTATATAATATATATATATATTATATATATATATATTATATATATATAGAATATAAATATTATATATAATATATATACTATATATAATATAAATAAAATAAAAATCAATTTTTATAAAAACGGGAAAGGAGGGCGCAACCATAGGTGCTTAACCTCCTATATATATATATATATATATATATATATATATATATATATATTAATTATTTAAATAGATGTATTATGTAACCATGCTTATTGGATTTACCTCATTCAAGGAATGAGAGTTGTAATATTATTGTTAAATTATGTTATTTGAAAACATGTGGTATCTCTTATTATGTGATGTAATTTATCATGTATGGAAGGTATGTGTTCTTAATTCTTCAAGTAATTAAATGTTATGTTTTCAATTCATGTTTCTTGTTTGGGTTTTAAAGTAATCTCAGTCTCGTAACCTTAGAGGTTGTTGGCAATGGATAGTGAACTTGTATGTTATTTTTACTTAAACAAAAAAAATAAAATTGTTGTGCGTTTGAGTAGTTAATTTCAACTTCCTCTAGGGTTGCGTGGTGGGGCGTTACAAAGTAGAAGCTATGAACAATTTGGGACCACCAATTAGGGTAGATAACAAGTAGCGAATGAGGGTGAAGGTGGAAGATCAATTCCACTTCATTGGTTATCTATCCTTTGCCACCCCCCCCCCATGACGAATGAATTTGTCTCTAAAAACTAGTCTACATATGACCTATGGTTAGCCCCTTAAACCATTCTAACTTGCATTGTGATGATGTCAATCATACTCATTGTCCAATCAATTAATTACATTAATAATTTTTACCTTGTATACTAGGGCGACGAAGGGCTAACACAAACTATATGGAATATTCTATGCACCTATTTATATAGTATAAAATATCAATGAATTACATAGCCATATGCATGCCCATACAAATCTATATGATTGTAGGACCTATCACGATTCCTCTATGCCCTCTATAAATGGTTGAATTTTTTCAAAATTTATCAATTTTTACGTTGATCCATAGGTTTTCGGGCCTTTTGGATCTAATGGTGAGGCCTATTTTTCCCAAGAGGAAATATATATACCTTCACCTCCAAACCCTCAAAAAATGAGCCCAAACAAAAGTCCATTTTTGAAATCAACACACAAACCCTAGATGTTAAACACCTTATCTATCTATAACACATCTAAAACCTTGGAAACATTTTGATTATTTTCCTACAAATCCATGGTTTCAACTATGCAAAAGCTCGACTCAATCCAAGGGTTAATAATGCTAAGAAGATGTTTCCTCCTAGAAAATGACAACTAGGTTTCAATAGCAAATGAGAGAAAAATTGTAACAATAATATATCTTCATATAGCCCTCATTAGAGAAACAAATAAAAAAAATCCAAAATACACAATGTAAAAAAATAGCAAACATACCACAAGATAAAACAAAATCTACTCTAGGAAAACCCTCTCAAGGGAAATACTTAGACTCTTAAGGCTCTCATACAACTTAATATATTCCCTCAAGAATAAGATTACAATAAACTTGTAGAGTCTGCATGTAAAGCCTTTGAAGAATCAAGCACCCTATTTGTGTTCCCCATGTGAAAAAGAAAATGAGAACCACATAGCCATATATATCAATCTATACTTCCACATATGCAACCTAAAAGAGATATTTAATCCAAGCTTAGATAAAAAGCCAACCTCAACAACTGCTCATGTACTTACTTTTATAAGACAAGCTTGCATAAAACTAGTAAATAGTATTACATAAACCAAGTGCATCAAAACCATGACCCAAATTAAAGAATTTGGTACTATTTTTTCTTAATATTAAATATTTTACCAATGTGACACCCACATTGAATATTTATCTCAGTGTCTCATACAACATACAAGTGTACTTAAGAATTCCTAACCCATGTGATACATGGATCCATATATGTACCACAATTAAATATTTATTTCTATATTATTAGCATTATTATTTTTATGCAAGATGTACAACAAAAATTTCCCAAAAAAATGGAGATGTAATACATGAAACCATCAAATGGTAATTAGGAAACCATAAGCTAAAACAACCCAAAAATGTGGCATTCAAATCCCTAGTTAAAAATCTAATGCTCAAATCCTAAGATGAGTTGATAGGCAAAAAATAACATATTCCTTCCACCTTCCATGAGTTTGTCATAATCCACTCACCATCTTGGGTGCTCCATTATTTCCATTCAAGTTGGTCAACACATGTAACTCCCTCTTACATCGCTTTGATGTGTCATATATGTTCTTACATTTTGTAATGTAAGAGGCCATAAATTTTGATCTGGGAAGCTGATTGGGCCCCTTTTTAAACTTATAGAGCTCAAAGAAGTCCATGCCAAGTGGATTTGAGAACCACCAACACTTGAAATATTTATTTTGGTCAAAAATAACTTAGATATAGCCCAAAAATTGAGTTTTTTAATTCTATAGTGCTAAGATTATATTTTTTGTATTCTTAATGTTAGGAGAAAAGTTGAGGCATCTTTCCTAACAAACATTACTTACAAAATCTACCTAGAACAATATGTACATAAGTAAATGGAATAGTATGCATCCACATGATTATAGAAGACACAAACTTTTATGTGAGAAACCCTTTTGAGAGAAAACCTGCCACCAAAAGGAATTGACAGTTATGTTATTTAGAATCAATACCAATTTAATACAAGTTCCTTAGATCCTCTTACAAAGTCTCAATCTATAACATACACTTCTTTTGCAATGCTGTAATGTTTACACACCAACAATGTATAATATATTGTTATTCCTTCTAGTCTATATGTAAGTAACATTGATACATTCACATGAATTGATATATATAGATGCAATTCTCAGAATACTAACCATTTAATTGTCCAATCAACTCGTGGAATACCAAGAATCGTGTAACTATAATCAAACCATGCATGATGTTAGCCTATTGCATAAACCACCAAGTATGATGTTATGGACAACCACTTTGTAAACTCTATTTCTACCACACACTATAAATCAATAATGTTGGTACACACACATATAATTGATATAACAATTACTAGTTCCCCAACTCCTCAAATGTGTTAGCTCACTCCAACATAACTTTAATTTTGACAACTTTCCATATCTAGTGCCATCTTCCAAGATGTTGTCCTACTTCTAAGTTGTGCAACATGAACTCTAGTTCTATCGCATGTGCTTTGACATAACCATTCATTCTCCAAAAAAACATTATCTTCCATATGCAGTTGTGAGTTCTTCAAATACCTTATGGTTTTGGCCATAACATCACCGCATGTGTAATCATTTATGATGTACAACATGTTTAACATTATTTCATATATAAATCACTATGCCTACTACATTTTTTTTAAAGATGATTGCATATAATTGCAAAAAAGTATATAGAAAAATTGATGTAGGAGCACCCAAGGTGTAAGGGCAATCTTGTGTCACCAAAAATATTTTAATTTTGATTTGTTTGATTTTAATAAGGGCTTAAGGGTTGGAAAAATAATATTTTCATTTCCAACAATGTAATTTCCCTTTTGGGTGAAAATGTAACTACAAATTTGATGGGTAATAGGTCCCAGTTAAGCGGTAAAAGCTTCTTGTGGGAGAATATTCCTTTTGGGCGTCCAATTTTGGGTGAGGAAAAATATTTTTGTCTTTTAGTAATTTTGACAAGTTTTGCATGTACATGTGTCATAAATTGTCATAAGGTGGGTTGCAAAGAATCTTGCATGTGTTTTCATGTAAAGTGTAATCGACAGGCTATAAGGAATATGTAAGAGGTTGTAAGATGTCATAGACAACCAATTCTGATTGGATAGAGTTTAGGCACCCAAGAGAAGGTTGGCATGCATTGGATTTCATTTCTAATTTGCAAATTTGTAACTCCCAAATTTGGGCGTGGGTTTTTGGAGGTGGTTCCAGAAGGTTATTTTGTGAAACCATGGATTGTTTTATCCACACACTTTCTCTATTTATTCATGCTTTTTTATTTTGAGAAGGGGACTTGGATAAGTGAAGTTTGCATACCCAGATGCTACCAAAATTGTGCCAGATTGTTGAAGACACATTTATTGTAGGTGTTTCATGTAGGATTGAAGATGAGCCCATGAGCTTCATTTTGATGTAAACTATTTGCATATTTGAATGAAATAAAGTTGTAGATTTCTCTTTCATTTTCAGTTTTTTATATGTATTTGCAACCTTCTTGCATATCATATTTTATGTGTTTGTAATTAGATTTGAAAGGGAGAGTCTCCCTTTTCATTTGTGGCATCAGAGCAGATTGTCTTGAGCCTATAAACAGAGTGTCAAAGAGAGGCATTTTGCAGTAGGACCTGTGAGTCGTGGGTGAAGATTAAAATGCCTCCAAGAGTTTCCAACTATGGTAGAAGTAGAGGCAGAGCTGGTGGAGGAAGAGATCCCCTAGAGATGAAATTAGAGCCCTCAGAAGGCAATTAAAAACTTTGTAGGGAGAGATTCATAGGAGAGAAGTGCATCAGGAAAGAGATGATAGTGAAGATGAAGATGAAGAGGAAATGGAAGAGGAAGAATAGGATCAAATGGATCCTGGAGAAATGAGATTATTGAGAGCTATATCAAAAATTGGAAAGAAACCAAAAATGGAGGTTTCAACCTTTAATGGAAGTTTAAAATCCTGAAAGAGTTGATAGACTGGATTAATGACATGGAAGAATTTTTTGAGTTTGAAGAGATTGAAGACCCTCATAGAGTGAAGTTTGCAAAAACACGGTTAAAGGGACATGCAAACATTTGGTGGAAAGAAATATAGCTTGAAAGAGGAAGACAAGGGAAAGACAAAATTTATAAATGGGATAGAATGGTAGCAAAAATGAAGAGGCAATTTATTCTAGTAGATTATGAGTTGGAGCTGCTCAAAAAGATGCAAAGCTTGAGACAAGGAATGAGGACGGTGAAAGAATACACAAAATAATTTTCACAAAGTTTTGATAAGAACAAGAAACTCTGAAGCAAACAAGGAGAAAGTGAGCCCATTACATCAATGGGTTAAAGCCGAGCATACAAGAAGAGTTGGCATTAGTAAGAATATACACCTTTGAGAATGCATATCAGTTTCCATTAAAAGTAGAAGAAAAATTGAACAATAAATTTGAGAATAAGCAGAAAGGGAAGGGTAAAGGTTCCGTGCAACAAAAAGAGGATGAATAGTAGAATAGAGACATTAAGGAAAACAAGGATGAAAGAGGTGAAAGTTCAAACAAGTTTTGTGAGCAGAATTTCAGAGGAAGAGGAAGATCGGGTAGAGGATTTGGAAGAGGAGGACTCCAAGGAACTTGTTACCAATGTGGAGAAGAGGGACATAGAGCATATGACTGCCCACACAATCAAGAAAGGACTAATAGAAGATCTGAAAAACTATGCTAGAGCAACAAATGTGAATGGAGAAGATGTAGTTTCACACTCTGAAGAAGATGAAAGAGGAGAAGCTTTTATGACTAGGCAAGCCTTGTTGAATGAAGAAAATGAACCATTGCAAAGGAAGAGTTTGTTTAGAACAAGATGCAAATGTGAAGGTAAAGTATGTAATGCGATTATTGATGGTGGTAGTATTGATAATCTTGTTTATGAAGAAATGGTGAATAAGTTGCAACTGGAAAGGAGAAGTCACCCACATCCATACGAAATTGCTTGGTTGCAGGATGACCGTAAGACTTTGGTGGATGAACAATGCTTGGATGAAGTTTTGTGTGATGTTATGTCTATAGATGTTTGTCATTTGTTATTGGGAAGACCTCGGCGGTTTGATAAGAAAGCAATGAATGATGGGTATGCCAATACCTACTCCTTGATGAAGGATGGAGTGAAGCACAAGTTGAAACCTTTGAGTATAGAAGAAGGAAAGGTATGTAAAGACACTAGAAAATGATTAGTTAACGGAGTTAGACAATTAGTTAAAGAGGATGAGGATGAAAATCGTGGTTTGTTAATGCAAGTTGCAGCAATGTTGATTGCATTCAAAAGGGGTAGAGGCATTTAAGATTGGTGATTATCATGATGAAGTTTTGTGTGATGTTATGTCTATAGATGTTTGTCATTTGTTATTGGTAAGACCTTGGCAGTTTGATAAGAAAGCAATGCATGATGGGTATGCCAATACCTACTCCTTGATGAAGGATGGAGTGAAGCACAAGTTGAAACCTTTGAGTATAGAAGAAGGAAAGGTATGTAAAGACACTAGAAAATGCTTAGTTAATGGAGCTAGACAATTAGTTAAAGAGGATGAGGATGAAAATCATGGTTTGTTAATGCAAGTTGCAGCAGTGTTGATTGCATTCAAAAGGGGTAGAGTGAAAGTTTCGATGGAGAAAGAAGAGGTAAAATCTATTTTTTATGAAAATATTGTTGCTGATTTATATGAGCATGATG
Organism: Sequoia sempervirens; assembly: GCA_007258455.2. NCBI lineage: Eukaryota > Viridiplantae > Streptophyta > Pinopsida > Cupressales > Cupressaceae > Sequoia > Sequoia sempervirens. Next base: position 372,506,793 of record VDFB02086081.1, read on the forward strand.
AGATTTGTGTAGAAGAAGATATTGTAGCTGCAATGAGTACACTGGTGAATGAAGGTACTACATTTGTAAGTAAGGAAGAAGGTGATAAAGTGAATGTTGATTTGTTTGGTGAGCTTCCCTTTGCATCAGTTGATGATTTCTCATGTGATAAAGAGATTTGTATGGATGGCAATTTATTGCAGGATGAAAAGGATGAATATTTTGATTGTGTTACTAACATTGAAATGGATGCAGAGGGGGAAGATGGAAATGATGAATATATTGATTGTGTCACTAACATTGATTTTGAAGCTGAGAATTACTTTTCAAGAGGTATAGGAAAGGAGGAACACATGGAACAAAAAGAGATTGAAAATGAAATGACTGTTGTAGAAATAATAGGGGAAGAGGTAATGCATGAGTTTTTTGATTTTACTGAAGAAAATAAAATTGATGATTATGATTTTCTAGTATTTCATAGTGCAAATTGGTGAGAATTGGAATTTGTGAAAAAAGGAAGAGGGGAAGAATGAAGGGTGGAAGGGATATCAAATTGCAAAGATAGATACATAAAGATGTTCAGAAAGACAAGGTAAATAGATGGATCCAGGATAAGCATAGGATCTACAAATTTTTATGAGTTCAACTCATGAAACATTTCAAATTACCATGGGTTCCTAATGCAGGAGCACCCAAGGTGTAAGGGAAATCCTATGTCACCAAAAATATTATAATTTTGCTTTGTTTGATTTTAATAAGGGCTTAAGGGTTGGGAAAATAATATTTTCGTTTACAACAATGTAATTTCCCTTTTGGGTGAAAATGTAACTATAAATTTGATGGGTAATAGGTCTCGGTTAAGTAGTAAAAGCATCTTGTGGGAGAATATTCCTTTTGGGTGTCCACTTTTGGGTGAGAACAAATATTTTTGTCTTTTAGTAATTTTGGCATGTTTTTCATGTACATGTGTCATAAATTGTCATAAGGTGGGCTGCAAAAAATCTAGCATGTTCCTTGCATGTCTTTGCATGTAAAGTGTAACTGATAAGCTGTAAAGAATATGTAAGAGGTTGTAAGATGTCATAGACAACCAAATCTGTTTGCACAGAGTTTATGCACCTAAGAGAAGGTTGGCATGCATTGGATTTCATTTCTAATTTGCAGATTTGTAACTCCCAAAGTTGGGCGTGGATTTTTGGAGGTGGTTCCAGAAGGTTGTTTTGTGAAACCACAAATTGTTTTCTCCACACACTTTGTCTATTTATTCATGCCTTTTCATTTTGAGAAGGGGGCTTGGAGAAGTGAAGTTTGCATACCCAGATATTGCTGAAATTGTGCCAGATTGTTGAAGACACATTTGTTCTAGGTGTTGCATGTAGGATTGAAGATGAGCCCATGAGCTTCATTTTGATGAAAACTATTTGCGTATTTGAATGGAATAAAGTTGCAAATTTCTCTTTCATTTTCAGTTCTTTATATGTATTTGCAGCCTTCTTGCATAGCATATTTTGTGTGTTTGTAATGAGATTTGAAAGGGAGAGTCTCCCTTTTCATAAAAAAATCTTCCTACAAGGACTCCCTATAGGTAAATATCACCTAAGTCCCAACATTATCTCTTGATATTTACTACATGAGAATGTGATATTTAACCCAATAAATTCTTATGGTAAGGAATGGGAAAAGTCCATCTCATCCCTACACCACATGAACTTCATAGTGCTTACAAGTTTTGTCAAATATTCTACAATGATAACCTAAGTATCAATTTTCTCCATCTAGAATTTCCTACCTTCAACCATCTCCCTCATAAAGTGATACTACACATCAATATGCTTGGTTTTAGCACGGTAAATAAGATTCTTGGTGAGAAAAATTACACTGTATGATTTACACTTCACCACGGGTTGAATCTTATAACCAATACTTCTACTCAACCTCTCTAACCACACAACTTCCTTACAACCATGTTTTGTAGCCACATATTCTATGTAAATAGTTGATCTAAGGAATTTTTTCCCCTCTTGCTCATCCAACTCACAACTCCTCCAAATAGAATAAACACATATGCACAAGTTGTAGACATCTAGTTATCAAGATCTCTAGTCCAATCCAAATGAACAAATCCATGTATACTCAACACTCTACTCACATCATTAGTATTATGATAAACTAAGTAGTATTCAAAGTTCCCTTCAAGTACCTAAACACTCTATTTATATGTATACAATGTTCTTTACCTAGCTTTTTGTGAAATGAATTAGAACTCTCATTGCTTGGACAATACCTAGTCTTGTGCAAACCATTGCATACTTGAGAATATATTTCTTTGATATTTCTATGGAAATCTTTATAGACCTTTTCTTAAAATTCTAAAATTATTTAATTTTTTATAATTCAATTCTTATGAAATGAAGAGCATTTGGAGGAAATTTGCTCATCATAAATACTTTTCAATATATTTGTCTTGTCAAATGATCCTTGATCTATTGATGAGATTTAATGATTCAAAGATACTCTAAACAAATGATGATTTGTGCACTAATATCATAACTTACTAAAAACAATAATTTAAATAAATTAAAAACTCAATAAAATTGCTTCACATATATAAGTTCTATAAAAATTAAATTTACTTGAATATATATAATTGACATGGGTGTAAGTTAGGGGGCATTGTTATGATAGGGCGGCCCATTGTCCTACCCACCATACTCACCTACTCAATTCTCTACTTCATTCATCAATTTCAATCCTAGGAAAATAATTGTTTGGTTATCTTTTACATTAGTTCAGGGGGAAAATTTGAAACTAGATGGGCTACCTTCCTAACAGTTTTTCCTCTCAGGTAGAAGCTCTCATTCCAAAACTATTTGACTGGGGAAAAATGGACGTAGTCTTGAAAAAAACAGAAAATAAACTCCCTCCCTCCTATTCAGCGGAGAAAACAAAGCTCACCTTAAACTCTGTACTGCCATCTGTAATCACCTTCACCAACCACCACCTTCCTCACATACTCTGTACTTCTCTTCTGTACTACACAAGCTCACCGTTTACCCACTCAAACCAAAACGTATTTCTTTTCATTTATAAATACCCAACTTTTCTTCTATGCTTGAACATCTCACACAATTGTTTCTAACAAGTTTGGAATAGCAAATGCGTCATTGAGTGCAGCGTTGATGATTTCAATGTATTGATATTATTAGCTTGTCTGATAATTCTCTTACATTTACTTGTCAATGCTGCACTTAATAATGTGTTTGCTTACTGAAATGGCTGAAGTGGAGTTTATGATCGATGGGAAGAAAAGCCTTTTGATAAGATATGCTGGTAAAATTTCAAAAATCACAAGCCTTTGTTAACTTGAAAAAGGGTATGTTTTTTTTTGTTTTTTTCATTCCATTTCTGGATCTGCCTCAAATCAAATCTGTGTTGATGGTTCGGCAGAAAGGGCTTTTGCCCACCTGGTATTTTCTAGTGTTTGGATTCAGCCATCAAATGATTTTTTTTAATTTATATGTAGAAAAAATGTATTTTCAATTACAAAATTGGTTTAAACAATATATACAGTTGTGTTATTGTCTGGTTTTTATAAAAAAAATCAGATCCTTTCCGAACCTATTTTTACTCAATAAGCATACACAGTTTTCCCAAATTTTCCAGAAACATTTATTCAATATTATGAAGCTTATAACTTCATATTCATTTTTCCAGAAACTTTTTATTCAATTTTATGAAGCTTATAACTTCATATTCATTAATCTCCCTTCTTTTTGTCTAAAATAGATTGATGAACAACTTTGAAAAATGGATAACTTCATATTCATTCGTCTCCCTTCTTTTTGTCTAAAAGAGATTGATGAACTAACTTTGAAAAATGGACTGTGTTGCTCTAAAATAGATTGATGAACAACTTTGAAAAATGGACTGTGTTGGTCTAAAATATAGATTGTTGAACAGCTTTGAAAAATGTAGTGTATCAAGGAAATGGACACAAGTTGTAATGTACATGATGTTTTGTTTAAGCCAACAATAATTTGCAACAAAGTAACAAATTTTTGAGAATAGATCTGAAGTTACAATAGTTGGTTAAGGTTATAGAGATTAATGTTCAGAAAAAATATTTTGAAGGTCAGTGAGATTTAAAAATTGTATCAGCAATTTTCTGATTTTGGATTTTTGTAAAGTTACATGTATGGGTTTTCTATTTTCATTCATAATTTTAATGCATTCATACAATTTGAAACTTGATTGAGGAGTTTTTATGCAATAGCAAAAAAATAAATTATGTTGTATTTCATTAGAAAGATGTTTTCATAAACAAAATACTATATACTAGTACATATTTTTTTTTTTTTTTACTTTAGATACTGTATACACTACTTCTATTTTGTATACATTTATCAAACTTCTTTTGCTCACACATAAACAATCTTCAAAAAAATTAAAGAATTATGTGTAGTATAAATATTATACAATTCATAATTTTGTTTAAAAAAAAAATCTATATTTTAAATATTTCCATGTTTCATGATTTCAGAGCTCTTTAAAGTTTTTTGTTTTGGAGATTTAACCATTTCTGAATGTCTATGACATGAACCGATATATATTTTATGTTAAAACAATAATACTGTTTAACCAAATTGATCAATTGTGAGATAGTTACACTTCAAATTAGAGGATCTGTTTTTTAAAAATATTCAAACAAATAAATTTATTTCCTTTAAAAGAATTGAACCCATCGATCTTATTTTTATTTCTGATAGGTAAAATTTTTCCCATGTGAAAATGAAAACCTTTGTGATAAATCATCCAAAATTACCTACCAATCCTAAAAATTTAGGAGTAGGTATGCTATCAACCTAACAAATTCCTACAGTGGGTTGAGAATATTTGTATACTATATCCAAGACCAAATTTAGGAGTAGAGATGCTATCAGACCAAATTTTTTGGTTTCATTTCAACATCAATTGGTTTTCCAATATCTTAACCATCTTTTCCAAGACCTTGACTGATGTATATCATCTTTCCAAACTATTAACTAAGTTTGGTGGGTAATCAAAATGATAGAAATCAGAAGGGACTTTCTTCTGTCCTCTTCTTTCTTTGCACTGTTCACATTTTATTTGTAGATCTGTCAACATTTTTTGGTAGAATTCTTCATGGAATATCTGTAAGACATTGGTACATGTTTTCTTTGATCAAAATAATCCTTCAACAAGGTTTTAAAATTAAGAAATACTAAATTTTTCACTTTTCTAATTTGTTCTATGGTGAAGCTGAGGTTGTTCTGCAACTATTGGTTGTCATCTCTTAGTTGATTTTCTGTAAGAACAATCTGTGCTAATTTTAGTTAATTAAGAAGTACAAACTTCTTTATAGTGAGTAGAAATACTTTCTTAGGAGCTTCCTCTAGAATTCTATGAGATTAATCATCCACAGTAATAATGAAAGTACACGTTTTGGATTGAAAGACTTCACTTCAATTGTCTGTACAACACATGCATCTCTACTATGCAGTCTGATTTGCCTAAACAATTGTATATGTTTGACAGTGAAGTGGTGTTGGGAGACTCAAGATCTTGACGAGATCTTATAAATTCAGGCTCTTTTGATTGCCACAAGCCACAATAGAACAGATAAATGTCCTGGGCCTTTCTGGCATATCATTTTTGTTAAAAATATCTTATTATATATTTATTTATATGTTGAACTGAACATTTTATTATTACTATTGTCATATGAAAATAAGATACATTTGATATCTTATATGTGTTTGGACGGAGACAACAAATTAATGTATAAGCATGGAATAAACCATAAGAAATTAGAAATATAATTTTTTACCTACTTTAGATCTACCTGTCAATATTGAAAGATTCTTCTTTGATGTTATGATGTTGCAATCCTTTAAATAAAATATCTATCAACCTCTACAATATGTTGCTAGAAATCTTAAAAAATATATTTGAATGGTCAAAAAAGGTAAAGATAAATGAGATAATGATTTGATGTTTAAGATGTTTTAGGTAGATACCCACAAATAGATTCCTTTCCATTTGTCTCATATATTGTCCTACAAGGTGTACATAACATTTCCTTCTTTTTGAATCAAACCTATATCTTGTCTATGCTATATAGATACTTTCACCATTAGGCCAATTTAAGACAAAAAATATGTTTACAACCCCTATACATATGTAACATAACCAATTGCTTCATGCGACTTCATGAAAACCAAAAGCAAAAAAACAATTAATTTAGATTTCTATTTGTATTCACCCAACTTCATATCCCTTAAACCTAACTCCCATCCTCTTCCATTGTCTTAGCCCCCAATATGTAATGTTCCCTCTTCAAACATTAAACTCACATGCTTTGTTTTCTTTGCAAGAACCATATCTACAATCTATGAGCATGGTGGATTGGGTGTAGAAATTTGGTGTAGCACAACAAATACAATCAAATTATATTATAAAATAAATAAATATGAATCATAGAATAAAATAAAATAATATTATAATAGAAGGATTAAATAATATTCATCAATAGTGGCATTGGTGCGATGGCTAAGTTGTTGTGTTGTTATTCTTGGAAGCATTTGTGTGAGATGTTCACTTCACAACACTTTTACAAGGCATCATTAAGTTCTTAATGATTCACAAGGATCCAAGACCTAATGTGAATGTGTTGACCACATCACAACATTAAATCAAGGCAAAATCAAGCCAAAATCACAAGGAGCCCGACCTAAATAGAAAGAAAAAGTAGAAGGGTTACTTTTTTTGTGTCCACAAATTCCTTAGAGCGAATTCAGATGAAGATCCCCACTATGCAGATCTGATTAATATCTACTTTGTAATTAAAGAAACATCCTTTTAATTATATAGATTTTACTAGTTACAAATATATTTCATATTAGTGTGATTGTTGCTCATATTAATATCATATTTTTCTATTGTTTAGTGCTAATCTAAGGATGCCACAAATTTGATTAAGGAAGTCACATTTAAATAGTAGTAATTTATTAAATATTGGTGACTATAATGCATAGCACTCATGATATTTCAATACCAATTGTTGATTTTTTCCCAAGTGCATTTCTCTGAAAAGATCTATTATTTGTATCAAAATTGGAGATCCTTTATATTAGAAGGGGGCTAAGGCCTACAAGTGGGACCCAATGCAATAGGAGTGTTAGTGCATGATTCTTATCACATAGATGCAAATCCTCCTAGTTAAGCATTTAATACTTGGGGAGACACTTCTATTATTTTATTGTTGCTATCAAAGCTATATATTGATTACTTTGGTCAACATTTGTCAGATTTTGAAATATTGGAAGAATAGAATACTTTGAGGAATTATTCACAGATCTTCAAAGTGACAAATGATATTAATTATTAAGGAAAGACTTGTTATCAAGGCTAATATTCATAATTGGTTTGTAGTGCCATATCTATGATTGTGATTTGTTATAAATATAATTACAATATTTAACTAGGTGATCACAAAATTTGGTTAATCATTCCAACATCTTTGTCAAGAGTCATACCATTTCATAAGGAATTTAATACCCAATGTAGCTATCTAATACTTGAAAGTAGAATATTCAAGGAAAATAATATTATTCATCTACAATTTAGCCTTGATTCAAGAGATTCGTGAACAACCATTAACTTTGTGATTTTGGAAATTAAATTAAATTTAATAAAGATTATAAAATATTTCATTCAAGATATTGCAATGCTATTAGAGCCGGATCTTGCTAGCTTGTGAAAGAGAAGCACAATAGTCATCCCATATAATTGGGGGTTGCCACAAATAATTTTAATTATGAAAGTCTAGATGGTAGCCAAGGTGAAATTAAAATCCATGAACAATTCATCTTATCACATAAAAAAGAGTCACACCTAAATCAATTGCATATTTTTAATTAAATAATGATGCACCCCATCGATCACATCTTGTCAATAGGACACCTCATCAACATGTATATATACCAAATTGAAGTAATAGTTTTTCTATAATCTTGACTCCTACATTCCTTTCAAACAAGATTCATATTTGTGTTATAAGTAGCTCATTGACATGTCAAGAATTTTTAAATATTATGATGCTTGCAAGTATGATTATGAATCCATAAAATTTTAAAACATGCATGATAACTCTCACATATTCAAAATGATCAAATATATATTTTCACTAGAAAATGAAGCTCTAGGTTTTAAAAAGGTTAAATCAACATAAAAAATGCTAAAATATGGCATAAGTTACCAACTTCAAAACACACAATCTCTTAAAACACTTTCTCTATCTCTCAAGGATAAACAAAAAAGAAACAATGATAAACATGTTGGGTTAGATGCTCCACATGATGTAGAATAATGAGTGCTTCTAGAAATTAGATTAGTGGTACAAGCACTTCAAAATCCAATAATAAAAAATAGAACAATCACACACAATTTTTTTTTTTTTTGGCCTTTTGATAGGCCTCTATTACCCACTTTCATTTGTAGATAAGAAGAAAGTTTGAGCAAATGTTCATCAACAGGAATACATTTCTATATTTGTTAATACCAAAGAATAAAATCAATTTTGAAAAGGATTTAGAAAAATGAATGAAGAGACCAAGTATACCTTGGAACCAATTATATATATATATATATATATATAATAGACAAATTTATAAGAGGAAGATGCCAAGGAAAAAATTATAGGGCATAATCAAATTTTAGGTGAAGAAATGAATTATGTGGAGGATTTTGAAGAGGAATACCGAGATGGTGAGGGAGAAGAACTTATTTGCAGACTAAAATCCATGTAAGTATAATTTGACACCTTATTCGCTTTATGTGACTATTTCTATTAGACTTGAAATTGAAATAACTATCACCGTCCTCAATAAGTAATCCAAGAAAAAATTCCAAAAGAGATAATTGATTTCATTAATAGTTTAATTACAAATCATGAAAAGGTCAAAGCCTGTATTGAAAAAGAACTATTATTTTGTGGAGTCTCCCTAGCCAAAGGTTCTAAAAACCTTATTGAGGGGTATTCCTAGATAGTTAAAAAATATTGTAATGAAATAGGAGGAAGATATACATAACTTATCTCTATTAAATGCATAAAAATAATGATTGAGAAAAAAACACATTCTTTGAGATTGATCCTACTTAGATTGAAAATGTGAAACAATGACGCCTACCAAATCCTTTAAATAATCCCATGTTAGAGGAATATGATTTAAAAAATGATTTTCAAGATTTATTTGAATGTGGAGTTGAAGCCTTAGACACAACCATAAACTTATTAGAAAAATGTATTAGTAAGATGTTTGGATATGGTAGAGAAAGGTTGGGTACCATTCTGCTTTCTTGCAGGGTAGAAAAACCAGTAGTAGGAGTTTTGTAGCTTATTATATGCAAAAAAAATTGTCTTTTCTTGATGACCAATGTTATATCTATGGATCAATGGGCATTCTAGTTCAAATTGTGGAGTACAATTCAAGATGACTAGATATGTTGAATTTTAATTTTGATAGTAAGGAAATATTTAAAGATAATGTAGGCATGGTTTTCACTACATATAATATGGTTGTATTTGGAGGTAAACATTTTGAAGAGTAAACAAATAATAATTGAAGAGATTAGGAATAGGGAATGGGGTCTTCTTCTAATGAATGAGGTTTATGTTGTTACAACACATAAATTCTGTAAAGTTATTAGCATCACAAAATCTTATTGCAAACTTGGTCTCAGAATGATACTTGTATATGAAGATGAGCACATCATTGATCTTAACTTTCTCATTGGGTCAAACTTATCCAAATGGAGTGTTTATTACTAATGTGGAATATGTGGAAGTATGGTTTCCAATTTCAAAAGAGTTCTTTGCAAAAAAATTAAAGAAGGTAAGGGCAGGTGCATGAAGTTGGGTTACACTTTTGTGGCCAACTCCAAAAAAAAATTGAAAATGACATAGCGCGAGTGCATTATAACGCGCTCGCGTTATGCCATTTTAAAAGCAAAAAAAAAAAGTGAAAGCTATTCATTTTCTCTTGTCTATTTTTCTGCTTTGCCCGCAGCCAAAAACCCTCATTTTCACGCTCGCATTCTAGGATGAGGCATTCTAAAAAATTCATCAACAATAGTTGCTTTTCCTTTGCAAAGATGGTGCCACGACGATGAAGAGGTGCAGGAGGTAAGTATTGTTTGCTATTTGTTTTGAATTTCTTAGTTTCAAGTTGATTTTGTTTGTCTTAGGTTAGATTTGATTGTTGTTTTTAAAATTTGTAGGAGATGCAAATGATCCTACAAATCCTCAAAATCCTCAACAAGAAGAATGAAAAATACTCCTCAACAAAATCAATATCCCCCACCAATCACTCATCACCCCCTGGAACTCAACAAAATTTGAGGAGTGAAATTGAGAACAAAAAAAAACAAATTGAGGATCTTATCAGTAGGTTGAGTGATCCAAATGCTTCAATCGCATAAAGAATGACACTAGAAAATTCAATGAAAGAGATGTTAAAAAATGTAGATTCAATAACCCAAAAAATAACAGGATGGCAAGATAGGAGGCAGGCAGCTAGTGCATATTATGCAGATAAACTATCATATAAACAAGTAAAAGATTTAAAAATTACTAAAGGTGATTTGTGCTCTTTATTCATTGACCCTAGAACAAATCAAAATATTAGCCTCAATGCGAAGAGGTTTCCTATTCATTGGTGCCACCACCAAGAGATTAGGAACCGTTTTTATGATAGGTGGTACTTGGTCTTTGATTACCCATTGTGCAACAATTGTGAAGTCCCCCAATATTTTCTTAGGAAACTATACAGTGAGTTCGTATTGAACCAAATCCCAAATTATTTTGATATGAGGGAGTTCTAGGGGAGAGGTGGGGGGTCGGCCTAGGATAGGCCCGATGCACATCTAGATCCTGCACGACAAGGGAGATGACCTCTCGCTAGGCCGCCTCATGAGCACATTGTTATGCCTGTCGTTGTGAAGGAGAGTGCTGACGTAGAGACATTGCAGGCGATCAACACTTTGACCTGGAGTGTCATCCATCATACTAGCCCTATTTTACATCGCCATCTAGGGGAGTCTTCGGGTGGTGGACTTCAAACCCATGTGTGTCAATCTTTTGGGGTGACTTGTTCATATGACCCCACCAACACTCAGGAGGATGCTACGCAAGATCTGTATGCTACTACGCAGGATCCATATGTTGCTACACAGGATCTGTATACTACTACATAGGATCCATATGCTGCTACGGGGATGGAGAGGATGACTGACATATGGCATAGATAGTTAGGTAAAAGTCATCATGTTCATTGAATTTAATTTATTAAAATTTGATTCTGAAATGCAAGATTAACTAATTTAGTTTTATTATTTTAATAAAATTGTAGGGTCACAGTGTTGAGACTGGATACACTGGTCCTCCACCTACTTATTTCTGCAGTACACCTATTAGTGGGGTATGTAACTAGTAAACAATTATAAATTTATTACATGTTAATAGCATTGTTTTACGAATGGTATTTTAATACATGTGATTTTAGATGTTGAACAGGCTAATATTGGCGGTTTCAAGCAAACACCTCCTAGTGCCAGTGGATTTACTCAAACATACACGAAGGTAATAGAATAAAGAGAACTTAACTAATGAATTATACTTAATACATTTGTGTAGTTTATATTGATATTGTTGGTTACGTTGCATTACACATCATTCAAACTCAAAGCATTACTTCAAATTCCATAACTAATAACTAGATGTTGATAGATGGTACAATTTTAACTATACAATATAGTTGTTTAGAAAGTCAACATAAGCAGCACAATGCAATTACTTCACATGGAGGCATGTGCTTGCAAAGGTGCACTAGCACGAAAAACTATGGATGCTTGGAAAAATCTATGAAACCATAATAATACATAGACAAGGCAATTAGTGATGTAGAGCATCATATCAAAACACTCAATCATTAGGGTACATTTGATGCATAGCATCCAACAAACACCATCAACACCATTTCTTCAAGGGATTTCAATCCCAAATAGAATCAAGAGAAGATCAAATATAATTTCATTAGAAATCTAATTTTCATTCAACCAAAATCCACTCAAATTCTCTTAGCCATTCCATAGGCCATCATTCATCATTCCACTAATCAGTATTCCAATTGACTCATTCAAAGCAAAAGCCATATTAAACAAAAATGTGACTTAATCAATTAGATTCACATCATTCTCAACCACCATAAAAACAACATAAACTTGATTATTGATACTTGAACAATTCATCCTTTCATTTATTCACCAAGGCAACAAATCAACTAAACCATACCTCACTGTTATCAGTCCATTATCAAGCACTGTACTCACCATATTTTGACTATAGTAGTCTATTTATAGGTTACAAAATCCTGCTACAACAGAATCTTAATTATCATCTTGTGGTTAATCATCAATTTGCTCAAAAGGCTTCATAATACTCACCCATCCAACCATCAAAGTCACCAAACCTGTCTTATACACCTTAAGCAAATTTAGTAACATCAATCATATCATTATTTTGATAGTAACCAAGCACTCAATATCATCCTTTCCACTGTTTAAACAAACATCTTTGTTTTGATCAGACAATATCATATTCCTCTAGTAGGTCTGTCAACCATTAAATCAGGTAGTTACATTCCTATCTCAAAGCTTATTAAAAAAATCAATGCACATTTAGAAACGCTTTCCAACACATCACAACATATCAATGTTCTTAGACATTTGACATAAAGAAAATCATCATAATTTAGACTGTCCTCTAAAGAAAGGCTAGTAGATTAGGCTTGTTTTACAAAGGAGACCCCTTCAAAACCATTCCAAATCACTCAAAACCTCAAAACAGTCTTCAAGCATGTCTTATAACTCAAAATTTCACCATTTATAGGGATTGAAAACCATGAAAATGTTCTGATCCAATAAACCCTCGTTTATAGGGTGTAAAAGCACAAATCAAGGAGGGTTTTGTGAAAAATACTCTTGCAAACCCATATTTCTTTGGCCACCATCTGGAACATGAATTTTTATGTCTTCCAAGACCTACATCATTTCCAAGCCTCTGCAAGCTTTATTTATTCACGACCCATTACTGTAGCATCACTTTGTGTAGGAAAATCCTCTATTTTCCAGTGTAGCAGCAACTCCACCATGGTATTCTTGCTTTTCCATGCACTTACAATCATGAAAACATGCAAAAAATCCTAACATTAACCTACTCCACCAATTTACTTGACCTACATTGGTGGAGTAGTGAAGAAAAACCCTATTGGATTCTCAAACTTGCTTCTAAAAGTACTCTGTCGGGCATCGAAAACTACCTCTTATTCTTTTGTTTCCTAAAACTAACCAAGTCCAACTCTTGAAATTGGAAACTAACTCCTCTTTACATGTATTCACACTATGATTTAACTTTGGGTGTTCCTAAATTACCAACACAAGAAAACAAAAAAATGGAGTAATGCTGTAAACTCAAAAACTTCTACTTTTTCTCGCCTTTACATACCTTTTAAAGATATTTCCTTTTCCATAACTGTCTCTCCATCAGTTGAAACTACCCCTTTTAACCCTTAATATGCATGATTTCCTTGTTTTTTCCAATTTAACAACTTTTAACAATATCATATTATTGCATTATTTGCATTTTCCCACTTTGACCACCTAGAACTTACCCATAACCTTAAATACATTTAAATAAGACCTCATATGACCTTGAACATGCTTTGCATCATTTTTCTGTGACCTTTTGTGATTGAATCAATACAAATTTGAACACTCATCCCTTTTGCAAAATTGAAAAGTATTTGATGACCTAGGTGCTCTTGCACCAACATTTGACCCAATTGAATCAGGAGAAGATCAAATTGAATAAGCAACTATTTTTTTTTACTATTTTCATCAAAAATCACATTGTTTCATTTGCAAACCACAAGGCAATAACAAGACAAATCATTTCAATACTTCTTCTTATCATCCTCAAGCTTCAAACATCTTATTTATCAACAAAAATGATTGATCCGTGCACAAGAAACCTAATTAGAGTCACTAAAAAATCCACTCTTTCATCATTCACCAAGGAACCCTTCCACTCAATTTTCTTTACTTAGGTAAAATAACCAAAAACCAATCTTTCATGTTACAACCTATATCCATCAGATCCTAACACACCTTTGTCATCATCAATTTATTTGAATTCAAGGCAAAAACCTGATAAAGAGCTCTGAATCTTTCAATTCCTTAAACAACTCACCAAATTTTCACTTTTACCAACTAGTTCCTCAAGACCAAGATACTACAGTCAACCATTTACACCTCAATCATTTCATTTGACTTCCAAGACATTACTCACATCATGTTTATTGACTAAGCTTATTCTATGCACAAATCAAGCCCTACAAAGGAGGGTTTATTGCATAAGGTACTTACAAACCTTAAATACTCCTGCCACCACCATAAACACCATGGAAATATCCTACATAAGCTTTAGAAATGATGTAGAGTGGCAGGGAAGGAAAACTCACAATCACAAATGGCAGTCACTCCATTGAATGCTTCTCTCAAATACTCTTATGAGGAGTCCTAAACTCCACTATTCTTTAAGAGATCAACCCCACACACCTAGGGTTCACAACTTAGATCGCTCACAAAGCTTGAATTTTTTTGGATCATGTCTCATTAAGTCAAAACAAGGTTTAACAACCCTCTAGCATTTAGGTTTCAATAAACACCCATCACTATGGTGACTTAGAACTCACTCTCTCTTGAGGCTTACAACCCTTGCCTTGTAGGATAACCAAAAAAAAAAAGGAATACTGTTAAGACACCAAACCTATGGATTTAGACCCCTAAGATGGACCCCTACAAGGTTCCAAAACCCTTCCTCTTGACTGTCAAAACATCACTCACAATGGCCCTTTCTATCGTTGCTCCAAAAGGCCTAATTCACAGACCTACACCTAGGTATTGACTATATAATCTCTCCCTTTCACCCAAAAGCCAAAATCCAGACTCCTACAGGTTCTCCGCACCTTTTTCCACCATTCCTAAGTGCCTCTTAAATAGATTCTTCAAAATCAAGCAAAAACTCATTTTTTTTGCTTGTCAATTATGCTTGCCACATAGAGATGTCAAGCCAAAATTCATGCACAACTTCCAACAACGAGCCTTCCATTCTCCAAAACATTGAGGACATTATAGTATAGTATTATATCTTCTATCCCATCAAGATTTAGCAATTTTACGTGGGAATGGAAGAAATATACATTTTTCACCCAAAACCCTAATTTTAAGGGTTTTCAGACCACCCGATAGAGAAATTGGAATATCTCCCTTGATACTCAATGAAATCTCACCAATCCAATGCCAAAGGAAAGATTATTAAATTACCTATCCAACCATTATGGGCTTGGAGCATGAAAGTGAACATATAGTCTATACCAAGTACAGGATCAACAAATTCTTCAGAAAAACACAGGAAAAACAACAAAATTCTTATTGAAAATTCTTCAAAACATCAACATCAACCTTGCCTCAATCAAGAGAGGCATATTTTAAGTATTAAAAACTCCCTCCAAATTCTTGTAACTGTCTTTTGAAAAGAGAGACGTTGGAAAACAACTAATCTCATGCTTTGACTTCTAATTGCCTAGTTAAGGAAATGCGAGCAACTTCTACCAACTCGAACACAAAGAGCCTTCCAAAATGTGTCAAAGGAATTTAAAACCTTGTAAAAAAGTAAGGTGACTCCCGTCAAGTGTCTATATACATCAAGACATCCTTTTTCCTTATTTTTCCAAGATGCACTAGACTTACAAAGGAGGATGGAGACCTTGTTGTACAAAGAAGTTGGTCACCAAGACCAAAAACTCAACCAAAAACCTAGAAGACCTACTACAAAGCATTGAAATGGTCCATAAGACCTTATTCCACCCATAAACCAAGAAAAAAAACATGAAAAATTATTCTAGGTCCCTTAGACCCATGGTGCTCCTGCACCATACTCCCAAGCAAGAAAAATATCTCAAGTCCTCTTTGAGATCAGGTCTTCTACAGTAGTTCCATGCTATTTAATATCATTTTCTGACATCCATGTTGTATCCTCTTTAGGTAGACCTTTCCATTTGACCGGGTATTCCTTGTAAACCTTCCTTCTAGTCTTCTTTGTCTCCTTGGTGTCTAGGATGCATTCAAGAGTCATAGGTTGGTTGGGGGTTAGTTCCTTCACCCAATCTTCATCCTCCATTGCTATTGTACCTACTCCATCACTTGCATTCACAAAAGCTTTGAAAGGATACAAGTCAAAAATGTTGAAGATAAGAGAGATTGCCACCCCAGGAGGTAGCTCTATTTCATAAGCATTTTAGCCAAACTTGTGGACCACCTTACAAGGTCCTATCTTATTCATCATTATTTTGGTATACTTTCCTTTTGGAAGTATCTCCTTCTTCAAGTGTGCCATCACCAAGTCTCCAACCTTGAATTGGACATTCCTCTTCTTTAAATATGCCTTTTCCTTATCCTTCTCAACATTCTTTTGAAGGGTTTCCTTCACTTGTTGATGAATATCCTTGATTGTAACAGAAAAGTCCTCACCTTGAGCACTTCTCTTAGCAACTCCTTGTAGATATCCTAGTTCATAGACCCATCTAGGGTGCATTCCATAGACTACTTCAAAAGGGATTCTACCAATGCTCCTATTCATGGAGTAATTATATGCAAATTCAGCCTGAGGTAAAATCAAATCCCAAGCTTGTCCATGCTCCTTGGTAAGGCATCTTAAGAGGTTTCCCAATGATCTATTCACCACTTCAATTTGTCCATCCATTTGTGGATGGTATGTTGAAGTAAAGGACAGATTTTTTCCTTGAGTTTCTTCCACAGGGTCCTCCAAAAGTGACCAATGAATTTAGAATCCCTGTCAGAAACAATGCTTAAAGGAAGTCCATGTATCCTAACAACCTCCTTAAAGAAGAGACCTGCTATATGA
Source organism: Sequoia sempervirens (assembly GCA_007258455.2). Taxonomy (NCBI): domain Eukaryota; kingdom Viridiplantae; phylum Streptophyta; class Pinopsida; order Cupressales; family Cupressaceae; genus Sequoia; species Sequoia sempervirens. The sequence goes on from VDFB02086081.1 coordinate 372,523,834, forward strand.
GATGCATCATTGGTGCATTTTCAAGGAAGAAAATGTGCCATCTTACTAAATCTATCAATTACCACAAAGATACTATCAAAACCTCTTTGGGTTCTAGGCAACCCCAAGTCAAAGTCCATACTTACACACTCCCAAGGCCTATTGGGAATGGGCAGTGGCTAATAGAGTCCTGCATTTGATGAAGTTCCCTTTGCCCTTTGACATATTGTGCAGCCTTCCACATACCTTCTCACATCCACCTGCAACTTTGGCCAATAGTAAAATCTCCTAACTTGTTCCAAGGTCTTGTCAAGGCCAAAGTGACCTCCAAGACTCCCACTGTGTTTCTCCTTTATGATATTCTCCCTCATTGAGAATTTACACACACACAATTGGCTTCCTTTGAAGAGCAAACCATTCTGCAAGAAAAGTTCAGATAATTCACCATGAAAAGAATTCAAATGCTGCTCACAAATATTGTATACCTCCTTGAAATCTGAATCTTCATGATACATATCCTTCAATGCTTCAACCCCCATGCTTTGGAGTTGGTTCTCTTGCACTACAAGTGCCCTTCTACTGAGAGCATCTGCCACCTTATTTTCTTGGCCCTTCTTATGCTTTATTGTGAAAGTATAGGGTTGCAAAGACTCTACCCACTTCATGTGCCTATGACTGAGTTTGTCCTGTGCATTCAAAAAACTCAAGGTATGATTATTAGTATAAACAACAAATTCTTTAGGTAACAAGTAGTGCCTCCACTTTTTGAGGGCTTGGACTATAGCATACAATTCCAAATCATAAGAAGAATACTTCCTCTTTGATTCATTCAACCTCTCATTGAAAAATGCAACCGGTCTGCCTTCTTGGCTCAAAATAACCCCTATTGCTTGATTGCTAGCATCACACTCAATGGTAAAAACTTTATCAAAATCAGGGAGCACAAGTATAGGCTATTGTGCTACTCTCATTTTTAGATATTCAAACCCTTTATCAGCCTCATTGGTCCAAGAAAACTTACCTTTGTTACCTCCTTTGATGGTGTCCAAGATTGGTGCACAAATTTGGCTAAAGTTCTTGATGAACTTTCTATAAAAGCTTGCAAGTCCATGGAAGCTTCTCACATCTCCCATGGATTTTGGTGTTGTCCAAGTAAGAATAGCATCCACCTTTGAAGGATCCATCTTCAAACTTCCCTTGGAGATGAAAAAACCAAGGTAGACTAGTTCTTCCTTCATGAATTCACACTTTTCCATGTTGATCAACAAATTCTCCTCTTGTAACCTCCTTAGTAGCATGTCAAGGTGCTTCAAATGTTCTTATTTAGACCTACTAAACACAAGGATGTCATCTAAATAAACTACAACAAAATTTCCAATGAAAGGTCTCAATACCTCATTCATAAGGTGCATAAATGTACTAGGGGAATTTGATCACCCAAAGGGCATCACCAACCACTCATAGAGCCCTTCATTAGTCTTAAAAGCTGTCTTCTATTCATCCCCCTCTCTGATCCTTATCTGATGGTACCCACTCTTTAGATCAATCTTGGAAAAGTAAGATGCTCCTGATAGACAATCCATGAGGTCCTCCATTCTTGGAATTGGGAACCTATATCTAATTGTAATCCTATTAATGGCTCTTGAATTAGTGAAAAGCCTCAAATTCCCATCCTTCCTTGGTGCTAGGACAATAGGAACAACACATGAGATCAAACTCTTCCTCACTAGCCCTTTATCCATCAACTCTTGCACTTGTCTTGCAATCTCCTCATTTTAAGTAGGTGTCATCTTGTATGTAGCTTTATTGGGCAATGTAGCCCCTAGAATCAGATCAATATGGTGGCCTATGTCCTTAATGGGAGGTAGGGAACTAGGTAATTCATTCACTGTTATGTCCTTGTACCTTTCCAACAACTCTTGGACTTCCTTTGGTGCATCTTCCTTCTTCTTTGTGGGAAAATTTGCTTCACTTTTTGGCTTCATAATCAGGAAGAATCCTCTTCCTCCTCCTTCCTTCAAGGTCTTCATGAACTCCTTCTCACCCACCATCAAAACACTAGGCCCTTCATGCTTTGCCTTTTCTTCTTCTAGGAGAGGTGAAAGGTTGTAAGTCTTCCCATCCTTCACAATGGAGTATGTGTTCTTCTCCCCATCATGCTTGGTCTTCCTATCAAACTGCGAAGGCCTTCCAGAAATATATAGTTTAATAATTGTACTCAAATGTTTTTTCATTAGATCTCATACATTATAAGTCATGACGTGGATCGCTATTGTAACTTTTTTGTGATTAAATAATTTGTTGTTTTATTTTCAGATGTTGGTTGTGGAAACACCTCCAAATGTTACAAGGGCAATGGATATTGGTGTTTCATCCGCTATACAATCATCGATGGATTTGATAGAGGAGGTATGAGGAAAATTACTAAATTTCAATTTACATTCATTGTTATAGATGTTAGTTCTAGTGAAAAATCAAACCATTATTGATTTGTAGTTTAATTCCTATTTGGATGGTTTATACAGGGCTTGAGCACACCTAAGCATTGACATACAAATATTTCCATCGTGGAGAGTGATCATGAGATGGTCGTAAGTGATTATTTTGTTAAATATATCATTTTTTATAATGTAATTTCTATATATTAATGTCTTTATTTCTTATTGTAACAATTAAAACTTCACCAGGAGCTAAACCGTAGGAGGAGCAGCAGGAGCACTCCTCGAGCACAACAAAAATGAGTGATAGACTTATAGCCATCGGATCGCCAAACAAAGGGAAAGAATTTATTTCCAGAGCATGGAGAGAAATGAATTTTGATTCAAATCCCTTTGTTGTATGCCTAGACATGGCAATTTTGTACATATATTGTATTGGATATATTTGACATTGTATGCCTATATGGAATTCTCGTAAGCCTATATGGCTATTTTGTAACTATATTTTATAATTATATCGACATATATTGATTTATGCGTACATGGCTATTTGGTTAATACAAATCTTTTTTATTGATGGTGTCCATATTTGCTCTTTTTGACAATGTCAAAAGCATAGCTGCATACAAATTAGGCAAAAGACTTTTCCTTTTAGATTAGCAATGCATGTAAGTTTCAAAAAGTATCCTTGATATTACAAAAAGATATGTGTTTATACCATAGTAGAAAAAATATTTTGGGGAAAAAATCGACAAACCAAAATTATAAGATTTTTTGAAAAAATCGGGAAAAAGTCTAGAAAAATCGAAAAAAAAATCAGATTTTAAAAAGAAGGTAAAAAAAAGTAGAACAAGAGATAATTTTTTTTTAAAAATATTTAAAGGCATTTCCATAGCATAGAGATATAGATATCAAATAAAATAAAGAGTTTAACTAATAAATTGTAAAAAATAGATTTTTGTAGTTTATATTCATATCATTGATTACATTGCATTGTACATATTTCAAACTCAAAGCATTGCTTCACATTACATAACTAATAACTAGATACTGATAGATGACAAAATTTAAATTACAATATAGTTTTTACAAAGTCAACCTAAGCAGTTATGCAATTACTTCACATTGCATAACTAATAACTAGGAGCAGCTCCCAATTGCATTTGCTTGTCATGGAATTCTATGAGACCACATTTCTTTGAGGCATTTTTCAAACACCATCGCCTTTGTCTATACTACCACATTTTTGATACATGTTCAACAAAAGCATTTTGTCAAATAGTTCAACGCCTTTGTTGCTATGGCCAAAGCCCAAAACAAGTGCTTTCTCGAACAAGCTTCATGGATGCTTGGAAAAATATATCAAAAGCATAATAGGCAATAATAGGCAGTAAGGATCTCTGATTGTGAAGGAATGCTATAGAGAATGCCATGACAATCAAAAGATTTGATTGTCATGGCATTCCATCACCATGAGACCTCATTTCTTTGAGGCATTTTTTCAAAGAGTTCACTGCCTTGTCTATGCTAACACATTTTTCATACATGTCTATCAAAGCATTTTATCAAACAGTTCATTGCCTTGCTGCTATGGCTAAAATCCTAAAGTAGGTGCTTTTGAACAAGCTATGGATTGTCATGGCATTCCATCACCATGAGACCGCATTTCTTTGAGGCATTTTTTCAAACAGTTCACTACCTTGTCTATGCTACCACATTTTTCATACATGTTTACCAAAGCATTTTATCAAAAATTTGACCTCCTTGCTGCTATGGATAAAATCCTAAAGTAGGTGCTTCCAAACAAGCTATGGATGCTTGGAAAAAATCTATAAAAGCATAATAATAAGCAATAGCATAGACAAGGCAGATAACTGTTTGAAAAAAAGCCTCAAAGAAATGTGGTCTTAATGGTGGTGGAATGCCATGACAATCCATAACAATTTACTTGTCATGGCATTCGTCATTCCATTCCATCACCATGAAACCACATTTCTTTGAGGTATTTTTTCAAACAGTTCACTGCCTTGTCTATGCTACCACATTTTTCATACATGTTTACCAAAAAAATTTATCAAATAGTTCACCTCCTTGCTGCTATGGCTACAATCCTAAAATAGGTGCTTCCAAAAAAGCTATGGATGCTTGGAAAAAATCTATCAAAGCATAATAATAAGCAATAGCATAGACAAGGCAACAAACTGTTTGAAAACAAGCCTCAAATAAATGTGGTCTCAATGGTGGTGGAATGCCATGACAATCCATAGCAATTTTCTTGTCATGGCATTCGCCATGCCATTCCATCACCATGAAACCACATTTCTTTGAGGCATTTTTTCAAACAGTTCACTGCCTTGTCTATGCT
>VDFB02086081.1:372528715-372583473 GCA_007258455.2 Sequoia sempervirens
GATAAACATTTTGAAATTTATGAGAAAAATGGGTTTGAGTCATATCCAAAAAATGCTTTGGATGTGGCTCACGGTTCTGACTACCGATTCTCCTTCTTACGACATCCCTTTGATTCGGAGATGGCCTTATATTATTCTTCCAGTACTCTTCAATTAGTGTTCTCAATGCTTCAACAACTTTTCTATCTTTATGTGGTAGTCTTCCCAAGAATTCCCATAATTCATTTGAATCGGTGCCCTCAATTCTTTTCTGCCTTTGAATGGCTCTTGATAAAGTTTTTCTACTAATTCCCATTTGTTCACTTGTCTTTTTAATGAGACGAGATCTCTTTGTTTGATAGCTTACCGAAGTCGATGTAATGACACGTCGGGTGACATTACTATCCTTTGAGGGTGAGGTCTTACCCACACTCTCATAAGCATCCATTAGATTCTTCACAATAGTGTTTTCACTTGATGCATTTGATGTTCTCAACCCAAGAGTCTTCATGATGTTTCTATACTTTATACCTCACATCATTTCAACAAATAGTTGACAACTTGTGGTCTCATTTAGCCTTTCAAAGAAAAAATATTATCAGCATATCTTCTACAAGAGCGTTTTGAAATCTTAACTTCCATGTGCTACAAAATATCCTCATCAATATTAATAAAAAACTTTGGCTTTCTACGCAAAATTCTAGGTGGTGTTCTCTTAGGTACATACATCTCAACATTAGCAATTTCATCAATATTTAATTAAGGTGGGCTAGATTGCGTACCTTCGACCGAGGGTGGAATAGAATACATACCTTGAGGTTCACGTGGGGATGATGGAATACCTTGTTCGTCAAATCCGAGTGATGATGTACTCTCAACTTCAAATGTGGTGGATGGTGTCCAACCATACTCACTTGTGGTAGATGGTGTCCCTCCATATTCGCTTGTGCTTAATGGTGTCCCTTCGTATTCACTTGCGGTAGAGGGTGTATCTCCAACTATGGTATCTTCATCTCCCCTAGCATGACTCTTTCGCATTCATGCCCTTTGTGCTGCCAATTTCTTTTCTCTTTTTGATGCTTGAGGTTCCTCTTCAATTGGCTTGTTTTCGTCAATCGTTCCCAATTTTTTATTTTCACGATATTCCCTCATTTATTTTTTCTCTTTATCTCTGAAGACTTGGAGCTGATCATCTATTAGTTTTTTCCTTTTAACAGTTCTTTTCTTCGGCATGATGAATAATTTTACCTATGCAAAAAGTGCTAAGTCATGTCAAATTAACTAATAGTGAAGGGTTGTAAAAGTTTATTAAAGAGGGAGACCAACGGTCACCTCTTTCAAATGTTAGTTTTCGAAGTTGAAGTGGTTTTTTTTAAGAGGGAAACATTATAAAAGGCCATGATAAACTTGAATGGAGGATGATCTTGGATTGGGTGTCAAACCAAATGAGGAAATGTTGAGTTTTCCCTAACAAAATTGAGCTTTTGGTGACTAAAATTGAGTTTTTGAGTTGGGTAGCATTATTTTATGTTAGATTGAGCATGAGCAAGGTATATTAGGCTTGTTTCAATAGTTTTCAAGTTTTGGAGTGTTTGGCAAGTGCTACTTTCAATAAAACATACGGTTTCTAAGCCTAGGGAGAGGGTTTTATGGTTTGGATGGTAAATGATTGAATCTCTGCAATCTAATGATATAATTTGAACTTTTGATAGATATAAAGTGCTGCCCCAAGGTTTCAAGAGATTTGGACAAGTTTTGAAGGTGGTCTGTTTGTAAAAGTGGGCTAATTTGGGCCCTTAAAAGCGTAGAAAACTTAATAATTTGTGCAGTTTGGTACAAAACAAGAATTGGTGATTGTTGGATATGTTGAAAGGCTTTGTAATGGGTAAAATAAAGGTGTCTAAATGGTCCTAGGTCTATAGAACAACAAATTTTCATAATGAAGCTTATTAAGCAAACCATTGCTAATACTAGTACTTTTAGGCTTAATGAAGGTTTGGTGGTTCAAGGGTGGTTATGGGCGTTGAAGGAAGTTGGGACTCCTCATTTGAAAATGTATAAAAAATGTAAGCCCAAATAAAGGGTTCAATGAATTGCTGAGAATGTGAGTTTTTGGCATGAAAAGGAGGAACCAAAGTAGTGTTTTTGAGATCTAATGAGGCTAAAGGCCTAGTGAATGTTTATTTTGTTTTTGTAGACCCTGAAAAACTTGTTTGGTGCTTTGGTGAGGCTTAAAAGGCCTCGGAGTTGTGAAATATAGAAAACCATAGATATTTATGAGCAATATTGGAAACCTATTTGAGCATGCAAGGCCCTAAAACCTAGAAAATATTTTTTTTTGAGACCTAAGTAAATACTGTTTTTAGATTTGGGGGTTTGCTGAGAAGTGAGAAGGTTGTGTGGGGAATTATACCCGATTGAGTGACTTTGATATGCTACAACCTAAACAATGTGAATTTTTTGAAAGAAGAGGTCATGATGAAATTGTAAATTGAAAATTTGTTTGTAGATTGGAGTTGTGTGTTTGTATGTTGCAGGCCTCCCCCTACTACATTAGGAGTATATTCCAATTTTTTAGAGACATGTATGGAAAATTTGGTAGCATAGAGAAGGCAATCAACTAGTTTGTATAAATATTTGAAAAAATACCTCAATGAAAGCTTTGGAAGCATACACAAAGAAAGTCAATTGTTAAATTTAACAAAATACCTCAAAGAGACGTGGTTTAAAAATGTAATAGGAAAGTGTATAGAATTGTGTAATTTAAAATGTCCATTGACAACCTAAGGTTGTAACATGACAAACAAACAATTTAATCAACATGGAATAAGCAAAACAACAAAAATGAAAGCAAGCCATAATAGAATGAAAGAAAATGTACAAAGACTTCACATACCTAAAAAATCAAAGTTTCAAATGGAGGAGTTCTACCCAATTATGTAGCCTTTGCTTCTTCTTTCCTCAAACTCCTCAAAAATTTGAATTTTTCAAAAGCTTGTTCCCCTCCAAACTTCAATTGTATATTAGTTATCACTGTAATTCAAACTTGAATTCATAGTATATGCCTTTCAACATGAAAAATATGCTATTTCATGCAAAGGTGATGGAAATATCATGAAAAAGGTGGTGGAATCTAAAAATCATGCATGCACACTTCACTCAATCACCAAAAAGCTACTTTTATTTGGAGCACACATAGAACTAGGAGAATATGCAAAATGTGGGCCAACATCACGGGTATATTGTGTTTTTTAACCATTTTTAGTGCAATAAAAAACTCGCTCGCGTTATTTCTTGCTAAACAACCATGTCTCTACTATTCATAACATGCTCACATTATAATAAAGTTAGTTTTTTTAAAGATTTATAGGATAGGCCCACTCCAACCCATTCCCACCCTCTCCCACCCTATCTCCCACACTCTCTCACCCTCTCCCACCCTATATCCCACTCAACCACTCTCTCCCACCCTCTCCCGCCCTCTCCCACCCTCTCCCGCGCTCTTTGACTCTCTCCCACTCTCTCCCCCACATTTTGAAAAAAGATCTGATCTGCTGGATCTCTTGATTTTGATCTGATTTTATGATTGCCGATTTGAGATTGATGATTTCTGATTTCGAGCGATGCGCGATTGATGCGCGGATCGATTTGATGCTGATTTTGATGTTTGATTTGATTGATTGATGCTGCCTGATTTTTGATTGATCGGATCGATTTTGATGCGCTGATTTTTGCCGGATCCTGACGTTTGAGGAAGCGATTTTTCGAGATTTCGATTTTGAGATTCTGAGATCGCTGATTTCGGATTTTTGATGCCGATCTGATTTTGATTCTTTGATTCGATTTGATTTACGCGGATTTGCGCCGATCGCGCCTGATCTGATTTCGATTTTTAAAAATGATTTGCGCCTGATTTGATTTCGCCTGATTTTGATCCTGATTTTGAAGATTTTGATCGCGATTTTTGATCGATTTCTGATTTCGACGTTTGATCGATTGATCTCATGTTGATCTTTGATCCGTGATGATTTCGATCGCGCCTGACTTTGATTTGATCTGATTTGATTTTGATTTTTTCTGATTTTTTGACGTGATCTCGATTTTGATGCGTTGATGGAGATTTTGATTTTGATTTTGATTTCGATTGATGCGCCGGATTTTTGATTTTGATCTGCAAGATTTTGATGCCGAGTGTTGATTTCTGACGCGGATTTGATTTTGATTTGCCGATCCTGATGCGCCGATTTTGATTGATTGATTTTTCGATTTTGATCCTGATTTTGTTTGATGCCTTTTGATTTTGTCTGATTGATTTTTGATTGATTTGATTGATTTCGATCTGCCGATCTCTTTGATGTTGATTCGTTTGATTGATGCTTGACGTTTGATTTTTGATTTTTGATCTGCTGACTGCTGACGTTGATCTGTTGATGCCTGATTTCGATTTTTGATTTGCGTTGATTTTGATTGATGCGCGTTTGATTTTTCGAGATTTGACCCTGAATTTGATGCGATTTCGGATCGATTTCGGCGGATTTAAAGATTTGATCTTTGATTTTTGCTGATTCTGATGCAAAGTTTGATGAAAGATCTGCAAAATGATTTTTTGCTTGATTTCTGCTTGATTTCTGCGCTGATTTTGCCGATCTGTTCAAGATTTTGATTGATTGATTTTGATTTCTGCTGATTTCTTTTTGATGCCTGATTTGATTGCCGGATCTGCTGATCCTGCCGATGCGCCTGATTTTTGATTTCGTTGACGCGTTTGATTTTGACGATGTTTGACGCGCGGATGCGCTGATTTGCGTTTGATCTGTTTGATTTAAAGATTTGCGCAAGATCGCCTGATGGATTTTGCGCCTGATTGTTCGATTTCGATTTTGATTGATTTTTGCTGACGTTCGATCGCGCCTGATTTGATCTGCAAGTTCGATCGCAAACGAAAAAGATCTGTTTGATTTCTCTCAAAGATGATTTGATTGATTTGATCTGATTTTGCCTGATCGACTTTGATTGCAAGATGCAAAGTTTGATTTTTGAAAGATTTTTGCGGATCTTGATGCTTGATTTTTTCGATTTTTCGACCTTTTTCTGATTTTTCTGAGATTTTTCTGATTTCGAGATTTGATTTTTCGACCGATTTCTGATTTCATGGATTTTGATTTTCTGATTTGATGTCTGATTTCGACCGATTTTTTCGGATCTTTGATTTTGAGGGATCGCGTTCGATCGCTGATATGATGCTTCTGAGATTTCGAGATTTTTGATTTTCTGGATTTCGGAGACGTTGATTTCTGCGTTGATTTTGATTTTTCTGATTTTGAGCGCTCGACGATTTTGACGCGTTGATTTTTCGATTTGATGTTGATCTGCAAAAGTGTTTGATGATTTTAAAACGATTTCAAAGATTTGATTTTGATTTGATTTAAGATTGATTTTTGCGCTGATCTTTGATGCCTGATTTTGATTTGATTTTTGATTGATTTTGCTTGATTTTTTTTGATGCTTGACGATGGAAAAGCCGATCTTTGATTTGATGATTTTTTGCCGATGATGCTGATGCCGGATGCGTTGATTGTTGATGTTGATTTTTTCGATAAGATCGATGCTGATCTGTTTGATTTTTCGATTTTGATTTTCTGATTTTTCTGATTTTTCGACGTTTGATGATTGATTTTTCTGAGATTTTTCGACCTTTTCGGGATCTGATTTTTTCGATTTTTCTGGATTTGCCGATTTTTTTCGATTTTTCTGATGGTTCGATTTCTGCCGATCCTGATGGATCTGACGATTTTCGATTTTTGCGCTGATTTTTGACAAAGATGCCGGACTTTGATTTCTGGATTTGATTTTTTCGATCTTTTTCTGACGCTGATTTATGCTTTTTGACGCGGAGCTGATTGACGTTTGATTTCTGATTTTGTTCTGCTTGATTGATGCTGGATTTCGAGATTGATGATTTTGACGTTTGAGACGGGATTGCCGGATGATTTCGCGGATTTGATTTTGTTTTTCTGATTATCGATTTTTCGAGATTTTTGATGCCGATCTGCTTTGATTTGCTGATTTTTGATTTTTCGATTTTTCGGAGATTTCGGATTTCTGATTTTTGATTTGATTTTTCGGATTTCGATTTCTTGCCGGATCTTTCGACGCTGAAGATTTGATTTGATGCTGATTTTTGATGCCTGATTTGCTGATTGATTTCTGATCTGCTTTGATTGATTTATCGATTTCGATGATCTGATGTTGATCTGCGCTGATTTTGAAGCGGATCTTTGATGCGCGATGTAAGCGATGCCTGATTTGATGCTTGATTGATCTGACGCGTGATGCCAGATTTTGATTTGATTGATTTGACGGATTTGATTTTGATTTTGAGGATTTTCATGATTGATTTGCGAGACAAAAAAAAAAGATGTTGATGCGCTTGATGATGCAAGATTTTCGATGCAAAAAGATCTGCGTGTTGATTTGATTTGATTTCTGCCGGATGCCGATCTTGATTTTGAGATTTTGATCTGCAAAAGATGCCGGATTTTTCTGGATTTGATGTTTGATGTTTTGATGCCTGATTGATTGATTTCTTTGATCTTGTTGATTTCGTTGATTTTTTGATCTTGTTGATTTGATTTGCGGATTTCTGACGCGCTTGATTTTGCCGATCCTGGATTTTGATGCCTGATTGATCTTTCTGATTTTTTGATGACTTTGTTGATTTTTTGATGTTTGATGCTGATTTGATCTGATTTCGTTTGATTTTGATTTCTGATTTTTCTGATTTGATTTGATGTTTGATTTTGATTTCTGATTTCTGAGCCGGATCCTGTTGACGCGCCGAGTGATCTGATTTTGATTGATTTGATGCCGGACGTTTCGATTGCCGGATTTGATTGATTTTCGAGATTGTTTGATTTGATTTCGCGCCGATTTTGATTTGTTGATTGTTTGATTGATTTGATTTTGATGCGCTGATTTTGATGGATTTCTGTTGATTTCTGATTTTGATCGATCTGTTGATCCGATTTGATTTTGATTTGATTTGAAAGCGATTGAGGATGCTGGATCTGTTGATGCCGATCTGATCGCTTGATCTGATGTTGATTTGATTGATTGTTCGATTTGATTTTGATCTGATGCGTTGATCGCGATGCGCGCGGATTTTAAGATGAAAAAAAGTTTGTTGATTGATTTTGATTTTGATTTTGATTGATGTTTGATTTTTTTTTTGATTTCTCAAAAGATTTGATGCGCTTGATTTTGATTGATTGATGATTTTTTGATTTCGCGTTTGATTTTATTTTGATTTTTGATTTTTTCGATCTGAGTCGATCCTCGTTCGATTTTGATTTATCAAGCGCGCCGATTTTTGCGCCTGATTTGAATGATTTTTCTTTGACGATTTTGATTGATGATTTTTGACGTTTCGACTTCTCGAATTTTCTGGATTTTATGTTTTGACTTTATTTTGATTTTGATTTTTTGCCGGATCTTTTGATCCTGAAAAAAAAGTTTCGATGCCTGATTGATGCCGATGGATCTTTGATGATTTTGTTTTGATTTCGATTTTGATGTGATTTTGCAAAATTGATTTTGAGGAAGTGATCTGACCTGATCCTGCTTGATTTGATTTCGATCTATTTTGCTTCATCCTCCCATTGACTCCCAATCCCTCCCCTCTCCTCCCTCCTTCCACTGATCTCCCACTTCCTCCTCCCACACTCTTCTCCCAGAGCAGTTCTCCCATCCCCTCCCATCCCCTCACCACCCCTCTCCCACCCTCCCACCCCTCCCACACCTCCCACCTCTCCTCACACACTCTCCCACTCCCACCCTCTCTCACCCTCTCTCCCACAAGCATAAATACATATAGGAATACATACATGCATGCATACATACATACATACATACATACATGACACAACAACATACATATACATACAAACATATCAACAAACATTCAATAAAGTGAAATTTAACTAAAGGAAGATATAACATGAGCGCGTTATGTGTTGCTAGACATGTTCTCTAGAGAAGCAAAAAATGTCAAACTAACACAGAACACGAGCTCATTATAATGCACTCGCGTTATATTTTTCTTTGGGAATCCCTGAGCCTTAGCTTTGGTATTTGCCTTGGAATACCAACCCAAAGGCTTGGAGGGCATTCCCAATGATCAGAGAAGTATTTTTTGCAAATTCTACAATTTTTCACATAATTGGGTTTGTGCTCACCGCTAGGATTGCATCTAGTTCAATATCGACAAAATCAAACACATGGGTATTGTTAATTTCTCTCTTAGCTTTCTGACGATGTAATTTTTTTCACTTTCCGACAATGTTAGGCCTTTCATCCATAATTTCTTTTGTTTGTATGTTTGTTTTTGCTCAAAAAGAAGTGTTTGGTGTTTTTTTTCGTTATAAATTAATTGTTCATTGAAATTTCAAATAAATTAAATTTTTAGAAACAAGACTCCATTCTAAAAATTTTAAAAATAAAAATTAAAAAAAATCTATTACTTTCCAAAATTTTTAGGGGGACCATGACCAAAATTCCACTTTTTAGGAAGTGCCCACTTAGAAAATTAGTAAAAATCAAATATTCATTAAAAATTATCAGAAAAATCATGCATCAACTAGATACTGTTAGCTAACTTCTGACCATAGCAATTTTAAAAATACTATAAAAAAGTTCACCGTGCTAGGGTCGTACAAGAGTTGCTATGTTATGTTTTTTTGACAAAAATAACAACAATTTCTGTACATCCCTCTTTTCAACCCTTAATCTCAACCATTTTCAAAATAAATTAGTAGTTTAGAAAGTAGACTCGGAGCACTTCGATCCTTGTTTTTGTTCCATCTCAAAATTTTGAGTGTAGCTATCCTCAATTTCACGTCCAAGGTCAATATTTCTTGATTTCAGAAAAATAGTGGCCACTTAAGCCTCCTTTTTGGGAACTATCTTGGTGCACTTACCTGTAAACCCTAAGAAAAAATAGGAATTGTATGCATGATAAAACCTAGAGCATGTGTACAAAGATGGGGGACCAAAAAGTAGCCACCACCACTTTTTGGTCCATCAAAGGAAAAAATGAGCACACTATAACACATTTACATTATAATGTGCTCATGTTTTACCTCTAAATAAAATAAAAATAGAGGTTGAGCTCATTTGAGAACCCCATTTCTTCCAATACCCAAATATGAGTGAGGAAAATATAATCCTTTTGTAAGAGTTGGTATAGAATACTCTATACCTCATAATATTTGGCTAAAGATTATAGCCACCCAAGTTCTAGTAACTTCATGAAAGCACAAGAGATATCAACTATGAAAGAATAACGTTATTCTATCAAAGGATGCAAATGATAAGTTATGGTGACATATGATTGTTACATGAGACCACTGGTTATCTATCCAAGGTGAGGCATATGATTAGAAAAGATCACGGCATGTGTCGTAATCCTATGTCATGAGAAAGCTAACTCAACTAATATTAAAGGACTTAGGACACAATCATTAAATATCAAAAGACAAGATAAGATCTTATGACAACTAGCAACCTTCTATAAATATTCCCTAGGACCTAAGTAAACTTAACATGTAAATAGGACCCACTAGTGAATTAGTTAGTGTAGTGTCGAAAAATGTACACCTTTACATTCACTCTATGTTTCCATCCCCTTAATTAGTTGGACTTACTTAAGCCTCTAATTAACCCAATTATGCATTTAAAAGCCTAATTAATTTTGTTTTACAAAAGGGGAACCTACATTAAACAATTACAAACATCAAATTACACATCTTGGAAAATGTGTGTCCTAGGTTTAGGGTTGGACCCATTCACCCAAGATCGAATGGATCCTCCTTAAGTTTAGGACCCCATTTTTTAATATGTTTTTGGCGGTACTTTTATGATTCAAATTCAAATTGCAATTTTTGACCTTTGATGTTTAATTGTAGGGAAATTAAAAAATTACCTATAAGTACATGGTCTTTTTATCAATTCAAATCCTAAGAAATCTAAGATTTCAAGAGATCAATCCTAAGAGAAAAGATTATTGTCAAGAGCATTCAAGAGCAGATTTTTCAGTCAATTATTGTAGCAATCAATATCAATAACATCATATGTCAAAGTTATTTGTATTCAATGCATGCTTTTGGAGCTAACATTGTGATGTAGGTTTCAAGTTTTCAATCATCATTTAATCAAGTGTCAAATCAAGAATCCAATCAAGTAATTTCACACAAGATCTAATCTTTGGAGTGATGTATTAGACTTTAGTCCTTGAAGGGCAGCCATTAAAGGGTTCTATGAGTTGCAACAAGTTACTGTTCATTCATCATTGGACTTCCATTTATGATTTCATTTCATTATCGAGGTTTAATTACCAAACCAAGGTTTGACCAAGGCAACCCTTATAAACCAAAAACAAATATTTTTGTCCTCTTTGTGTGTTTGCAGATTTATGTGGAGTGAAATTGGATCAAACTTGTCAAAGTTGTCAAGTTACAGAAACTCGTCTATAAATTTTGTTTTCAACCTTATGAAAATAATACCTGGATAAATCAGAGCCTTAAATCCAACATCAAAGGACTGCAAAAAGAATTTCCAAAAAAAGATACTTCACATTGGCTGGAATAGGATGCCTTACTATCACTTTTGGATCTAGGTAAAAACCATCTTAACCTTGTCAGATATGCTAATTAATGATTGTCTCTACTAGTATTATCATAATAATTTACATTCCAAGTGGTAGATCTTAGTTATTAGATCATTAATGCACTTTTATTCATCTCCCAAAAGTGCCTTTCAATTAGATATTGGGGTGTCTAGTTTAGGCGAATGCGTCCTGCTATAGATTTCAAAGACAATATTTTCTGGGTTGTTAGATATCATCCTGCAACCCTTAGATCTACTTGTAAATTATATTTTTTGTTAGTATTCTAATTTAAATCCACATTTCAAGTTTTACATTGCACAATTGAGCTCATCCAGTATTTTTAGTTTATCTGAGCCCCAAAGTGTACTTCAGTCATATTTTACACTTTTCTGTCATAAGGAGAGATCACATAGTGTCCCAAATCTTGGATTTGACTCACCTTAAGGGTTGTAGGTCAATTCTAATCTCTTATGGCACTATCCTTCTTCCTAATGAATTGGAAAAGGTGGGATTGTGATTAGGTGGACACCCCTTTTTGTGCCTAGGTCCCTCACTTCTAGGTCTTCCTATTTCACCCATCACTACACACTTTTCATCCATTTAATTTTGGTGAACCTAAGTTTGTACATATTAAATTCTAATTTGGAGACATTCAAAACCATAGATCTAAATTTTCATTAGTGTGTGTGCTTTGCATTGCATTTAGGAATTGATTTTGCATGTTTACATCATTCAAATTCATAAAAAAATAAAAAAAATTGCATTCATTTTGCATAGATCTTGCATTGTGGAGTATCTTTCAGTCATTTAGATCCAATTTTAGTTCAAAATTGCATTCCAAAAGTTGTCATTTTTCTCACTTTTTATCACTATTTGTACTAGCATTAAGACACCTAAAACTAGAAAATTCTGTCACAAAAGTCACTGTTTGCAACCTAAAACAAAAAGTTCAAACATTAAAATAGAAACGCAAACTTGAATTTTTCAAAACCATGATCAAGGACTCATTCGCCCTTGGGAGAACTTGTCCTTGTACATGTGCCGATTCAAATTTTTGGGAATTATTTTCTCTTTTTGCTTCGTTGCATTTTGCTGTCAGATCTAAGTTTCAGTTTCAGAAATAATTTTTTTGGGTACTTTCTTGCATTAAATTCAATTGGTCAAATCACATACATCTTTTGAAATAAAAAATGGCATTAAAGACATCATTTTTAAGTTTTTGCATCGCATAATTAGGGTAAGTGCACCAAGATGGTTTCCAAAAAAGGGGCTTAAGTGGCCACTTTTTTTTTCTGAAATCGGGAAATACTGACCTTGGATGTGAAATTGAGGATAGTTACACTCAAAATTTTGAGATGGAACAAAAAGAAGGATCGAAGTGCTCCGAGTCTAATTTCTAAACTACTAATTTATTTTGAAAATGGTTGAGATTAAGGGGTTCAAATGAGGTACGTACACAAATCAGTGTTGTTTTTCTTAGAAAAACATAACATAGCAACTCTTGTATGACCCTAGTATGGTGAAATTCTTTTTAGTATTTTTAAAATCGCTATGGTCAGAAGTTAGCTAACAGTATATAGTTGATGCACATTTTTTTTGATAATTTTCGAAGTGGACACTTCCTAAAAAACATAATTTTGGCCATGCTACCCCTATAAATTTTGGAAACTAATTCAATTTTAAATTTTTTTTTTTTTGTAGAATGGAGTCTAGTTTCTAAAAATGTAATTTATTTGAAATTTCAATGAATGGTTAATTTATAATGAAAAAAATACCAAACACTATTTTTTTCCCAAAAGAGACATACAAAAAAAAGAAATTATGGATGAAAGGCTTAACATTGTTAGAAAGTGAAAAAAATTACATGGTTGGATAGCTAAGAGAGAACCTAACATTACCCAGATGTTCGATTTGTTTGATATTGAAGCACGTGAAATCCTGACGATGAGCACAAACCCGATTATGTGAAATATTCTAGAATTTGCAAAAAACACATCTCTGGTCATTGGGAATTCCCTCTAAGCCTTTGGGTTGGTATTCCAAGGAAAATACCAGTCCCAAGGCTTTGGGATTCCCAAAGAAAGATATAACGTGAGCACGTTATATATCATTCATTGTAAATCATGAGTACAAAAGAGTAGTATATCTGTATTATTGAAACTCAAGAATGCAAGTACAATATCAAATTTTGCAACTTCTAGAGAAGGAACATCTGATCCTTATTTATCCTATCAACTACACAAGGTGGTCAACTCCATGAACTGAGAGGATGCCTATTTAGGGAAAACAAGGAAAGTGGAGCGGCAACAATTGTGCATGCATGTGGAGTCCGGTTAGACATGCATGTCTGAATGCAGATTTACCACAACAGTAGTGCCCATGCTGTTCAACAACATTAAAGTCCACTACAAGGCAATTACATTCAATTTTCATGGGGAATCTCCTAGTGTCAACCTCCTTTGGCCTTTGAACGATTCCCTGGCTAGACATTATGGTGCATGCCCAGTTGGCGGTGTCTTCCTCAAGTTAGTATCCTCAAATTAAATTTGCATGGCAATGTTAGTACACACAATAATTGTATATCTGTAACCACCTCAAAGAACATTCATTAACCACATGAAAAATTAACATGGATAGTTCGTATAACATGCCATCATCATTAAAGGTTTGAAGAAATAAGATTAAGCCCAATGCCAAAAGTTATGAGGAAATATCATAAAAAGTATTAACACTTAATGTCAAAGTCCATGATAAATTTAGAAAATAAACCATAAGTTCTACCCAAAACTAGACCATAAACTAGGCTCATCATATAGTAGCAAGCCAGTGAACTGTTTGATAAAATGCTTTTGTAGACATGTACGATAACTGTGGTGGCATAGAGAAGGCAGTGAACTGTTTGAAAAAATGCCTAAAATAAATGGGGTCTTGTGGTGATGGAATGCCATTACAAAAAAATGTATGTTATTGCATTCCATCACCATAAGACCACATTTCTTTTAGGCATTTTTTCAAACAATTCTTTGCCTTCTCCATGGTATTATTGCTTACAATTATGCTTTGATAGAAATTTTTCTAAGCATCCATAGTTTGTTAGAAAGCACCTATTTTAGGATTTTAGCCATAGTAGCAAGGAAGTGAGTAGTTTGATAAAATGCTTTGGTACACATGTATGAAAAATGTGGTATCATAGAAAAGGTGGTGAACTGTTTGAAGAAATGCCTCGAAGAAATGTGGTCTTATGGTGATGGAATGTCATTCCATCACCATGAGATCACATTTCTTTGAGGAATTTTTTCAAACTACTAACTGCCTTGTCTATGCTATTGCTTACTATTATGCTTTGATAGATTTTTTCCAAGCTTTTAGCCATAGGAGTGAGGAAATGAACTATTAAATGATAAAATTATTTGGTAGACATGTATGGAAAATGTGGTAGCATAGAAAAGGCGATGAGTTGTTTGAAAAAGCACCTTTTTAAAGCTTTTAGCCATAGGAGTGAGGAAATGAACTATTAAATGATAAAATTCTTTGGTAGACATGTATGGAAAATGTGGTAGCATAGAAAAGGCGATGAGTTGTTTGAAAAAGTGCCTCAAAGAAATTGGGTCTCATGGTGATGGACATCACCATGAGACCGCATTTCTTTGAGGCATTTTTTCAAACAACTCATTGCCTTGTCTACATTTTTTAACATATCTTTCAATGAAGTTGTCAGGGTCATTCTTTCCGCAGTTGAACTGTTTGGATCACTAAACCTCCTGATTAAATCCTCAATTTGTTTTTTACTGTTCTCAATTTCAGTCATTAATTTTTTCTGAGTGCTAGGAGGGTATTGAGGGATTGGTGGAGGTTTTTGTTGTGGTTAATTAACTTGAGGATTTTGTTCCTCTTATTGTTTCCCTGCTTGTTGAGGATTTTGAGGGTTTACAGGTTGATTTGCATATCCTACAAATTCAAAAAATAAATATCAAATACAACCTAAAACTAACAACTTCAAAATAAAAGCAAACAATCCTTACCTCTTAGACCTCCTTGTCGATGTGGCGGCATCTTGGCGATGAAACAACACTCGTTGATGAAGAAATTTGCAAAATATCTCCTCCTAGAACGTGAGTGTGAAATATTGGGGTTTTGGCTGTGGGCAACACACAAAACACAATCACAAGTAAAAATGAATTCATTTTCTTTTTTTTAAATAGTTCATAACAGGAGTGTGTTATAACGTGCTTATGTTATGGGCTTGATGTGGCTAGGCTCGATACACCAAGCCATAATGTGAGAGTGTTATAACACGCTCGTGTTATGAGTTTTCAATTGTTTTTTTCAAAAAGTGGCCACAAATTGGCTACCCATCTTCATGCACCTGTCCATCAGTAGATTATCTTGTTTCAAATATGAGAATTGCAAAATATTTTTACGTACTTGGCATTGTGATTCATAATTTTGGGTGTTTATTGTATTTGAATAGTGCCCTTTCTCCATCTTGGGTGCACTTAGGTTTGGTGACACTTGTATGAGCTTCACAACCTGGTGTCCTATTACCAATACTTTAGTGAGATGTAGTTCAAGACTTATGCCATCCTGCGCTACTACATCCACCATGGATCTTGAGTTTTCCAACTCTCTCATTGATAGTGTTGATACTAGTCAACCCATTATGGACCATAACTTTGATACTATACTTCCCATGACCACCTTACCCACAACCAATGCGATTGATGTTGACATAATGGTTGCTAATGTCCCTCAAGAGAAGCTAAAACAAATGGATGAAGCCTTAGAAAAAATGAAAAAATTTATGAGTGTTGAATACATTGTTGGTACTGTGGGTCCTGTCATAGATAACATGTGGAAAGTGCTTGATAATGAACAAGGAATAGAAATTATGCATAGCCTAGCTTATATAATTGACAATCATGTTCCTACAATGGCTAGTTGTGCTCAAAGTTTGGGATACAATCAAAGTCAAGGTGGAAATCCAATTCCTCCTTCTACAACTGTGGCCTCTATTCCTACATACACTCATCCAACTATTACAACAAGGCAACCCATTAGCAACGTGAATACAACCTTAGGTATTTCCATTGGGAATCCCTTTAGCTTTGTGCACTCAAATCTCATATCTCCTAATCCATCTCCCCCCACAAACTCACAATTCATTTGTCCTCCAAATACATATACCCCTCCACCTTATTCACCTCCATCTCACAACACATCCAATGATTCCATCCTTAACCAACTCTTGCAAAATGTTTCATCCCTTCAATAATAAATTTCCATATTGAACCAAAATCAAAATGGCCAACCTTCAAAATATGTCAAAAGAAACCCATTATCCTTGGAGATATTGAGAGTAGAAATTCCATAAGGCATAGAGATTCCTAGATTTGAGAAATATGGTGGTAAAGGAGATCCTAGCAACCATGTTTTGGCATACAAAACCTTATGTAGTGACTTAAGTTTTGAAGATAAACTCTTGGCTAAAATTTTCCCTAGGTCTTTGAAAGAGACAACCTTGGAATGGTTTTTCTCTTTACCGATTAACTCAATTAGAACTCATTAAATTAAAATTTTGATTCCTTTATCAACCATTTCCAAGTGCACATTGGTCCCAAGATGAACTTAGCTAATTTAATGAAGTGTAAACAGAAGGATGATGAAAAGATCACTAATTTTATAGTACATATTACCAATTTCTTTACTCACAAATCAACATTAAGATTCCTGATGCTTATCTTCAAAGAATGTTCATTGAAAATTTACAAAAAAACATTAAAGACAAGCTTGGGATGATAAAATTTCCCTCCTTTGTACACATTTGTGCATGGATCTTCGTGATTATCAAAATTTGTCTAGTCATCATGAAGAAAAAACTCCTAACTGCCCTAAGCAATCTAAATCTGTGCCCCATAAAAATTTCCAACCATTCAAGAAACAAAATAAGAGATTTTTGTAGATAAATCCACACCAAATAGGTCAACATGTTGAGTCTCAAGTGGGTGCAATAAAAACAACAAATCCATATCAATTCTGAGAGCGTAATAGATAATTTACCCCGTTACTTGACACCCTTCATTCCATAATGTTGTAAAATTTGGGTAAGAACCTAATTACCTTACCTCCTATTAGAGCCCTTGATACCACTAAGCCTTTACCTCTAAACTATAATGCCAATGCCTTTTTCCATTATCACCAAAAAATGGACACAATACAAAACATTGTAATAATTTTTTAAACATATTGTTGAAGACCTCATTAATTCTAATCACATCCAGATTGGTGGCGTTAATGATCAAGGGAATAAATCTATTGCCCCACCCAACCAATTTTTTTAAATTTTTACTAATCCTATGCCAAATCATAGCATCTCTTTTGTAAAAGTTGATGATGCCAAGAATGATGTGATGAATGTTGGCATGACCGATGATAACATGAATGATAATGGATATGATAATCTAGTCACCTTCATTGATCTGTTCAACCTCATAAGGACCAAACCAACTTGTCTATGAACATTGCTTTCTCACAAAATGACATAATCAAATACACACCCGACAGTCCTCTTTACATCACTAGAAGAATCAATGACAAGCCTAACAATGGGATATTAATTGATCTTGTTTGTGTAGATAATGTGAACACCGAGGAATTCTTATTTGTGCATGAAATTTATCAAGATTCTTATGAACAACTGAAAGCATGGATCAAAACACATAATGGTTTTGCTTTCCCTACGATAGGTTCAATCATTCTCCCATTAAAAGTTGGACCAAAACAATTGAATGTATCATTCTACATCATCTCATCATCAGACCAATTCCTTTTGAAGCTTGGTTATCCATGGCTACACTCCATGGATGCCATCTCGTCAGTAGTGCATAAATTCCTAAAGTTTCCATTTAGCAATGACATATTTACTATGCATCATAGTGGCTTTAATCCCGTGTCCTCTCGTGGGAATTTCTCATTGGATTTATTTTGGCCCGAACCAATGGAACCTATTAAGCCTCACGAGGACTTCTTTTTCAAATCTTACCAAAATTTCAAGGAAAAGCGCATAGCAGAATTATCCCTTAGCAACATGTCTCAACCCATGATTGAGCCTCCTATCATTGTTGAAACCATAATTGAACCAAAATCCCTTCCAAGTAACCAGGATCAATCCATGACAAATCTCCCACCTATTTCCTATAAGATACCAAAAGATAACCATATAAGTCTCGTTGTGCCTCCTAAGATCAAACAAGTTTACAAAGGTAAAGAGAAAGTGGTTGAACAACCTTCCATGGTTACTTCCATTTCCTCCCTTGCAGGAAGAAAAGAAAGATATGGTTGATAAATCCACTTCTACACAATCACAACTTGAAAATCATGCAAGAATAAAAAGAAATGCTAAAGAGTGTAGGCGTAGACATTGTGCTATTGCTAATCAATTAGAAGAAAAGAACAAAATGAAAAATCAAGATCAAATACCAATTGAAATAAATCATGATGATTCTCCACCTTTGCCAAAACAAAAACATGAAACTTCAATTGACATCATCATTAGACCTCTTGTTATGATTAACTTGGATGATGATGATGAGATTGCTAAGATTGATGAGGAAGTGCATAATGAGTTGAATTTATTGTTTTCCTCTTCCATGAGCTTAGATGACAACAACTGTGATGGTCCTTCTATAAAGAGTGACTCACCATGTGTTGAACCTAGTGATGCTCTTAGTACAACACTAGTCGTTGTCACTTTGGCTAGTTGTTTGCCTTCCACATATGATGAACAAGATTGGGATGTAGATGACCTGCTATAGGTTGACTCGCATGTGCCATACTAGTATTTTCTTTTTTTTCTTTTCATGTTCTTTGTGATTGCATGTGCGTAATGAAATCCCCCATACAGTGCTACTTGGCATGTCTTTATATGTTTGTGAGCCTACTTTGGATGACCCTTGTTACTCTGTTGGTTGAAGGATACAAAAGAAGTGAATAGATGTCATGGAATTATTCTAATTGTACCTTCATTCTTCTATATGTTGTAAATAAAATTATCTTTTCATTTGTCTTGTGTTTTCGTTTTGAGGATGGCACAAGGTATTGCGATATTTAGGTCTCTTCCATGTTTACCCAAAATCCTTCTCCTTTGTTTTCACTATCAATGTGTCATTCTTCCTTTGTGCTTGTTGTTCCATGAGTTATTTAGGGAATGATGATAGTTTCGAGCTCTATTATATCACTGTAGCAAAGACATGTGTTGACCCTAGATTTGTGGAGCCCTTATGTATTATCTTAAATTGCATATGGGGGGAAACCTCCTTTCCATGAAATAGCTCTACTTGGAAATATATGTTTACATAGGGCTTTCTAAATAAAGATCTTGTGTATTGGAATTTATTGTGTTATACTTTAAAGTAATTGCTCACAACATGGTGTTTAGCAATTTCTTTAAAATGGGGGAATATGTGTTCCCACTCATTGTTTGCTTCAAAGTGTGGTCTTATTACGTCATGTGATGTGTCTTCTTCGTGGTAACATTGGGTTTTATGTCCTTCAAGAGCATGACCTTTCTTGGCATATGACAGTCCTCTTAGTGGTAATGCTATGGCTTGCATTCCCTAAGTTGTGAATATTTTATCCTCAATTAGTCCTCTCTTGGTGACATTAAGCACAATGTTCCCTAAGGCAGGACCTTTCATGAACTAAGCAAAACCCCTTTGACTATCTTATCCTATTGCATTTAAAAATTTGTCATGACCACCAAGGATAATAAAAATTGCTAGCCAATGGAGCCTTTTTGTTTTTCATGAGTGTCTAGCATAATGTAACTTGCTAGCCTTGTGGAACCTTTTTGTGTGGTGCCTTATCAAAGTTATCAAGAGGTATAACTTTTGGTATGGTTGACGTATGGGTGCCTGTAGACCTGGCATGAATTTCCCATCAACCACCTTTTTGTGGGTACATACTGACCTAGTGTGTGTTTCTCACCTTTTTGGGGCTCACCTAGTACACACTGGGTTTCACTAGCTCTCATGAGTATATTTAGTTTGCATAGTGGATAATGGGTTTTCACTTGTGAACGTTTTTTATGGACAACAACACAACCGCAACTAATCCATCTTTTTCTTTTCTTTATTTTCGTATTAATTTTGACATTGCATGATTACGCATCTTGTGTTGCTGCTACAAGCATGTGTTCCTTTGTGCCTATGTTAGTTTTCCATGGGATCTTGATCTTGGGGGCTTGATCATCCTCCTTGATCTTTGTCATCCTATCCCATCAACATTTGTGCACTTGGACCAACTCTTGACTTATTTGTCTACTTTAGTATGAGTTTGAGCGTAGGGATCATCCTCTCACTAAAGTGGGGGCTAACTATAGTGTCGAAAAATGTACACCTTTACATTTTCACACTATGTTTGCATCCCCTTAATTAATTGGACTCAATTTTAAAGCCTCTACTTTACCCAATTATGCATTTAAAATCCTAATTAATTTCATTTTTCGAAAGGGAAGCTATATTAAACAATTGCAAATATAAAATTACACATCTTGGAAAATGTGTGTCCTAGGTTTAGGGCCTACGACCCATTCACCCAAGGGAGAATGGGTCCTCCTTAAGTTTAGGACCCCATTTTTTAATATGTTTTGGTGATATTTTTATGATTCAAATTCAAATTGCAATTTTTGGCCTTTGATGTTTAATTTTTGGGAAATTAGAAAATTACCTATAAATACAAGGTCTTTTTATCAATTCAAATCCTAATCAATCTAAGATTTCAAGAGATCAATCCTAAGAGCAAAGATTATTGTCAAGAGCATTCAAGAACAAATTTATCAGTCAATTATTGCAGCAATCAAGATCAAGATCATCATATCAAAGTTATTTGCATTCATGCATGTTTTTGGAGCTAACATTGTGATGTAGGTTTCAAGTTTTCAAGAATCAAATCAAGTGTCAAATCAAGCATCCAATCAATCCATTTCATGCAAGATATAATCTTGGAGTGATGTGTTAGACTTCATCCCTCCAAGGGCAACCATTAAAGTGTTTGGCGAGTTGCAAAAAGTTAGTGTTCATTCATCATTCCTTCCATTTATGATTTCATTTCATTATCAAGGTTTAATTACCAAACTAGGGATTCACCAAGGCAAACCCTTATAAACCAAAAATAATTTTTTTCTCTCCTCTTTGTGTGTTTTTAGATTTATACCTGTGGAGTGAAATTGGATCAAAGTTGTCAAGATACAAAAAATCATTTAAAATATTTGTTCTCAACCTTCCGGTCTAATAAAACCTGGAGAAATTAGATCCTTAGTTCCCACATCAAAGGATTACAAAAATAATTTCTAGAAAAAGATACAAGGACACATTCACCAGAACAAGACACCTTACTGTCACTTTTGGAGTTGGGTACAAACCATCTTGACCTTCTTAGATATGCTAATTAATGATTGTTTAGATAATAGTATTATCATAATAATTTGCATTCCAATTCATAGATATCAGTTATTAGATCATTAATGCACTTTTATTCATCTCCCAAAAGTGCCTTTCAGTCAGATATTGGGGTGTCTAGTTTAGGTGAATGCGTCCTGCTACAATTTTCAGGGACAAGATTTTCTGGGTTGTTAGATATCATCCTGTAACCCTCAGATCTACCTACAAATTGTATTTTCTATTAGTATTATGCTTTAAATCCACATTTCAATTTTTACATTGCATAATTGAGCTCATTTGGTATTTTTAGTTTATCTCCCCACAGTGTACTTCAGTCATATTTTACACATTTCTGTCATAAGTAAGAAGAGACCACATAGTGTCCCAAAACTTGGATTTGAATCACCTTAAGGGTGGTAGGTCAATCCTAATCTCTTGTGGCTCTATCCTTCTTCCTAATGAAATTGGAAAATGTGGGTTTGTGATTGGGTGGACACCCCTTTTTGTGCCTAGGTCCCTCATTTCCAGGTCTTCCTATTTCACCCATCCACTACACATTTTCCCTCCATTTTAGTTAGATAAAAAACCTATTTACACCAACACTCCCCTTAAGTGAAACTTAGGGAGAAGAAGATTATTATGCAAATGATGCAAATATGATGATGGGTCCTTGTTGGTAAGTGGATTGGAACTTGACATGATACTTGACTCACCTAATGGAAAGTGACAATAACACTCCAATAGTTGGAGAGATTGCTTGTGAAACAACAATCTTCCTTTGCGTTTGAGAGGGGAAACTCCTTCATATGAAATCTAAAATATTTCTTCTGGTTCTAGACCTGTTTGAAATTGCTCTTCTTATCATTCTTCTTTTCAAAATCATTTGAATTCTGATTCTCCTTTTTCAAACCCTAATCCTTATTTGTCCTTAGAATCCTTTTGATTTGCAATCATTTCATCAAGCAAGGTGGAGCTCTTCTTGAATCTTTTCTTTCTCTAGATATGATCTCTCAAAGACACAATCTCTTTTTCAAGCTTTGAACATTCTTTACATTTATGTTTCAGTTTGGCATTCAAGTAGTCTTCAACTCTTTTTCCTTCTTCAACTAGCACTTTCAGACTAGTGATTGACTCATTTGATTTCTTCATCCACTCATTTGTTTCCTTGAATATTTCTTTAGTTTTCTTGACTTGTTCCCTTGAATTTTTGATACACTCATCTACATCCTTAATATTTTCTTTCAATTCTCTTTTCTCACATTCTACTTTATCCAAATAATCAAGATTTGATTTAAGTTCTCCTTCCATATCAAATTCACAAAATTCTTTAGTAAACCCTTCAAGGATAATCTTTGTCGAAGGAATAGGATACTTCCTTGTAGCCATGTGTTCAACCTCCAAGATCTACCTTAGCAATCTAGAAGGAACCAAGCTTTGATACTAATTTTTGAACACCTAGAATACTGAGAGGGGGAGTGAGTCGATATTCATTGAAATTCATGAACTTCATCAATTTAAATATCCATTCAATGCATCACATTAAACTTGCAATAATAGAAAGGAACATATACAGCATGTATCACATCAAGGAACACAAGAACACCAGATTTATGTGGAAAACCCTTGAAAGGGAAAAACCATGATGAGGATTAGCTCACTATATATATCATAACCAATTACAATAGATATTACAAAATGGTGGACTCACTATCTAGAAAGAAAGAATGACTCACTATCAATGACTCACTAACAAGGGCTTACTGCCCAGAATAGAAAAAGATAGACGAAAGGGTGGTGCACTACCAAAATGAATTACTAATAATGCATCTGCAACATGCTAAATACACAATTCCAATTAAGCTCTGAAAACTGACTTAACACACTTCATACTTCACAACTATACCTTTCACACTTCACACTACATTAGATTTCACACACACACTTTGCACATTCACATCTCACTCATCTCATGCTTCACACAATGAATTAACCTTGTACATATATACCACAATCAACCAAAACACCAATTAGGTTGGCCTAATTATATGAACCATGCGTGCCACATAACCTGTCGACTTAAAACTTTAACACATGCCTTGCAAAATAAACCAAATGTGTACACCTCCAAAATAGGTCGACATGACCTATAATCACTCCAATAAATACACTCCTTAATTCAACTGCACATGACCTCAAAATTGTTAGGTTGGTACCACATAGTAAAATTGGTGAAGCAATGACTGAATGAACCAGCTGTTCATTCACAACTTGACACGTGGACCACCTTGAAATACTTTCCACTTGGAGCACACATACTTCTAACATCTGTAAACACTTCCTCAAAACCACAAAGCATAATATTCATTTGCATGGAATACAAAGCATTCTAATATGCACTTTGTTACTAGTAATACTGCCATTACAAAGCTCAATACTCTGTCAACATTATCTTCAACTGCGTAAGAAATGCAACCTTGAAACTTTGGATATGAACACCTTCAATTCACATCATCAACACCTTAAAACCACATGATAAGATATTACATAGCAGAGCAATGAAGACCCCAAAATTGGTTCACTGTAACATTGAAATTGCACTTTGAGACTTAGCCAATTATCCACAACATTTCATCTTCTCCATATCAACACTTCTATATTTCTGCAATGGGTTGACATCAATGACAACACCATACACATCCAAACATCATCATACTCATGTTGCCAACAAGTTGGGATAAATGTAATAGTAAAATTTGCATACCTATATCATTTCTTATTTCGTTTTGTGCCTATTTTGAGTTATTTGATCTACATTGATATATTAAAAAATAACATAATTTTGTGTAAAGTTTAGTCCCTTGCCATATTCTGTCCACCTAATTTATTACACATGTTCTTATGTATTCACTACTCATCTCCTTTAGTTGTCCTTCACCCTATTCACTTGTGTATCATGCACCTATTCTCACACTTATTCCCATGCACATGTTACCCACTAAGATTGATCCAATTTTATGCCTTGACAAGGTTGTGTTTATGTTTGAGAATTCATCCCAACCTAATTAAAAATAAATAAATTTAAATGTGACCTATTTCTCACCCTTATCCTTCTCACCTATGAGAAACTAAACACAAATTTGTGTAATATGTTGCTATGTTCTTATATTTAAAGGAATTCAATTCATTCATTCCAGTAATTGGATCTTAAGGAGAAATTGTTTACTTTACACACTTCAATTGATGCTCTATAAAGAATTTAGTTCTACACAATCATTTTAGAAAAATGCACTATTGGAGATTATTGTTTTCAATCATTATTCAATTTCTAGGTGTTAATATACAAGAACTCAACTCCCTATGATGAATCAACAAGCCTTAAGGTATTTCTAGATACTACCAAGTGCATAGGTAATCAAGAAGAGTAGAATAGTGTGTCATACATTGGGTGAGCTTGATAGCATAACTCTAAAGATCACGCAGAACAAATTTATAAATACAAGACAAATTTGTAATCTTGAATTCATCCCTAATTCCTAGACTTAGACAAAATTCTTACACAATAATTAAAAAATATTCTAATTCCAATAATCTAATATTCACTATTCTTAATACTTAGACATGAATTTAGATCTACATTAATCTTAATAATCTTTAATTATAAATTAAATATAACAAGATAACTTGATGCTCCCACCATTTCAATCTTATGAATTAAATATTTTTTTTGTAACTTGTAGAGTTTAGATTAGGGCAACGTAACTTGTACCGCTGAATTAGTACTGCAATTTAATCCCGTACGCCTCTCACATCGACTGTACTTTTCAGCTTGTACTACACAAATTCACAAAATCTAATTTTTTATTGGCGCACAACAGATCTGCTCACATTACCTATAAATGGTTGAACATTTCTTCAATGCCTGGACATCTCAGCCAAATCTGGATTGGCAAATACATCATTGAGTGCAGCGTTGATGATTTCAATGCTTTAATATTTTTAGCTTGTTTAGAAATTCTGCTATGTTTAATCGACAATGCTGCACTCAATAATGCCTTTGCGTACTGGAAAGCTGGAGGTGAGCTGCTGTTCATGGAGGATTAAGCTTTTATAATATGGTATATTTTTAACATTTCATTTTTAGATGTATTTTTCCAGATAATAGATTTTTTTGGGGTGTTATTAGTTAGAACAGTATGATTTTATACATTTTTATTTAGCAGTAAGAATGGCAAAATATTTATTTTGTCAAATAGTTTACAATTTTAATCTAATTTCATTTTTTAGAAAGTGAGGTTTTTGTGAGTTAGTTAGACGGTCTATCATTTAATTGTTGGAAAATTAATCATATTTGGATCAAGGACAGACTGGTCATTGAGAGGGTCAATGGTTCAATTGTATAGCATTCAACAACAAATGAGAGGTTCTATGTTCGACTCATAGCTGGTCTATGAAAAGCTTAACATGATATTAGAGTCCGAATCAACAAAAATGGACCTTGTTGAATCCCTTGACCAGGGTTGGAAAATAAACTACACCATCACATAGAAGGTCCTAGATAGAAACTACTAATAAATCTTATGTAGAAACTTTATTTAAGAATAATTTACAAGAAAATAAAAATGTTGGTAAAGATGCAAAACTACTGGCATTTGAATGCCAAATTTTTAATAGCTAAACTTATAAATTTTTAAAATTAGATTTTAACATTTTTTATTCAATGATTATTGAGTCATTTGAATAATTTTTGAGGGTCTAGAATACGAGGATTTAGATTATGAGTCAATAATTTTAACATGAGTTTAAAATTTCATTGAAGAATAATTTGTGCCTGTTTTAGGACTTAAATAAGCTGTATACTTTATATTTGGATGTTAATTAAAGAGTTTTTTTCTTTTTTCTTTTTTTTTTAACAATTTTAAAATTTTGGAAAGTTCAAATTTTAGATTGATATACATAATATCATTCTCAAACAAAAGTTTATCCAAATAAAATAACACATTATATTATAGAGAATCACATCCCAAAATAGTCTTATTATATTACATAATATGTAAAATTATCATTTAATATATATAGTAATATGAAGTATGATTCACCCAAACAAGTATACACAATTAAGGGTGAGACATTGTTGGAAGATTCAACCTTTTCATTACATCTTCTAAAATTAGTTTCTTCTATCATATTGCACAATAGGATGTAGATTTTCCCTTCATTCACAGTTGAGAGTGAAATAAGACACTCTATTTCCTTTGGCTCTAAAGGGAAACATGCTTACGATGGAAATATAGTAGTAAGTGGCATGTGTGATTTTTGTCAATGCATAATTTACATACTATTGTTATAAGTTAGTGTTGATGGGGGTTGGTTCAATTATTGGTATTCGGTTTTGCATTTTAGTTAATAGTTCTTTTAAGAACAACATTCTTGATTTTGCATCAATTGTTCTAGTGATTGTCATATAAATTTTTAATATCATTCTATCAAAATTTCCAAAGTAGAACCTTATTAGACAAAGGCTTTGACCAAAGGTGTTGAACTTGTTTCATATTGTCAAATTTGGTGCCATTATGTGAATAGTGACCTTTTTTTTCTTACTTTCCACTTGAGCTTCTCTTTTATGTTGATTGTAAGAGATAAGATTCTCCATACAAACCAAATTTATTCTTAGACGTGAAATTGTATGTTGTAGTATTTAAAAATTCCATGTCTTTCATTGCTACATATATTAACATTTTTTGATAATGCATGAAATCTATCAAAATTTACTCTTAAACATTTCTTCTCAATCATTATACAATTATTGTAAATTTTCATATTGACAAATATAATTCTTCAAAAGATAATTTACCATTCTTTGTTGACATTTTCTTTTTTTGTTGAATTCATAATTGATCCATCCTTCTAAAATAGTGTTAATTCATTTTTATCCTCTTCTTTGATGTTTTGAAGATGATTAAATTTCAATTATTTTACATGAAATATTTCTTTCTAAGAAGAAATTTTTTCTCTTTTTTATTTATAGAGAAAAATAAGATTTCAATTGATTGAGCAATTTTTTTACTTTATTTATAGTAGATTTTATTTATAGTAGATTTTTATTGAAAGAAGAGTTGCTAAAAGTGACTTGTACCTCAAAGGTTATTGGACCCCTAAAGAGTCTACTTGACAAAAAGGTGGACACACATACATTATCTACAAAATAATATTGAGTAATTGTTCCTTCATCTCTCATGTCTTCATCTCTTTTCTGAAGGGATTCTAACAATTTGAAAGCATCTTTTGCTCCCTTTTTTCTTATATGAGACCATTTGAATTAATAAATAATACAATCTACAAGATTGTTTGTTTAGACAACTTGATCCTAATAATATAATTTCATTAATAGAACACACAAAATGGATCTTTTAATACTCTAATATTGTTGATCCATATTTAATTAGAAATATGAGATAAAATAATAAATTATAGAAAATTAATATATTTAAAAAAAAAATTAAATCAAGAAAATGAACATAATTTCTTAATTGTAAAAAAGAGTTGTCAAAAGAAAAGAGTTTTCTTAGATTATAAAATGGAATATGAAACTATTTTATTCAAGAAGTTAAAATTTGTTTATGACATAAAAATCATAAAAACATTAAATCTTTATTTATGAATTTTTTAAATATTTTTAGTATTTTATTTTTTCCTATTTGGAATAGATTTAGAAATATTTTAAAGAGAATAAAAATTATTTTTGGTCCAAATAAATATGTTAAAATAAATATTTTGTTCCATGTATTTAGACTTGGTGCAAGGTATTTATAGACACCTATATTCATTGTATAAAATCTCTTATATTTAGGTTAAATAAATATTTTTCAATTATAGACAATGATCTTTAGACTTGAATATTGTTCAATAAAAACATTTTTCTTTTAAAAAAAAATAACTTAAAAATGAAAAGGACAGTGTAAACAAATTATTTATTTTTAAAATTAAAAATCATTTAAATTTAAAAAATTAGTGTTAGGCATTGCAATATTATTATGATTATGAATATTTGAAGGAAATTTTATGGAATGAAATATTTATTTAATATAGAGAATATTTATAGTTAGTTTTACCAATGAAAATATAAAAGAAATACTTCTAAAAAAAAAAATACTATCCTCAACTAAGTATAAATATTAGGAAAAAAATATTAGAAAGTTGAAAAAGTCAGAGTGAAATATAGATTTTATTAATTTAAAATTTTTAAAGATATTTAAAAATTATAATGGTCTCAATAGAAAAAAAAATTATATTTTACATAGATTAAAGAAATATGGAGAAAATAGAAAGATTTCCTCTAATTCACTTGGCTCTTTTGATGATAATTATATAATTTGAGTACTAATTTAAGCAATATATAATAAAAGTGAGACATGGACAAGGACACTACGAAGATATTGAATAATACTATAGTGGATGAATCCTAAAGTTATAGTTTAGATTGATCAAGAATTATTTTGTATATAACAACCTTGTTCTATTTTTAACTTCCAAAGGAAATATAAATAAACAATATATAAACATGCTTTGAACATTTTGTTTATACTTTGTGTAGAATGAAAACTAAAGCTTTGTCATATTCATATATATATATATATATGACAACTTTAGTTTTCATTCTACACAAAGTGTGTATATATATGATCAAGCTTTAGTTTTCATTCTACACAAAGTATGAACAAAATGAAGCATGCTTATATAATTTGGAAAGATGTTGTACAATAGTTATAAGACATATTTTGTTTAAATTTGTGGTTCATCTCAAAATTATGTGCCATATTTTAGGTAATGTAATATATTTTAGGTGGTTACTATGTATAGCTTTAGAAATACATTTATTATTAGATGTCAAGGTTTAGTAAGCATATCAATTATTGGTAGGGAAGACAAATTGGACAAATACATTTAATATGTGAGGTAGATTAGAGAAATGCATTCATTTTAAATGTCTTGTAAAAAATATTTAATATAGGGTCAACATTAGATAATTCATCTTTGGTACTTGGATTGGAGAGAAAATTTATGTTATCTTTGATATTGTAATAACTCTTGATGATAGATTCAAATTTCGTTCCCCACCTTGGAGATGTACTTGGGTGCATTGCTTAAGTGTGGATATAAGACTTTGCAAATTTTCCACTCTTGTTGATCTCTTACATGGAAGTGGCTGAGTTGTGCTTTTGTGCGAGTGCAACGTCAGTTGGAGTAAGGGGGACTGGGTTTCACAATGGAGTTGCGGTTGGTGGAATCAGTTCAAGGTGTAGGAGCACAAGGCTGTGTGTCCGAGGAGTAATCAGTTGGCAGTGTTAGTGTTGCAGAGGTCTATGGGGGCCGAGTTTCTTGAAGCAACGCATTGCAGTTGGGCATGTAAGACCAGGGTATTAGGTTGGACATGAGTAGTGATGGTAATGGGGGGCCTGCACAAGGCAGAGCTCAGGGTGTAGGATCTGGTCCGACACCGATCCGAGGTGAAATCAAGTGGCGATTGAGGCCAATAATCTTTTAGTTGATTTCCATATTGTCCATGCCTATTGTGAGTGAATCTTGGTATATGCACCTAAGGGCTTGAGTTGGGATGTGTAGATTTCATTCTTATATCTATTTGATGTAGAAGCATCCAAGTGAACTTGCAATCTGCATCACCCAAAAATAGTTTGGTTGTGGTTTCTATTGTATTTCAAGAAAACTTCAATTTCAACATGGGAAATGAAGATGATGAGATAGATAGAGAAATTGTGTAGCAAAGAGAAGAATAAAATTAATAAGTGAATTTAGATTTACAAGCTACAAGTCACTGTCAAAGTGCAGAGAAAAAGTATTTAAGAAGGGAAATAAAAGAAATAAATTTTTTAAGCATGAGGCATAGATAAAAGAGTATATAGAAAAATAAAATAAAATGGGAAGAGGAGTCAAAGCAAATTGGAATATGGGAAGTTTAAAAAATTAACATTTGAAAATGAAAAGGTAGGGTAACAAAAAAGCTACAAACCATAGCTAAAGAATGAGGGGGGAATTGAGGAGAATGGGTGCACAACTATAGTGAAGGAATTATAGAGAGTAGGGGGTGCCATATAGTGATATGCATGTGAATGCTAAGAGAGAGAGGCTACATAGGGAATCGAAGAAGGAAAGTGGAGACAACCAAGAGGGAGTCAAGCTATGTGAATTAGGAGATAATCCCAGTGTAAAACTAAGAACCATATGTAAACCATGTAATTAAGAGAGAAATAGAGAAAGGGGTAGCACCATAGCTAAGATGAGGTATGTTCAAAATCAGATTAAAAGAAAATAAACCGAATGTATGTAAGAGAAGTAATATACAAATCACACCATGGAGATTAGAATATAATTTAATGTAAAAACCATGCCCATGGATTCTTTAATTTTTAGATGGAACATAGTTTAGGTGTACAACGAGAGAGAGAGAGAGAGAGAGAGAGAGAGAGAGAGAGAGAGAGAGAGAGAGAGAGAGAGAGAGAGAGAGAGAGAGAGAGAGAGAGAGAGAGAGAGAGAGAGAGAGAGAGAGAGAGAGAGAGAGAGAGAGAGAGAGCAGCAAGAAAGAAAAGAAGAGAAGGCTAGTAGGTTGTGGTATGTGGGAAAGGAGAAATAGTTTATGAAATAAATAGAGAAATAAAAGAAAAAGAGGAGATACATATCCTTGCAAAAAAAAGATTGAAATTATAAAAAAATTGCAACGTTACTTAAGGTAATGAAATGTATGAATAATGAGATGGATTGCACTTGGTAGAACAGTAGAGGAGATTTAATTAAAATGAAATAATGCAAAGTAAAGAGGAGTGGGACAAAGCATTGGAAAAGTTAAAAACAATATTTAAATTGTAGATTGTAAATGTTGGCCTATGAACAATGAATCAATAAAATAATTTGAAATTGCATAATTTATAAATTCAATTGGTATTTAAATTGAATGTAAATATGAGTTGCAAGTCTATGATATTTGATTGATTGAAGATAATTAAAGAACCATCATTGTGTTGGAGATTTGTGTTGTCATTGATTTCAATAGGGAGATTGCTGCACTATATTATCCTTAGTGTTGTCATTGATGACAACTTATGTAAACCTCTAGTGTGCAATTGAGAAGGTGTTGTAGATGAGGATATTTTTGGTGTTGCAGATGGGGAGATTGTTTCAATCTTTAGTGTAGTGTTGATGAGAAGGTGTTTGTGGTGTTGAGCAGGTTTTGTTGGTGCAACTAGTTCACTTGGTTTCCAAGTGCTTTTGAGAAAATTTGAATAGAGAGTGTACAAGGTGGCAGAGTTGTGCTCCACATTTCTTCATGGTTGAATATGTGCTTATGTGGTTTGGATGCAATGATTAGAGGTGTTAAAAGGCATTATATCTAAAGTTTTAGGTTCTGGATCATGTGGAAATGAAAGTTGTGTTTGACAGTATGTTGGTATATGTGAAGAAGGTTGCTTGGGAGAAATGGAATTAGTCCGCATTTCTTTGTGTTGAGGTTTCTTGTCTTCTAGATTTTGGAATGTGCTAATATTTTATGTACCTACCTTCCCTTGGAGTGTTGTGTGTTCAATTGTTTTGTAAGGTTGGTTGGTGAGTTGTATATTTGTGGAAGTGTGGCTAGTTACATAGGATGTTAAGTGTTCTCAATTTCAAGAGGTTGTGACAGTGTTGATGAATATTTTGATGATGTTGGAATATTTTGGGGTGTTGTGTGGATGTTGTGTGATGTTGCTTCATGTTCCACAATATTTTTTTTGACCTAGTGAAGAGTGAATTGATTCTTTGGTAGCATTAATATAGGTTTGGCCAACTTGGCATGTTAGCGTTACTTACAAATAT
Source organism: Sequoia sempervirens (assembly GCA_007258455.2). Taxonomy (NCBI): domain Eukaryota; kingdom Viridiplantae; phylum Streptophyta; class Pinopsida; order Cupressales; family Cupressaceae; genus Sequoia; species Sequoia sempervirens. The sequence goes on from VDFB02086081.1 coordinate 372,560,654, forward strand.
GCTTCATGGTTTGTGGAAGTGTGGTGAAGCATGTCGATGTGAATGTAGGTCCTATATAACCATTGGTGTGGTCCACCTTCACTTATTTCCACCATGGAAGTGTTTGGTGTTGACCTATTTGCTGGTTGCATATTTTAGGTGCATACATTTCCTTGAGGTTGACCTAAACAAGGTTGTTCAAGTTCACAAATAATATATAATCAAGTTCAATTGTTGGAGATGTTAGTGGTGTGTTGTGTGGTGTTGAAAGATGTGAATGTGATCATGTGTTTTCATTTGAGCGTGAGCTTAAACACCTAAGGCTACCAAAATTAGTGAGTAGAAGGTGTCTACACTTTCAGTGTGCCTAAAGTTGGTAGAGACAGTGAGATGAAGGTTACGAGTGGTGTAGAGTTGTTGTGTTGGATCTTCCTATTGCTCTAAGGTAGTGAACCTCCTTGTAATAGTCTTCTATTCTCTTCTATTCCAAACAATGAGTCCTTTGGGCAGTGAGCCATTCTTTTCTTCTAGGTAGTGAGCCCTTTTGGCAGTGAGCCTATTGTATTCGGTGTTGTTATTCATATATATATGTGAGTTAATCCTCACCGTGGTTTTTTCCTAATTAAGGTTTTCCACATAAATCTGGTGTTAGATATTGTGTATGGTTGTTAGTGTGTTGATGTTTTAGTTTGTTTACATTCATGTTGATGCATAATAAGGGTTTGATGGTTAATGAGGGTTTGAATTTTTTAATGTACAAGCGATTCACCCCCCTCTTAGTTTTCCTATGTGTCTAACACATTGTTTTAGCATGATTTGAAAAGTGGTTTTAATTGACAAATGAAATTGTTAAGTTAAATTGGAGTTGGCTATGAATTTCATCAGCTTGATAAGACTTGCAAATTTTGTTCTGCATTAATTGGTATCAAAGCTCGGTTAAAGGCTCATTGGAGAGGTAACAAGATAGATATATCGCTATGAAAGATTCATAAAGTTGAAGAAATTATTAGAGTTAGAAATAAGGCTCATTGAAGAAAAAAAGGAAAGACAAATTAGTGTATCTCGCTAGAAAATATCAAAATTGGTAGAGGAAATTTAAACGAAATTGAAAGTTGCCTTATATGTTGGAAAGTGTCTTAGAGATCCCTAGGATAATTTTTGTAGAAGAGGAAGTTCTATGATTGTAGAGAGTTGGATGCTTGGTTGATTGTTGCAGGTATGAGGAGAAGCCTACAACTATAGAGGGTGGAGAAGGAGGCATGAGAAGCTGGAAAAGGCTTGTTGGTAATTTTGGTTGAAGTTGTGAGTGGTTTGTTGCAGGTAGGGTCCTGTAATTGTAGAGGTTTAATGCCTTGGAGGATTGAGATTTGGTTGCAAGTGAAACCTTGTGATGGGAAGGGGACGTGTAAGTCTCTAAAAGAACTTGTACAAGATTGCAGTAGTGAGTGAGATGTCTTGTAAGAAGAGGAAAAGATGGTTCGTGAAAATACTAGTAAGAATTTCATATATAGAGTAGTAAGGAAGGAGGTTTACTGAGTTTTTTTTATGAAGATATAACCAAAATCCAAGCAAGATTGGATTTCCTTAAGGGTTGGAAAAATAAGGGGTAGTGTTGTAGCTCTTTGATAGAGGTTTCATTGAGAGGCGAACATGTGGGAGAAACCCACACTGATGTGCAAGATGAAATCATGGCATAGGTTGCATTAGCGAGGCTTGCAGAGACCTTCAAGTACAAAAAAGTGAATGAAGTAGGAAGATCATGCCTAGTTGAAGGCATGGAAAATGAAAGAAAAATAAAATTTGCAATAGCAGTAGAGAGGAAAGATGAAGTTATAAAATTTGAAGGAGAGAAAAAAGTTGCAACAATGGTGATTCCTTTGGAGGTCACGAAGAATATGGTGATGAATGGTGAAGATGGATGTGTTACAGCTGAAAGTGAAAGAGGTAAGATTGCAACATTAGAGGTAAACTTCAACTTTTGTAATTATGAGGTGTATGCTTATTTTCATTTGTATGAGTTTAAAAAAGTGGAAGAGGAAAGTGAGGAGGTGTTAAGGGTTGAGGTGCAACTTGAAAGAAGTCATTATGTTGGTATGGAAAGAAGAGGGGTTGAAAAGGAATAATGTTCTTAGAGGAAGAGGATGGATTATAGTGGGTTAATTCCCACAAAGAAAGAAGATGAGAATGAAATTTGGTGGAGGTGGATGGTTTGTGGTGGGTTCAATTACACAAGAGGAAGAATGAGAGGAAGGTATAATTGGTGAGATAATTTAGCTCATAGTGGAAGAATTTCTATACAAGGAGATGACAGTGAAGGGTAGATTTGCTAGAGGAATATGGCCAATGTTCTGACCAAGTGTTGGAAAAGAAGAAGGAAAAAAAATTAGCAGGGTGCCTATCCCAACATTGGAAAAGAAGAAGAAATTAGTAAGAAAAATTAGTTAACATGATAATTTCACACTACCAAAGAAATCAAAATGAATCTCTACTGCTTATGGTAATTCAAGGCATAATAGGAACAAGAAATTCATATGTGATAGGTGCCATATCCAAAGCACTTCAAAATGCTTCAACGACAAATCGATCTCCTCTACTTCTACTTGCACCACTGGAGTTGCGACATTCAATATAGGTGCATCAACTATTCATTCAAAATTAAAAATTCCAATCAAAGACTTCAAGGAGCTCGAAGGGACCGGATGAACAAGTCTTCAAAAAGAATTAGCACATATGAAATACATATTGATTGATTCACAATGAGTTTTCTTGGTAAAAGACTGATTGAAAAGATAGATTCTTGACTTCGCCAAGCCTTCCCTCAAAATGCAAATCAACCCTTTGCAGGTATGAGTCTCATACAAATATGAATAGTCAAATATGATTTACTTTAACAAATTTGATTGAGATCTATTGCATGTCCTTATTGATATAGTATACATTGAAATATAACACTTTCTGATTACTTGTAGGAATATCAATTATCTTGGTTGGAGATCTCAGACAATTACCTCATGTTAATGATAAAATACCATGTGAAAGGAAGATATAAGGAAAAATCCTATGGGAAGAATTCAAAATTATCATTACTTTAGATTAGATATTTAAACAAGATGGATCAAACAATGAACAACAAAAAATTCAGTTAAATTCTAACAAATATTAGAGATGCAAACCCTTCAATATATGATTGGACTTTACTAATGACAAGATCTAATGGAAGGTTAGATACACCAACAAATGAAGACTTTGACAATAATGTTTATTTGTTTTCCACAAATAAAAATGTACACAACCACAACCAAAAAAAAATATATTGCTTGAAAAACCCAATTGCACTGAGCATGACAACAAAAATTGGAAGTGTTAGTGCAACTGAAGGATATACAGATGATGAAGTTGATATTGAACTACTATTAAGAAAAAATATAAGATTTATGTTAACATTGAACCTGTGGATAGAAGGACTTGTTAATGGAGCTCTAGGATTTGTTCAAAAAATTGTATATTGACTTAGAACAACACCCCCGAACCACCAACCTATGTATTGGTGCAATTCGACAGTTACTCAAGAATTCCATTCGATGATCAACACCCTTTGACCATTCCAATCAGACCAATTCAAAGGAATAACTTGCTACAAATACCATTAAGATTGGTATGGGCTCTAACGATACACAAATCACAAAGCCTAATTCTTCAAAAAGCCACAATTAATATTGGACCAACAGAAAGAACATGATTAGCATCCGTGACAATGTCTTGTGTCAAGTCTTTAAGCGGCCTAAGAATTAAACTGCCATTTACATACAACATATATGAAAATTTCAAAAAAGAAAAGAAAACAAATTGCAAACAAAAAAGCCGAAAAAAACATAGGCTCCAAACCTTAGAATACAAATAATGTAAATGATACACTTTTTCATTCAATACAATGTCGTTATGTATAGACAATATTCATTCTCCTTAGCTAAAGTCAATATCATATACACGTGGTTGTACTATACATTTCTTTAAGATAATCCAATGACATTATATTATGATGCAACTAATGAATATATTATTACAAACACACAATAATAAAATTGTATAATGAATTCTTGCAAATTGATATATCTTGACCTTTCCTATATGGATTATGCAATAAGATAGATAAACCATAATATTTCTCAACCAAAACTTTCAAACTCAAAACGTAATTAATTTTATACTTTTCCATTGAAGTAAATTTGCTACTTTAATGGCAGTAAATCCCTCATATTCTTCCTTATTACCTAATCGAGATGAGTGTGAAATGGAATACATTACCAACCTCAGCAACTCATGACAATCTTACTAGTCACAGACTTTTTAAATATAAAACTAACGTAAAAACACGTGAATGCAGGAAAGAAATTAGAAAAGAAAGCCTTGGTTAAGGTACTTCTTTAGTAGTACACTCAATACGATCACATGGACTGTACGTTCTATCTTGTACTACATAGATTCACAAATTAATATTTTTATCATTCGACCTGTTCATTACAAATCCTTATCGTTTCTTCAATGCTCGGAAATCTCAAGAAATATTTCCAGCGAGTTTGGATTAGCAAATGCGTATTCAGTGCAGCGTTGATGATTTCAATGTATTGATGTTGTTAGCTCGTCTGGTAATTTTTAACATGTAATTGTCAATGCTGCACTGAATAACGCGTTTGCACAGTGTAAAAGCTGGAGTGGATATATGTTATCATCTTCGGAAGAAAAGATTTTATAATATCATATGCTTGCCAGATTTCAGAAGCACTAGAGATTGAATCCACAGGTGTTGTTCTGTTGTTCTTGCAAATGGGTATAATTTTTGTTTTGTTTTTGTTTTTTTCCATTTGTGTGCATACTCAAATCAAATCAAATCTGTATTATGAGAAAAATGGGTTGGAAGAAAGGGCTTTTGGCCACCTGAAATTTTATGGTAAAATTTGTTCTTTTTGAATTCGACTGATCAGATGCTGTGTGAGTGTTATTATTTGTGTAAGCGGAGATGTGATGATCTCCCTTCTTGTCTGAAATCGTATTGTTATTCTGCCGAAACATTTTCAATTAGAAAGTCGATGCAAAATCCTATTTTGTGATCTTAAAAGCAGTCAACATTTGATAAGCTTTATGTATGCCAAACCTAATCACTGATAGCAGATGTAAGGCTACGCTAATCTGCTTTGGAAATGAACATTTCAAAAGGGAGAGATGAATAAATTACTTCCAAAATTTAAAAAAATTCAATATTTTAAGATAAATTGTTTGTTTGTTGATATGGAATTTTGAGGGATGTGTTCAATGAACACACTTTTTCTCTTCTTTCTTTTTAATATAAAATAAAAGAATATTTATTATATTATGTGTCTACAATGTATGTGATTTGGGGTTCAAGGTAGAATTTAAAGGATAATCCAATCAATTATATTCACTTAAGCTGCGTGTAGAAACTATTTGGGCATGTGATAGATTTTGAAAATATATAATATATAACAAATTGAACAACAAAACTCATGAAAAGTCATGTTTTGTGATATCATAGAGGTTATGACTTGAAGTGTTGAGTCGAATGTTGAACATGTTAATGAAACTACAAAGGCTACTGAGCAATAATTGATATTTACAAAATGATTGAGTGACTATGATCTTCCTAGGTTAGTCACACCTTCTTGAAGAGCATTGGTCCCTATTGTATGTAGTTGTGGTAGAAGGTGTGAACATAAAATAACAACCTACATTTTTGTGGGCTATTTTTCTTGGGAAGGAACTTACCTACTTTGACGATCTAGAAGAGAGATTTCATGTTGTCTTGTCCATTTCGCTATGGTATTAATGAATTGATCAAATTATGCTAGAATACTATGATCTATATTGATCTTGATCTATTGAAGAGTCTCTACAACATATGAAGTATATAATTAATAGAGGTGGAAAGCAATGGAACAATATTTTTGTATAAAAAATTGGATGTAAATTAATAAAAGAATGAAAATTAAGCTCAAAATAATTATATTCTACTTTTTGATATGATGTATGTCTCATACCAACATGGAGAAAACTTGCAATGAAGTAATATTTGTCTTTCCTTCTAGAAGTCTACCTAGACTCAATTGCTAACTTGAAAGGTCTGTGGTTCCTAATGTTTGTCATGGTGATGTTTGTACTTTACATTATCCAGTTCATAGAATGGTTTGCGCTTGTTACTAAATGGATTGAACAACCTTATCAACATGTTTTAAGATAAATAACTTTATTTTTTTGATGATAGAATATAACTTAATGGGTGTTATATGTTAGAAACCCAAGCAAACTTAAAATGGTTGTATAGTAGATTTGTGTAAATCTCTATTGTATTATTATTAAATAAAATGTAGAATTTTATCTTAGGTATGATGCTTCTTCAAATTCTACTTCTTGAGAATATGCATTATCATCCTATTTACCACTTTTATGTATCCATCAGTTTGGGGATGGAATTTGGTAGACTTGCTCTATGTCTAGCATAAACCAAAGTTCCTTCTAAAAATTGTTCAAGAACCTTGTATCTCTATTTGAAAAGGTAGTATTTGGGATTCCAAAGTAGATCTAGGCACATTAAAAATGCAATTAAATTATTTTCAAAATTAACATTATTTTCTTGCAAGGAATTAGAACTTTCATCATTGAGAATCTTTCAAGTACTATAAAAATAGTGATAATTACCATGCTTAATATTATGATAGATTAAGAGGGCGTCCATGGTAATATATTTCCATGGTCTCTTTGAACTAATAAAGGTTTGCACAATATTTGCTTCTTTTTTACCAACTTGGCAATTACATGTGCAAAACATGACCTAATGTATTTTGTTGATATTTGAGTTGAGGTGTGGCAATAAAATTACTTATGCTACAATGCAAGACTCTTCTCCACTCTAAAACATCATGCAACCTTGATGAAATGAGCCTCACATATCAATTCATGTCTTTCTATCTTAGGTAAAATGCACAAGTATTGAAGGTGGTATAGGATTCCATCCTACTTGTAGAACTATAATTGTATTACCGTAGATAACCTATGATAAATATTTACAAAATAAATGTTAGAAGGATACAATTCTAACAATACACTATCTTCATTTCCACGTGCATCAAGAATAGAAAAAGAGCTTAAATTAGCTAATTATAAAAAAATATAGATTAGTCTTCCCTTCTTATGGTTGATGTTTAAATAGAACCAATAAAGATAATAAGACCATTTTTAATGCTACTCTTCCATTAAACCTTGCCTTGAATTTATAAGAATTGAAATGAATTTTTATTTATGTAGATCATAGTCCTTGACTAAGATATAATTATTTCATTGATTAGATTCTTGAAGAATAGTGTTGGTGTGAAAGGGGTGGTTTACCTAGCTAGTTCATCACCTAGGTCCCATTCACACTTGTTACTTAAGTTTACTTAGGGTACATAGGATAATTATCATTTTATGTCTCAAGTCATAATATTAAGACACATGCCATAATTTTATGCAATTTCATGTTCACCTTGACCTATATAACCAAGGGATTCCCTTTGTAATTTCATTTTCAATCAATCAATCCAATATAATCTACCAATTACATCCTTTGATAGAATATCATTACTCTCTCATATATAATCTCTATTGTGCTTTCATAGAAGTTCCTAGATATTAGGTGGCTATAATATTTAGCCAAATCTTGCATGGTGCAAAGCATTCTATACCAACTCTTATATGGTATCAGAGCTTGTGGGATTTCTTCCTATTAGTTTTAATTGAGAGATATAGGTTGCATATATTTTCTCTTCTCTTGCATCAAATGATGATTTTGAGAATATAAAATGTTAGAAATACTAGATTTGGAGGTTTCCTCTTTGTGGCTTTGTATTGTAGGTTTATTTGGAGCTTTTTGGTGCATATTTGAGATCACCATTGAGTTCAAAGGTTCTAAGAATTTTACCTTTTCCTTTATTCATTCAAATTAGACATTTGCGGCTAGATCTATAAGGGTTTGAAGTTGAGAGGTAGTTGCCAAATGCAAAAGGTAGTTACATTTTTGGAGTATTTTGGGTCAATCATTGCATCCAAAAGGCTTAAGAACCCTAAGATCTACTATCAAATTATCAAAATTGGACAAATTCACCTAGGGCCTTTAAATTTTTTTATCCCCTCTCATCGTTGTATGGACGATTTTATAACCATATATTCGTACATTCATGTAAGAACATCAAGTTGGTATGGTGAGAATAAAAGGATATTTTTTTTTTTTAGATTTAAAATTAACAAAATAAGAAAAATAAATCTTCAAATTTTGTAGGGTATTCCTACACTTGATAGGGTACCCACACATACTTTCCAACCCATGTGGTAGCTTAGGATATGCAAGATCGTATCATTGATGCAACCAACTATATGAATTGTGAAAAAAATGAGCCACATGATCAAACAATGAACAAAGACACCTTCCATGCAAGAGATCTACAAACAAAGAATTGCTATATTCCTCAACAAGAAAAAGCTAAAGAATGAACCTCAAGAATCCTCAAGGAAAACAAAAGTCCTCAAAGGTTCAGAGTTCTATCAAAGGCATGAAAGATCAAGAGATAATACAATGAGGGTTGAGTTCTATATAGGAACAACCCTAAATGGTAAAGGGATTAGATCAAGACAAGTGTCAATATCACATGTGATGAGACAAAATAATCTAATAATAGCTCTCTAGTTAACATTGTAAATCACTCCTAAGTTTAGATTAAGTTCATGAGAACAAATAGACTAATAAATAATTAAAAAATAATGAATTATTAGCTAATGCATGATTACTTTAACACCCCCCTTAAGATGAACTTAGGGAGTAGCTACAAACCCTAAAATGAGAATGCATGATGGGTCCCAATAAACAAGGCCTAGTGAGGTACCCATGTATAAACAAAAGATTTCTCACAATCGGAGAAAAGGAGAATACCACAGTGGGAGAAAAATCCTCTCCAAAAGAGGAAAGGCAAATGAAGGACTGAAAAAGCCTCCAAATCAAGGTGAAGGATTAAGATGCCTCCAACTGAAATAATGTCCCAAAAAGAGGAACATGTAGAACATCGCTAAAGTATGAAGAAGCTATAGACTGATATCAAAAGATGACTGCTATAGTCTGAAATGAAGAACCTCCTCTGAAATAAATGATGATCAATATCAAGATAACAAGAATCTGCATGAGTGTCCCCAATGACACTACTCGAATTATATGGAAAACAACTTAGACAAACATTTGGAAATCAAAGATACAAATTTCAAGATCAAGGAGACTAAAATTTGCATGAGTTCCCCCAACGACACTACTCAAATCAGATGGAAAACAAAGGAAAACATTTATAAGTCGAAGATATAGGTGGTATATGAATTTGCATGAGTGACCCCAACAAAACTACTCAACATGTAAGAAGCAAGTAAAAAATATAGGTACCAATAGTTTGAAGAACATTGATCACAAGAGAGATAATAACCTGCATGAGTGTCCCCAACAACACTACTCGAATTAGACGACAAACAAAGGAAAACCTTTGGAATTCAAAGATACAAATGACACATGAATCTGTATGAGTGATCCCAACGACACTACTCAACATGCAAGACGTAAGTTGAAAATACAAGTACCAATAGTCTCTTATCAAATGAAAAAGGAAGCCCACCTCCATAAATAGGAATGTAAGAATGTCCATATGGTCATCTCACTTAAATGCATGTAATCAACCGCTAATGTACACTGCAACTGGAAGTACATAGGAACAAGAACTAGATACATAGACCACTTAAATGTGGAACCAAGGAAGCATTAGCACCAACAGTAGAAACCCCCCCATTATTTTGAAAAGGGAGAGCCATGATAGGTACACTAAAATTATGTGAAACCAAGATGTGTATGTAGGAGAAACAACCTATAAATAAAGGGTGTACAAACTAAGACACACAAGCATGAGGCAAGAATCACTAGGATTCACAGTGGTCATGGAAGGGAAACTCACTTGAAAAAGGTGTGATGGAAAGACAAAGGAAAACATAAACCCCCCATGGCACTTTATATCATAGTGTGAGTACAAAAGACACAATAGGATGTGTAAAATCCCCAAAAAGTATGTACACCAGAATGGCACTTTATTTGAATGTGTCTATAAAAGAGAATGTGCATGTAAAAGATATCTACAAATCCTAAATAGGATAGAATATGGGAAATATATGAAGGAAATCCAAAACCGAGTCATCCCATGCAAAGAAAAAGTTTCTAGGAGCTATGATGTCAAAGTAATTCACCAGAGTGTGGAAACAAAAAAAAATTGAATAAAATGTACTTGGAGAAAAATTTGGAAAAGTGCATGGATGGTTGTGAAGAGCTCTGTAAGCACATCCCAACGCTGTTGGAGTCGTGAAAAAAAGAGAAATAGGTCAAAATTTATGAGCTTAGGACTAAAAACAATGCCTTCGACTTCAATAGGCTATAGAATGCACCAACAAAAAAAAATGGTGATCAGACCCATAACACTAGAAAGTTGGCAAAACCATCTTTTCGACGATATCAAGTGTTTTCCAAAATCTGACATCGTATGTCCAAGTTATATGGCTAAAATGAAAAAAATAGCTCTTTGAAGGCCAAAGAGGGGGACTTAGGGCCCCTATTAGCATTCGTACTACTGGCCTCATGCTAATGTTAGCAGGATGTTAGTAGAATATTGTTTAAAAAAACTCTGGCCTTGAAAATGAAAATGGTCAGAATATTCCTACTGCGCCCAGAATGTACCAAAAACACCCATTCATCGAAAATTGGTAGAATCATTGGAAAATAGGAGTGGTCATGGGTAATTGTTTTTTGGTGGCCGAGATAATCCACGTTTGCTAGAAAAATGTCCAACTGGTAGTGTAAAGGGTTGGTAATGGAAAAGGATAGCTGCAATCGTAGCAAAAAGAGGCCCACAAGATTATGCATGTAGGTACTTGTAGGTACCCCTATTAAAGGTGACCCCTTTTAAAAAAATATTTTTTTAATAAAGATTTTTTTTATATTTTTGGAATTTCTTAAAAAATAAATTAAAAAAAATGTAGGCTTTTTGTTTTTTATATATTTTTTGAAATACGTCCATAGGAATCCATACAAGGGTCGTACAGTTCCCTATACAAAAAAAATTGCCTCAAAAGCTCTCGACACTAAAATAGGGAAAATTTATAGTCAAAATTCATTAAATTGACCTCCTAAACACAACCGTGGGGTTCTTTTTGTGCCAAAATACTATGAAATTGTAGCTACCCTCTAGATCTGGAAAAAAAACAATTGCTTCAAACCCTTGTAGATCTGACCTTAGGAATCCAAATCAGGCCAAACAAAATCAAATATGACTTTCTTGATAGCTTTAAATCCAATGGAAGACTTTGTTTTGGTTTTAGATGCACCAAAATTTCACTCACCACCAAAATTTTCAAAAAATCAAAGGGGATTTTATATCTAAAGCTTGTAAACCTTGTTGAAGAAAAAACCTTACAAATCGAGAAGGGGTTTGCTCAATCTAGGCTCTGATACCATATTAGAATTATGAATAATACGAGACACAAGATCAAACAATGAACAAAACACCTTCCATGTAAGAGTTCTGCAAAAAAAATATTTGCTATTCCTCAACAAGAAAATACTTATAGAATGAACCTCAAGAATCTTCAAGGAAAACAAAAGTCCTCAAAGGTTGAGAGTTTTATCAAAGGAATGAAAGATCAAGAGATAATACAATGATAGTTGAATGCTATATAGGAGCAACCCTAAATGGTAAAGGGATTAGATCAGGACAAGTGTCGAAATCACATGCTATTAGAAAAAATGATCTAATAATAACTCTCTAGTTAACATAGTAAATGATTCCTAAGTTTAGCTTAAGTGTATGAGAATAAATTAGACTAATAATTAATTAAAGACTTATTAATTATTAGCTGTAGTGTAGAAAAATGTTGTCTGTGACATTTTCACACTTGTTTAGACCCTCCTTATAAAATTGAGCTTGATGTTGCCTTTATTTAGTGTTGTAATGTGTTAACACATTCACATTAGGTATTGGGCCCTTGTGAACTAAATGGACCTAATCATGCCTTATTTTAGGTGTTTAAAGTGTTGTACTACACTTTCACACTAATCTAGGGTTTTCATTATTATTTTGGCTTCTTTATGCCTTAATTGGCCTTATTTTGCATCCACAAGTGTTAATTAATGCATCTTTCCAAGGATAATCCCAACATAAACCAACATCCAATCATAATTCATGTCTTTTTAGGTTGTGTGGCTCATATTTAGTGATCTAGGACTCATACGCCACCTTGAGCATATGATTCCCACCTAAGTTTCGAGGTCCAAATCCTAATTTCACATGAATCTAAGTATTTTTGAAAAATGTGTCCCATAGTTAGGCCTAATGGGACTCATACGCCACTTCTGGCGTATGAGTCTTGTGTGACCTAAAATTAAATTTAATTCAAATTCTTGCGGAATTTTATCCTCCTAGATCTAATGTTGGCTTGTAGTGTTGTAATTTTGGGAAATGTGACATAAACAAGTATAAATACAAGGTTATTTCACTCATTTTACACCTATCAACTTGAGTATTCATGAATTATAGAAACTTTGAGCATTAAATAGTTCATAAGAGCATTCAAGTGTTTACAAGAGCATTCAAGAGAATTCAAGGGCTGATTATCAAGTATTATGGAGCATTATTCAAGTATCAAGCATCATGTCAAAGTCATCATGCATCATGCTTGATTTTGAGCTAACATTTGTGATGTAGGGTTTCATGATTCAAGCTAGTGTTCAATTCAAGATCTATCACATTCAAGCAAGAGTCAAGATCTACATCCATTGGAGCCATTTCATACATGTTTGCAGCCTTTTATTGCTAGGTTTTGGTGAGTTGCAACATTACATTTTGTTCATTCATCATTCCTTTATCTCATTTGATTTCACTACAAGGTTTGATTACCAAAATTTGGTTTGAACAAGGCAAACCCCTTTTCACTAACAAAACAACATTTTCCCCTCTCTTTAGCGTGTGATTTGCAGATCTAGGTAACTGAAGACCTTCTAAGGAGAAAGATTGGAAAGAAGTTGTAAAGTCATTCAAGTTGTCACCTTACTTACAAAATCATTGGAGAACCTCTAGGGTGATCTAACAAAACTGGTTTGCAATTCCGAACGTGAGGAAGCAAAATTATAAAAATGCCCCCATGAAGAAAATTTTGGGTTTTGGGGGATTCAAACAAACTTAGGGTCCGAATGAACCCAAAAAGGGTTCACTCGAACCCCCCTTCGAGCAAACCATATTAAATGATGGGACCGTCATTTTTCACGTTTTCTAGAATAAAGAAAAAAGAGAAATTTTGAAGAAAGGGGGGTTCAATCGAACCCCCCTTCAAAAATAGCCCCATTTGTTAGAAAGGTTAAGGGGGGTTCACTCAAAGGGGGGTTCGAGCGAAGCCCCCTTTTTCCCCCTTCTCCCCCTCTTGCACCAAATTTCTATAAAATTTTTTCCTTTGAAGCTCGGGTTGAGTATGAAAATGGAGGAGACGTCATAGACCCAACTAGATGATGGTAGTCCTCAGAACGAGCTATCCATTGGATATAATTTTAATATGTTTTGGTTTTATTATGTATTTTACTTTTTAGTTTGATTAAACATAGGTTTTTCATAGAAAATCAGGCTCTTTGTTTTGCACATGTGGAAAAATATCAGTGTGCACTAGATATTGATGTCCTTGATCCAACAAAAAAATTTGAATTTTGATACATACAAAAAAAGTTATTCTTTAGTCAGTGAATCATGTCTAAATTGTAAACGGCTTGACTTTGAAATTTAATTAAGAAAAAAATATTCAATGAAATGCTATGAAACCAATTCCATGCACTAGATATCATAGTTACGAATCTAAATTTAAAAAAATTAGAATTTTATCCTTCATAGAAATTTTTTTATGTGTTAGCCAGTGACGTCACTCTTTTAAAATGGTGTTTACTGTTAAAAAATAGTTTTTGAAGGAGATGGAAAAATAAGTTCAATCGGATTCCAAATTTTTTGAAAAAAATATATTTAGAATCTATAGACAAAATGTCACAAATCACTAGTTTGCATCATCTTCAAATTCCTCACAGTTTAGCCGCTATAGGTGCTTGAAAGTGAAGATTTAGTTAAAAAAATTAGTTCAATGTCCAATTTGGCCAAAAATTGTAAACCAGTATTGTGGGATCACCTCTACAATGAAAAATTCAGTAGTTCAGACTCGAAGATCAAGTTGAGAAGATTTTAAGTAGAGATTGAAGAGCAGATTCAGGTTCTAATTTTCTAGAAAAGTCAAACTGGACTGATACGCCACTTTTGGTGTATGAGTCCGAGTACAGTGAAACTTCAAGATTTCAGGTGTTTTAGACATATCTCTCCCAGATTCTTATTCCTACCCAGAAACCCTAATCTAGGACTAAATCACCCAAACTAGCATATGAGTCCTAACAGACACTAATTTCAGCATTTTCAATATTTTAGGTCTTCAATCAAGCTCTTATAGATTTCCAAGTGCACACCTCTGATCTCCTAGCTTTTTGTTTTGATTTGCATGCATTTTTAGGTCATTTAGTGAAGCTTTGTATTTCACTAGGTTTAAACATTAGGTCTTGCATTTCATTAGTCTTTCCAAGTCGTAGCTTGGTGGTGAACCCCTCTTTAGTTTCTAATAAGATCCTAGGACACCCTAAATTGCAAGATCTATTTCTCCTACTTCATCCTTGGGTTGAGATCTCTAGGGTTTCCTTGAATGAGAGTGACGAAGATTGTTATTCTATCTCCCAAGCATAGAACGGAAAATTTCCCAGCTTTCATTTTGGTGAACCTGCATTTAGAACATCTTAAGTCTAATTTGGAGTGCATCATTATCATAGATTTAGCTTGCATTAACATTGCATTAGGGTTTGCATTAATTAGTTAATTAACATTCTAGGGTTTTTAAATCTTGCATTAGTGAAAGCACATAAAGGTTGCATTTTTGCATCTTGCATCATTGAAAATCACCTAAAATTTGCATTTGCATTTAGTCTAGACATCATCCAAACCAAAAAGCATAGTAATCATTCAAAATTTTCTAAAATTTAAGAAAAAACCCCAGATTGGGACCCATACACCCCTCTAGGTGATTTAGTCCCATTACATATTTTAAATTGCATTTTTCAGCATTCAAAAGTCCGTTTCTATGTTTTTGTTTGTTGTTAGTTTCCTGTTTCAGTTTGCAGAGATTTTTTGGGGATCAAAGTTGGTGTTGACATTATTTGAGCATACTATGTTTTGATTGCTTGGAGAAACCTAAAACTTCTCTAAGAACTTATGACTCTTGAATTTCAAGCCTAAATTGTTTTGTTTGTTTGGCTTGTAAAAATAATGTCTCGACTATTGTCTAGTATGGATAATGTTTTTTTATTTTAGTTATTTTTTGTGTTGATTTTTAGAGGATGAAAAAGGTGATTATCTCTCTCACTCACAAATTTATCTTTCAAATGATTTAGGTTGTTTTCAAAGATTTAAACAATTTACTATTTGGAGCCACTATGGGGTTTTGGTTTGTCTAACCCAAATAAAGGGTTTTCAATTATATTTCAAGGGACGCTTAGGATTTTTTTTTAAGCATATACCTATAATAATCATTGTTCTTTAGTATTAGTTTAAAAATAATTCAAAATAACCTTTGCAATGGATAAAAAATTATAGTTTCCCTTGTTGATTCTAGAGAATATTTTTTTATTGCTTGCTACAATCTATGTATTCCATGAATTGTGTCATAATGGTTTGTTTTAGGATGGTGTAGTGACAAAAAATACATACACTCATAAATTTTTGCATTATATTTTGAACTCACTTTGGTGTCCATCTCCCTTAGTGTGTTTATAGGCTATTTTAGCCAAGTTTCCATAGCTTTTTTCATCCATGGTGCTAAGGCTTGGTTTCTCATGGTCATTTTTTCCAAATCTAATGTCACAAAGGTCATGTTTGTGTTCTTTCCTAGTGTTTTGAGTTTTTTTGAGTTGGAATTATTCAAATACTAAAGCAATGGGTAAGCATTCATGTGAAATGCTAGAGTTCCACAATAGTTCATTATTTTGAAGCCATTTTTTAGCATTTCCTTCCTTTTTATCTTCCTAGTTTGTAGGTAACCAAACTGGAGTGAATTTTAATCGTCAAATGACTTCTATTTATCCATCCATTCTTTCTATTTTGAATCCATTTTGATTTTTGTAGAAATATCTTAGTTCTCTCTTCCAACTTTTAGAATCTCTCTTGGCATTCCATTATTTTACCAAAATATTAAGTAATTTTATTAGTGTTCTTGAATTTCATATGTGAAGATCTAGCACTTTATTGAATTTTTTCAAGGAAACTTATTAGAATTCTATAAAATTTCTACCTCTTTTATTTTCATAAAAATTGCGAGGTGATTTATATCTTATTTTTCTCAATCTTTCGTTATTTTCTTCATTTTACTAGTTGTAAAAATTAATTTTTCCTTAGCTTTGGAACTTGAAATCTCATTTCCTTTCATACAACAATCTTATTTTCATTCTAGTTCACTCTATTTTCATTTTTCATTGCTCTCTTATTTCTAGAAACATTTAGGATAAGAGAATACTTTATTTGATAATTTTCATTATTTTAGTTATTTTTGAGGTTGAAAAACTAAAATAGGGGTTTAACAATTCTTGGGAAGCTCCCAAACAAATCCAAAACATTTTCTTTGTTGTAGCTATAGATTATTCTTCGAGAAGTATTCAATTGCATGGGAGATTACCGATATCTTCATTTCCTTGCCATTTACATGTTATTTTCATTTGACTAGATATATAAAGTTTTTTTTGTTTTCATTTCTCTCATTACTTGGTGGTATTTATTTTAAATATGTGCTATCTGAACATATTTTTTAGGAAAGAATAGAACTTTGTGCTATTTTCATTTGACTATATCTATATATATAACTTGTTAATTCCATAAATCAACTGCATTTTCCTTTCTCATAGTGTTTTAGGTTTCAAAACTATAATCTTTTCAAGGATAAAACATATTATAATTAAATAGATCAATCTAATATTTTTAATATATTAGGAGTAGATTATGTTCATTTCCCTTAAGAGCTAGTTGATCTTAGTGCACTATTCAACTACATCATTTAACAATGGAAACTAGCATTTGTTTTATTGGTTTAAATTTTGCGGACTAAAGATAGAAGCCATAATGATATTTTGAGCAAGTTCATTTGTCGGTTTTGATTGAGTTTTGTAATTTTGGAGTAGAGGGATTTTATCAAAGATACAAATCATTAGATTTACCTAACTACACATCCTCCACAAGATTGTACATCTTGCCATGTGATCTTAGCTTTAAACTATATATTGTACTACAAAAACTTCAGAGTACTACAAATTACAATCCCCAACGTCTCTCATCGTTGTACTTTTCCACCTGTACTACCGAAATTGACCGTTTCCAAACGTATTCTATTATAGTTTCCTTTCGAATCGACGATCTCAGTGTATTAATATCATCAGCTTCCTTGATAATTCCAAAGATACTTGTAGATCTTTGTTTGGAGTTCACTGAAAAAGCTCAAATTCCCATTTGGAGCAGATTCATTCCAGGGAATTTGTACAGAGTCTGGGAAGAAAAAATGCATTCAATTATGCTTTTGTATTGCAATGGCCGAGATCGGAAAATATGGGAAATTGACAATAGTTATGAAGGGATCATTATTGAGGATGGGAGGATTTTGGTTTAGAGAGGGAAAAGCCTACCTGCTGAGGATGGTAAGCGCTGCCAAGGTTATTCCATACTCCTCCAAAATTGCGTAGCGCACAATGACAGGTGTAGCAGTAGATGTCGCTTATACCAAACCATATACAACTAATCTACTAGTAATACATCTGGGTACCAGTTAGGGCTCATTTAATGGGTAGGCTAATTTTTTGTCAGAGGATTTCTGTGCATATAAGAAACCCACATCAGTGATCTAGATTGAAGGCTATTAGACAATCATAAGGGAGGCAGATGTGAAGGAGGGTGTTGAAGAACTTGACCGGATCTGCAATGGGAGGATTCAATGCCCACGCTGCCAACATTGTGTCTGCGGTGTTTATTGCAACAAGCCAAGATCTACACTAGAATGTGGAGAGATCCCACTGAATACAACAGGGGTAGGGTGGGGTAGGGTGGATGAGATGTAAAAATACTATTGATTGTTTGGTGTTAATGTCGTTTATCCAACTGTTATGATGACGTCCCTGGTGTTAATCGAATGTATAAGTAGTACATGAGTTGTATATGGTTTGGTATAAACAGCATCTATTGCTACAACTTTCATTGTGTTGTGCGCAATTTTAAATAAGTATGGAATAATCATGGCAATGTTTACGATCCTCAGTAGGTAGGTTTTCCCTCTCTTAATCAAAATCCTCATAGTGTTTGCATCCGCAATAATGATATCTTTGTAATTTTTATTAAGGTCTGCTGATAATAATTTCATCCTTGTAATACTTCTTAGTGATGGGTTATTCTTTTTGTAATTTTAATGTTACTTAATACAAAGATATTTATGATCTGTTGTAATTCTTCTAGTGGTGGCTTATTTTTGTTGTAATTTTAATATTATTTAATAAAAAGATATTTATGATTCATAGTTATATTTTTTTCATAGATGTATAATCTTCTACATTTGTACAATATCAGATATAAAATGAAAATAATATTATGAGAGTTTATTGTGGAATGTACTACAATATGACTTTTATAAAGTCCTTCAACTATAAGTTTTAACTAATTATTAAATAATAAAAATAAACGAGTCACTAAGGTAACTTTATTAATGTAAACCTTAACATTCCAACACTCAGTTTAAGTTTTACATTTCACACAACAAACAAATATTGTTTAGAAGCTTTTTATTTGAAAAAAAAAATCATAAACCAAGTGTAACTTCATCAAGTTACCTTATAAATCTTAGAAGGTTGTAGTTCTCAAGCTAAATTCTCCAGCTTCTAGTTACCATCTCCTCGAACTCATGAATAATAGATCCCCTGCATTATTGGACAAAAATATTTGTATATCCATCTATTGTGGTCCATCAAGTTGTCTCGTGACCCTCAAAAGAGTATGATTCCCTAGATCTATATACTATCAAACTATCTAGGCAACAATTCATATTGAATCCATCAGATCCCTTCCTATCTTCTATATTTATTTTGGTCAACTTTAGGTGAATCATCATCTTTATGTAATTTGAAACTAGTCACCATAGGAGTGCATAACGGTTTGGAACCATCCATCCCAAACCTCTTCAACATTTCTTTCACATACTTTGACTAGGAAATGAAAATCCTTTCTTTGTTTGATTAATTTGTAGCCCAAGAAAGAAATTCATCTCTCCAAACATAGATATTTCAAATTCTTTTTGCATTTCTTTTGCGAACATTTTGCACATAGTTTCATTGCCTCCAAAGATAATATCATCAACATATATAGCCACAATCAAGATTTTGTCATTTTCAAATTTAAAATACAAATTACTATTTGTCATGCCTTTGTTGAAACCTTGCTAAATCAAATACTTGTCTAACCTTGCATAACAAGCTCTAGGAGCTTGCTTCAATCCATATAAATATTTCTTCAATTTGCAGACCATATCCGGTTGATTTGACAACTAAAATCCTTCAGGTTGTTCCATGTAGACCTCTTCTTCCAGCTCACCATTCAAAAATGTAGACTTGACATCCATCTGATAGGCCTTGAAATATTTGAGTAGAAAATGCCAAGAACATCTTGATAGCTTCCATTCTTTCCACCAGAGAAAAAATCTCCTAAAAATCTATGCCTTCTACTTGTGAGTAGCCCTTACACACAAGCCTTTCTTTATTTCTAACCATTTCTCCATTCTCATTCAACTTATTTCTAAATACCCACTTTGATTCAATTATGTTTTTATCTGTCGGTCTTGGGACCAATTCCCAAGTTTGATTCTTTTCAATTTGCATAAGTTCTTTTTTCATGGCTTCCATCCAATGCTCATCTTTACATGATTCAGTTACAGTCTTCGATTCAATGTTAGAAAGTAAACACAGATTTATCTCACCAGCAATAACTCTGCTTCTTGTCATTACTCCTTTTGTATTGTTTCCAATGATCTAATTTTTTGAATGATTTTTCTACACATACTTAGGTGTCTTAGGGGACACGAACGAAGCTTCATCATCATCTTCATTTTTCTTCTCTTTCTCATCCTTCTCTTGTTCTTCCACAACTTCTTCAATCCTTAGGCAATCAAGTTCATTAGATACATATCCATCAACATCAATTGAATTCTTCATTACTTCATCAACCTTGACATTTGCACTTTCTACAATATTTCTCGGTCTTTTATTGAAACATCTATAAGCTTTGCTTTTAGTAGAGTATCCAAGAAAAATACCTTCATCACTTCTTGCATCAAACTTTCCTAAATTTTCTTCATCCCGTCTGATATAACATTTGCTTCTAGATACCTTGAAATACTTGACAGTAGGAATTCTTCCACACCATAGCTCGTAGGGGGTCTTTGTATTGTTTTCTCTTTCTTGAATTTGATTGAATACATAAACAGAGTATGAATAGTTTCTCTCCAGTAAACTTTTGATAGACCAGCCTCAGTCATAATTGATCTAGCTGCTTCTTGAATTGTTCTGTTCTTCCTTTCAACAAATCCATTCTACATAGGATTTCTCAGAGTAGATAGCTATCTTTTTATTTAATGAACTTCTCAAAACATTTTAAACTCATGGGAGGTGAATTCACCACATTTTTCACACCTTAAGCATTTTATCCTTGAATTTACTTCATTCTCAACCATAGCTTTGAATGTCTTGAATCTATCTAATGCATCATATTTCTCTCTAAGAAATGTAACCCATGTATACCTAGAGTAATCATCAATCAAAATCATAAAGTACATTTCACCTTGTAGACTTCTCACTCTTGTAGGACCATAGAGATTTGTATGAATTATATCCAGTAGTCCAGTAGTAGATTGTTCCTTTGATCTGAAATGATTTATTGATTAATTCCCAAACTGATAATTCCTACAAATAGAATTAACAAGATTTGTAATCCTTGGTAAATCTCTTGTAGTCTGAACTACACTAATCCTCACCAAATTATCAAAATTCATATGACACATTCTCTGATACCATAACCAAGTGTCATTAATCTGAGTCATAAAACATCATCCATCAACACCCTTAAGTTGATATCTATTTCCTTCAAATTTATTTTTTGCTGCAATCACTATTTCAAAGTCTTTCTTGATTTCACATCTTTCATCCTTAAATACAAGATTATATCCAACACTCAGAAGATTATGCCTTAAGACCTTAACATAGTAGACATCATCAATATTATGCTTGCCATCAAAACTTACTAAACCTATCCCACAAATATTAGCACCAGTATCATCTCCAAACATAACTAAGCCTCTATCATATTTTTCAAGTTTAAAAAACTTACTCCTATCATTGGTCATGTGATGTGAACAACCATTGTCAACAACCCAATGGGTATGTGTAGGATCATCATGTAAAAAATAGGCCCTTAAGTGGCAATGAAAATTCAAAAAATTCAGAGTTAGGCAACTTGACATAAACAATTGAATAAGTTATCTATATTATTTCAAAAATATGTAAGAATAGAATCTGTGGAAAATTGAATGTAGTTTCTAAACTAGTAAGTTTATTTTATTTTTTTAAAAGTCTATTTGGTGAAAATTTGAAATTTCAATGCAGTAGTACTTAAATTTCAGGGAAAAAATAAGAAGTAGGTGTCGTTTGACCACCCTAACCACAATAAAATGAGAATATTTTTTTATAATATTTTAGATATAAGTAGAGGATTCATGTCGGATGTGACACATATTTTTTGTAATTTTTTCCAAGTAAATAATTAATTATGAATTTTTTATTACAACTTTTAAAAATATAAAAACTTGTATGTCGACCACCTTAACTTGGTCAAAACTTCATGAAATTCAATTTTTTTTTAATCCTATAGTATATGAAGCATAGAATGTGACGCATATTTTGGATTCAAAAAATATGATACCGTTTGAAAGTTATACATATTTTTCAATCAACCTATCAATCAGGACTTTAGTCATAATTCTAATAGAAAATGAATAATAATTATTTATTAAATTCAAAGTAAAGAATAATTTATATTGGTGGAAAGCTAAGAGTCTCCTCTAAAACCCTTTTCTTTTCATCAATTTTGGCTAAAAATAAAGTCGTCAGCCACATGAACGAAGTCTAGAAAAACAAGGTGAGTTGTCAAACAAGTTTTTTGCGTTGACTTCTTAGGATTGGCATGTCCAAGCCAAATACCAAAGCAAGCCTGAGGCTAATCCCTAGGCAATAAATTCTTTGTCAGAAATATTGGATATCTGTTTCAAATCAGATATCTGATTTGGTTTATATATGATTTAAAAAAATGTTTTATACTTTATATTATAAGATTTAGAAAATGCAAAAAAAATTTATAGTTTATTTTAATATATCTAGTTGAGAATATACAATATAGAACTTATAATTTAATATATAATATATTATATTATTATGTATAATATTTAAATATTATTTCTATATTTTAGTTAATGTATATATATATATTACTAATATATAAAATATTATATAACTAATTAATATTACTAACATACAAAATATTTAAATATTATCTCTTTCCCTCTCTTTCCCTCTCATTATTCCCCTC